>OX578146.1:139239148-139839148 GCA_951213105.1 Amaurobius ferox | reverse complement strand
CGAAGTCAAGCAGCATCGGGCACGGTTAGTACTTGGGTGGGTTACCACCTGGGAACACCGCGTGCTGTTGACACATTTCGGGCGGCGCGGTAACCTGGTGATTTGCACGCTGCCACAACTGCCGCCGTGTTCATGCGGAGTACAATCACGTTAAACATGTGGGTCCGTAAGTCCTTCCGAGAGGTTGGTGGTAGGGGAAGGAGGATACGGTCCCTGTGGATGCCTCCCCCACTGGGTTCCGGTCTGAATTGGGTGGCCCTTCCCGGCCGTCCAAACGGTTACCTTACACCTTTCTGGTAGGTCGGACGGTCTGGGTCTCAACAACAATACTACATCAATTTATTAGATATTTGACAACTTAAACCTTCATCGAAAAAAATGAACTTCATTCAAATGACGGCTTTGAAATATAAATTGCCTGGTTTAAATATCTCTAAAATGCGATACATTCCTCGATAATATTTTTAAAATTATCATAATACTACAATAATTTATTATATTTGAAAACTTCATCAGAAATAAATGAACTTTATTCAAATGACGCCATCAAAATATAAATCGCCTCTATATAAAAGTAGCATTTCATCATTCATAACATTTTTCCATTCCTTTCATTCATCAATACTATAATAGTTTATTTTGAGTACAAGTAATTTAACTCTAAGCTTAAAACTTCATCGAAAAAATCGTCTGGTTCTCTGTGTAAAATCAATGAATGTTTCATTCATATCAGCTATATTGCAGACTCCATGGGCTAAATAATTTTACGAATGCAGCAATTCTTATCCAAATCATTCTACATCTTTTGGTATTTACATTCTCTATAAGTGAAAATTAGGCTTCGTTATAGAAATAATCAAAGTTTGATGATCATTTAAACTCAAATATATTGCAATTACGTTCTTTCAGTATGTAGATTCACAGAATTTAAGCAAAAGTAAATTTAATAACATTTAAAGTTTAAATATATTTTACAAACATTTGAAAAATAGGAATACTAATTAAATGCATGCCAACACGTCTCCCCTTGTCAAAAATCACACTTAAACGTAAACATTTTTAACTTCTGCTAGGATTTCATTCAGAAATTGTAGAAAATTCAAATATATAAATTTCTTGTTATATTAAATGCTTGCAGGGTTTGCGGATGGCAATATCATTTCTAATCCCAATTATCTACCCACAATTTGACAGTCCAGCAGAAGTGAAGAACTATTTTTTGTAAAAATGAACATTTTTACAAAATAACGCTCATTTGCGTCAAATTAGCATTGGTGACAAACTCACTAACTCTACACAATCTGATTAGAATCCTCGAATGCGAGAAAAGGGTTATTCGCCCATTTCTACTTATAACGGTATCGATTCAATCTTTCGTACTATATGATCTACTTGGTTATGATTTTTGAAAATAATTTATTCATGGGCATGATAAAAAAAAATTAAACTGTTGGAAAGGTATTTATTATAAAATATATCTCTTTTTTCTTTCTGGAGAATATAGCAAGAGTCAGAATTTAATTGAATTTGTTTTTCTCCCTATATTAAACAATTTTTATTTAAAAAACTACCTAACATATTTCACTGAAATTTTTTTTGTATATTTTATCGGGTAATTTAAATATTTTCCTAAAACTTTCGAAGCAATTTGTGAATTTTAAATTCGCTTAAAAAATGTTTGGAAAATAAGGTCCCATAGGGTTCAATGTATTTCATTTTTTCAATCTGGGTTCAATCCAAAACTAATTGAGTGATATTATTCATTTATATTCGCAGAGGTCTCACAGACCGTCTGAAAAACATACTAAAATTTCATTTTGATAAAGTCATTTTTACGGCAGTAATCGTGCTAACGGACAGACAGACAGACAGACAGAATGAACAAAGTCATAAACACTTTTCAACTATGTTGTAAAGTGTTAAAAAGAATAACAAGAAAGATCAATCATGCTTAAAGCATTGATTATGAAACACTTTCCAACTTCAATGCAATTTTATTTAAACAAGTCTAAAATGAAATACATTCCTCGGTAATATTTTAAAACTTATCACAATACTACATTAATTTATTATATTTGAAAACTTAAACCTTCATTGAAAAAAATGAACTTCATTCAAATGACGGCATTGAAATATAAATTGCCTGGTTTAAACATCTCTAAAATGCTATACATTCCTCGGTAATAATTTTAGAATTATCATAATACTACGATAATTTATTATATTTGAAAACTTCATCGAAAACAACTGAAATTAATTCAAATGACGTCATAGAAAAAATAACACGCCTGGATCTCTCTAATAAAACAGGATTTCATTCATAAATTTCTCCCATTCATTTCCTTCATCACAGTACTATAATAATTTATTTTATTTAAAACTCAAGACCATGGAGCTATAAGTAATTAAACTCTATGCTTAAAACTTCATCGAAAAAAATCGTCCTTCTCTTTATAAAATCAATTAATATTTCATTCATATCAGCCATGCAGACTCCATGGGCTAAATTATTTTGTGTTAAAGAAATACAACAATTCTAATACAACTCATTCTACATATTTGCGGTTTACATTTTACATAAGTGAAAAATAGGCTTTGTTGTAGAAATAATCAAATTTGGATGATCATTTAAGCTGAATATATTGTCATTGCGTTGTTTCAGTATGTAGATGCACAGAATTTAAGCAAAAATAAAGCGGTTTCTCAATAGGAATTAAAAACTTAAAAAATCACGATTTTGAAACAAGATGGATGCCATATATCGTTTTGAAGTGGGTCATGTGATCTTTTCATTTCATGGTCACGTGATCGCTTCATATAAGAGGTGTAATTATTATTTCAATTTTTAGTAAATTAGGTCCCATAGGGCTCAATGTATTTCATTTTTTCAACCCGGGTTCAATCCAAAACTAATTGGGTGATATTATTCATTTATATTCCCATAGGTCCTACAGACCGTCTGAACAACATACTAAAATTTCATTTTGATTAAGTCATTTTTACGGCAGTTATCGTGCTAACGGACAGACAGACAGAATGAACAAAGTCATAAATACTTTTCAACTTTGTTGTAAAGTGTTAATAACACGCCTGGATAATAACACGCCTCTGTAAAAGCAGCATTTCATTCATAAATAATTTCCCATTCATGTCATTCATCACAATACTATAATAATTTATTTTATTTAAAAATTAAGACCATGGAACTACAAGTAATTAAACTCTTTGCGTAATACTTTATCGAAAAAAATCGTCCTTCTCTTTGTAAAATCACTGAATATTTCATTCATATCAGCTATGCAGACTCCATGAACTAAATGATTTTGTGTTAAAGAAATACAGCAATTCTAATACAACTCATTCTACATATTTTGCTGTTTACATTTTACATAGGTGAAAAATAGGCTTCGTTGTAGAAATAATCAAATTTGGATGATCATTTAAACTCGAATATATTGTAATTGCGTTGTTTCAGTACGTAGATGACCAGAATTTAAGCAAAAATAAAACGGTTTTAGGACGGATACAACACTCTATATGAATTAAAAAGAACTTTAAAAATCACGACTTTGAGACAAGATGGATGCCATATATAATTTTGAAGTGGGTCACGTGATCTTTTCATATCATGGTCACTTGATCGCTTCATATGTGTTATTATTATTTTAATTTTTATTTAAAAAACTGCTGAATATTTTACGCTGAATTTTTTTATATATTTTATGGAACAATTTGAATATTACCTAAAATTTTCTAAGCAATTTGTGAATTTTAAATCCGCTTAAAAAATGTTTGAAAAATTAGGTCCCATAGGGCTCAATGTATTTCATTTTTTCAACCCGGGTTCAATCCAAAACTAATTGAGTGATATTATTCATTTATATTCCCAGAGGTCCTAGAGACCGTCTGAACAACATACTAAAATTTCATTTTGATTAAGTCATTTTTACGGCAGTTATCGTGCTAACGGACATACAGACAGAATGAATGAACAAAGTCATAAGCACTTTTCAACTTTGTTGTAAAGTGTTAAAAATCACGATTTTGACACAAGATGAATACCATATTTTATTTTGTAGTGGATCACGTGATCTCTTCATAAAGTATGGGTGTAATTATTATTTTAAGTTTTATTTAAAAAACTACCGAATATATTTTGCTGAAATTTTTTCCTACTTTTATGGGATAATTTGGATATTTTCTAAAATTTTCAAAATAATTTGTGAATTTTAAATTCGCTTAAAAAATGTTTAAAGAATTAGGTCCCATAAGGTTCGATGTATTTCATTTTTTCAACCCGGGTTCAATCCAAAACTAATTGGATGATATTATTCATTTATATTCCCATAGGTCCCACAGGCCGTCTGAAGAACATACTAAAATTTCATTTTGATTAAGTCAGTTTTACGGTAGTTATCGTGCTAACAGATAAACAGACAAACAGAATGAACAAAGTCATAAACACTTTTCAACTATGTTGCAAAGTGTTAAAAACTCAGAGGTATATATTTTTACCCATTATTCATTTCTTTTCCTTAACTGTGACAGTATTACATGCATATATAGATAGTTTCCGACCGCCCACCTTGCTGCTCCATGGCTTCGGACGAGTCGGACAGCCTGGGCTTTCGACACCCAAGCATTTTCTTCCCGGGCGTCCAAATTGCTGCTCTAGCACTGCCGTCCAAATTGCTGCTCTATGTGTTAGAGCACTAGAAAGCAGATCTTGAGTTGAGTTTTCAATCTCGGTGAGAACTTGTGAATTGACAACGGTAGATGTTTCTGGTGGGGTTATGGAAGACATAAGATAGGCCTCTAACCAATCCACAGCAATCTTTTGTGAGGGTGAATTAATCACATCTAAGACAATGTCCACAGATTTTGCTTTTTCTAGGGCAGGAACTGACAACTCCATAGTATTTCCACTAGAAATTATTTCTTCGAGTGATAGCATACTTTGAATTTTAGACATTATTTTTAGATAGTAACATCCAACTACCACATTCAAAGTATAAGATTTATTTTTAAAACTCTAATATCTTAATACACTATAAATTTGTCACAGCTATGAACGAACCTACCCTACCCACGCAACGCCCAAGGTTGAAATGTCTTATCGGGCCACGTCATAAGTATAATCACGTGACCTAAATCGAGTGTCATGGGCAAACAGATCACATAAGATAAGATATAAAGTGATTAGAACTTGTAATTTTTAATGAATCGTACAACATTAGATTATGCTAAATGCAATTGTTATCTACATGGGAAATTTTCTACATTATTTTATTCATCTTCGAAATCATAAAGTGAAAATATGTACCAACCTTAATTAAAGTTCCTAATTTTAAATCACATTAACATTGAATACTTAGAAAAATTTTGTATATTTTTATAACTTTAGGAGATATGTATCGCGCGGAATATACAAGAATAGCTGGCAAAAACACGAAAATAACTTACAGTATGAGGTCTTAATTAGCCGACATCCAAACTAGAAATGAACGATATACACACCAATTACAACACTAAGATGATAGCTTATCAATTCTTATCTAAGATTTCACATAAAATGACGACATCGCTCCAAAGTTCACAAGATGATGTCATTGGTCCAAAGTTCACAAGATGGCCGTATTTTTTTTTAATTACTCCCTATTTTTAATTACTTCTTAATTTTAAATCAAGGTTCACAAGATGGCCGTATTTTTTTTAATTACTTCTTAATTTTAAATCCCTTATTCATAATTATAAAAATTAAGAAGTAATATATATATATATATATTTATATATATATATATATATTAAAAATAAGGGGTAATTAAAAAAAAATACGGCCATCTTGTGAACCTTGAACTAATGACGTCATATTGTGAACTTTGGAGCTATCCTTGTATTCAAGCTTTGGAGCTATCCTTGTATTCAAGCAACTCCGAGTTCGAGTCCCGTATCTGACAAGTCGAAAATTAAATTATTTTGGAAATTTAAAAAAAATGCCTCACCAACTTTCGCCAGAGGGCGCTTTAACTACGTCACGCTGATAAGAACGATCACTTTGTTCCCAGCCAGCAGAGAGGAAGGACGTGTGCTAAGAGCTTCTGTGATTGTGCAATCAAAGGTCAATCAGCGATTGCGACACGACTTCCAATGTACTCCGGTCATTTCCAGTTTATCAGATTGTGCAATGCATTCCGGTCAAAGGTCATCTTTCAGAGGTCCTCCCCTCTCAACGCGATTGCGACACCTTTTTAAAAGTCCCTCCGGTCAAAGGTCATCCTTCGGAGGTCCTCCCCTCTCTACGCAATTGCGACACCTCTTTAAAAGTCCTTCCGGTCAAAGGTCATCCCTCGGAGGGCTCTTTCGCAATACTATAAAAGAGGTAGAATTGCCTCCACAGTTGGTCTAAAGACCCTCCGAGAGGCAACCTTCCTCCCAAAAGAGGAACCCTCCTCCATGAGTCATCGGCAGGCGGAGATGAGTCGGACGGTCTGGGTCCTAAACACCCAAGCATTTAAAACTTAGATACTTATTAACCTAAAATAAGTTGGTATGTGAGCTTTTGCCTAATCTCTACTCCTTCCTGAGCTATAACTATAGACCTTCTGGTAATAGAAGTTTAATTAGAAAAAATCATGCTCGACCAGTGGTGTAGGACCCGGAAACAGTATCCCCTTGTAGTATGTTTCCTATTCAATGAGATACATTTTGCATTCGATGCGAAGCCCCCCTCTAACGATAGAAGACCTTTTTCTTTTGTCTTCAAATATCCCTCATTCGGGGCCCCAAATTATATGTTTCATTAGTAATATTACTGTATATTTATGCTAACAGTTGGACCATGGGCCAACAAAAATAATAAAATGTATTTTTTAATCAAGACTGGTACCACGTCTGCATACAATAGACAAAACCAAGAACAAAACGTTTTTAAAAAACGAAAGGTCTTTTATTTAACATCCTAAAAGACGTACAAAATTCGATACCCTTCGATTAATTTTACTGTTGAGCATGAATCTAACTGTTCCTTGCCTTTCCTTGAAGTTCTGGTCACCCGTTCTGATTTTGGTTTTCATACTTCATCCGTTTTCCGTAAATCCACTTTTACTAACTCCCGTATCCCCGCTCATTCTTTCCATCCTGTATCCTCTAAAAAAGCTTCTTTTAACGCGTATTTTAATCGCGCATTTAATGTTTGCTCTTCTATCCCCGCTTTAACTGATGAAATCAATTTTATTTTTAAACTTGGCCATGAGGCTGCTTATTCTTTTGAATTTATACATAAGATCTTAGCCCACGTTCGTCATTCACTCAAGTTGATACTAAACTTGTTGCTATTAAAGATCGTTTAGTCCATAAATCTTGTGTTCCGTACCATCCTAAGATTTTCCGTCCTTTTATTAATTTCTGCCATGAATTTGGTTTCAAACCCGCTCACTCTAATATTACTACTTTTTTTAATCGCATTCGATCCGATAAACTTGGAAATTTTGATGACTTTAAAAACTTTGCTGGGGTGTATGTCGTTCCCCTGTTATCCCCTGCTGGTGACTATAAATTTTACATTGGTAGTACAAAATGTACTGTTGGCATCCGTTTAGTAGAACATGCTCACGATGTCAAATCTGGTAAACTTTCTACGGCTCTTGCTCAATATGTGGCTAATGATAAATTTCTTCCCGTTTTTGAAAAACTTTCCTTTTGGTTCGTTATAACAATCCACGTAGTATTCTTTTTTATGAATCCCTGTTTATTTATATTTACCGTGAATCAATTTGTAATTTTGATCCTGTTCAAATTTTAAGTTATGCTTGGCGACTCATTCTCGACTCTATACAATTCAAATCTCCTAAAAGTTTTTTGTGACGTCATTCTCAGGAATATCATGCTTGACGTTTTTCTAAAATTTGTATTAGTTCTCTTCTTGTAATATTTTAAAAGTCGTAAGCGTTTAAACTTATTTTGTAATTTCAGTGTATATTTCTTGTATTATTTTAGTAAGTTCATTTACCATTTTATATTTTATGCAAATTTGTTTTAAAATGGTCTCTATATATATAAACATTCCTTGACCGCGACAGTTTTTAGCAGATCACGTAACCAGCGTATCGTCTCCGTAGATTGTGATCCTCGGTGAACTTTGGTGTGGTTTTGTGTGTGATCTTTCGCTCCTGTATTTTCGCGCCAATTGTTGATTGTGCATCTTGTTATTTTCCTGTTGTTCTTCTGCTGTGTTCTTCGGACATGGAGTCCGTAGCAGTGGCACAGATCCATGAACGTCCCATACCTCCGGACATTGAAAAAACTATCATTCGGTTCCAAATTGGAAATTTTCCTCTTCCTCCTGCTGATGGTGGACGTCTTCAACATCTCACAGACCTGTCTCATACTGGCCAATTTCTGCTTTCTGAATGGCACTGCATCCAGTCTGGAACCTCCGACAAATCTGAAGATACTCTAAGAGGTATGTGTCATTCCTTGACTTTGTATTTTGAGCAGAATAGCTTTGTTAGTGATAATACACCTTTTAAAAATGATATTGATAATTTTGTCTCTAATTATGAAAGCATCATAAAGCATAATACAAACTCTAATCTTAACGTAATGTCTAATCTTAATTCATCTATCTGCATTTGCTCTAATGGAACTGATTCTAACTCTAATATGAATAGCAATATAACTGAAGCCAATAAGGCCTTAGAATTCAAACTTAGCGAAGCTAAGATAAAACTTAATGCTAGCAATGAGGACACTCCTACTGAGGACCTGGAAGGTTATATTATCCCCAAATCAAAAAAACAATGCCGTAAGGCTGATATCACTCAAGGTAAAGATATCAACATTGCTCCTAACGCTTTCGAAACCTTAAATAGTATGGACACCTCTCTTCCCCCTAATGACTGCAATCCTAATTCCAGTATTGAAAATACTACGTGTGCTTCTAATCCTTCCTCTAGTGACAATCAAAACTCTAAAATTCCTCCCATTTCACCTCCAAAACCTGAGCCCTTTTACGTAAATTGTCCGACCAACTGGAGAGAACTTGTTAAAACTCTAAATAAAATTGTGTCTACTCCTGTTCAAGCCCAAATGGCAGGCGATCTCATCAAAATTCTACCTCAAACTATTAATGACTTCCGCACGGTTCAAAAATACTTGGTCACTCAAAAAATAGAGTTTCACTCTATAAATATCAAAGCCGAAAGGCCGGTGAAAATATTGATAAAAGGACTGCCCTCTAATTCTCCGATCGGTGAAATTACTGAAGAACTCCGCAGCCGCGGATTCAATATACATCGCATTACTCAACTCAAAGATCTGAAAAATAAAGCACCGCTACCTATATTTCTTGTATACCTTAATCCCACAAAAGGATGGGAAACTATTCATCAATTACAAACTCTTCTTGATATGACAATAAAAATCAAAGACTTTGTTTCAAAAGGGATCAAGATGTGCTTTCGCTGTCAGCGCTATGGACACTCCAGCGACTGCTGCTATCAGCCTCCTAGATGTCTCAAATGTGGAATGGGTCACTTCACCCGTGATTGCTTGAAATCCCCCGATACCCCTGCCAAATATGCCAACTGTGAGGGACCCCACCCCGCCAACTTTAGACTCTGCCCCTCCAACCCACATAACAAAAATATCCCCTTAATTACTCAAACTACGCCTCCTCCCACGAGAGCACAACAACCAACTCCACAGCCTAAAGACTTTCCTCCCTTTCAGTCTCCTAACTCTAGACAAGAAAAACCCACTCTGGAAAAAAATCCCATACCAACCACCAAAGTGAACAAACCTCCTGTATCTTCCTCTGTTAAGGAAAACAAAACTTTTGCTGAAGCCATTGCTAACCCCCCTACTCCTCTTGAAAAAATTAAAAGAAACCAGGCTACGGTCTCCCATAACCCTAAAACCAAATCTAAAGACTCCTATCCAAATGATCCCAACAAACTACCAATAGAAAACCTTGTTATCCATTCTTATATCACTCCCCCCTCCACCTCCCCCCTTAATACAACTACTACTACAAGCTCCAATGAAAATCAATCCCCCGTATCTCAAATCTCTGACATCATCCAATTAATTCAAGAATTCAACAAAATATTCTCTGATCTCAACATCAACTTTGAGAAAATTAAAAAATTCTTAACTATTGTACAAACCAAGTTTAATCAGGAAAGTAATCCCCTGAACAAGTTACTTGCTTTCATCTCGGCCCTCGATGAGGTCTTCTTTACAGTCACCCAAACCCATAATGATGAGTAATCCCATTCTTGACTCTTTTCGCATTTTATCCTGGAATGCTAATGGTTTAAACTCCAAAATCACCGAACTTCGTGACTACATTCAGAACAATCCCGTTGAAATAATTTTGATTCAAGAAATCCGCCCTGGTAAACGCCCTCCCCCCTTAAAAATTGCAAATTATAAAAATTATACTGCTCTGCGTAACCAACTTCAAAATCCTCCCTCTGTACACGGTGGAGTATCCATCTATGTCAAAAACAACATTCCCCACCACGAAATTAATACTGTTAATACTAATTTTGTTGAAAATAAAATTGTTAGCATAAACCTCCCTAATCACCCCCCCCCCCATTTTTATTGGTTCTATTTATATTAAACCCTCTCACAATACCATCCTTGCTCCTGACTTCGACAAAATTTTTAACCTCAACCATCGTGCAATCTATGCTGGAGATTTTAATGCCCATCACCCCTCATGGAATTGTCGACGCCGAAATAATTCTGGAAAGCAGATATACAATTACACCTCTGCCAATAACATTCAAGTTGCTGTACCTTCTAGCCCCACCCACTTCTCGCTGGCCGGTAACCCCGCCACCATTGACTTTGCCCTTCTAAAAAATATCTTCTTCCCATTTTCTTTTGATACCCTGGACGAATTATGTTCTGACCACCTTCCCGTACTTCTCACCCTCCATCTCAATACTCTCCTCCCCATTGCGGATATCCCCTCTGCCATTAACTGGAAAAATTATAAAAAAAATCTTCTAAACTCTAAACTCCTTATTCCAAAAATCAATAATACTGAAGACATAGACTCTGCTGTACAGGAAGTTACACTGGAAATTCAACGCTCTTTAGCTACTGCCTCTTCCTCTCGCCCTCCTCCCCTTTATAATTCACTCCCCCATTTTATTAAAACCCAAATTCAAACGCGTAATGCCACCCGTAAACTCTGGCAAGCCACCAGGAATCCCTCTACTAAAAATATACTTAATACCCTTAATCGTAAAATCAGAAAAAATATCTCTAAATACAAACAAAATAAATGGAAAGAATTTATTGAATCCCTCTCCCCTTTTGACAAATCAATTTGGAGAGAAATTAAACGAGTGAAAAAACCTTACACACAGCTCCCACCCCTTCGTGCAAACAATGGAATGGCCTTTTCGAACCTGGATAAAGCTGATGCTCTTGCAGTCTGTTACAAAAAGCAATTTGAGATTGACATCCCTGATAATAATTTTCATATACAAATCACCCAGTCTGTTGAAAACTTTCTAGCTACCCCCCACCCCGACCCTATCCCTCCCACCTCTCCTACAGAAATTCTTGAACACATCTACAAACTTAAAAATAAAAAAGCCCCCGGAAAAGATAAAATCTCTAATAGAGCACTCAAATTTCTTCCCCTTAACATCATATTTTTCTTAGTCCTTACCATTAATGCTTCCCTAAAACTCAGACATTTCCCAAAAATCTGGAAAACCGCTGTTATTATTCCCATTTACAAAGGAAAAGGTGACACTTCTGATCCTGTTAATTACCGCCCCATCTCCCTCCTCTCCTCCCTTAGTAAACTTTGGGAACGAATTATTCAAACTAGACTGTACAGCTTCATTGACAGCAATGATATCCTGATCCCAGAACAGTTCGGCTTCCGACCCGCTCATTCCACCACACATCAACTTTTACGTGTAGTCGAATTTGTTGCTGAAGGATTTAAGGAAAAGCAGGCCTCTGGGGCCCTTCTTCTGGACGTAAACAAGGCTTTTGACAAAACTTGGCATACTGGAATTCTCTTTAAATTGATTCAAATGAACTTCCCACCCCCTTTAATTCAAATCATCAATTCCTACCTTTCTAATAGAAACTTTCATGTCAGAATTCTTAACACTCTCTCTGCAAATAAACCCGTTAAAGCTGGAGTCCCCCAAGGTAGTATCCTTGCCCCCCTCCTCTTTAACCTTTACGTAAACGACATCCCCCGTTCCCCTCGTACCTCCCTTTTCTTATACGCCGATGATACCTGTATCATCGCCGCCCATAAAAATCTAAATTTTCTCCATATCCACCTTCAAAATCATATTGCCACCCTTGAAAATTACTACCATAAATGGAAAATTACCATCAATGCTCAAAAATCGCAAGCTATCTTTTTCTCTGGCATTCGTATCCCCCCTCCCCCTCTCATGGTTTGCAATCAACCCGTTTGTTTCTCACGTACTGCTAAGTATCTCGGGGTCCATTTGGACAGCCGACTTACTTGGCAGCACCATCTCAAATATGTTATCAATAAATCTAAAAAACTGGCTGGCTCACTTAACCATCTGCTTTACTCAGACCACTTAGATCTCAGCAATAAAATTCTTCTTTATAAATCTTTAATTCAACCAATCCTGCTTTACGCCTACCCAGTCTGGGGATTTGCCTGCAAAACTTCCATTGGAAAAGTACAAATTGAACAAAACAGAATTCTTCGCATCATCAGAAAAGCTCCCAGATTTCTTCGCAATGATATTATTAGAAAAGATTTCAAAATCAAAACTATAAAATTTACCATCAGAAAGCAAGCAAAAAAATTGTTTCAGAACATTCCTAGTATACATAACGAAACTTTATTCAACCTCCCAGACTATGATCCCAGACTTTGTAGAAAGCGTCCCAGGGCAGTATTATATGACCCCCCATGAGCATTTACATTAAATTCTCCTTCCACATCCTCATCTTTTAAATTTTTCATCAGTTTTCTGATCCCTTTTTACTTGTCAAATCTTAAATCTTATATTTTAAATTGATACACATACTTTTTTGCCTCTGATTAATAACAGAGGGCTGCACTTCTGCTACCACAGCTCTTTTCTCTCCTTCCCTCTGGAAGGTGCTACTGCATTCTGCAGTATTTTTCTTTTTCTTTTTTGTAGTCAACCCTATTCTGCTCAAATGATGTCAAGAATGCACATATTGTTTACAGATTGGAGGTAGAAGTCATTCGACTGGGGACTCCGTTACGATGTACATTACGAAGGTTACGTTTTCACTCAATTACCCGCGACAGTTTTTAATTGGTAGATTTTCTTGGATTAGCAAGTCTTTAATAACATTAAATAACGAAACACCAATATGCGGTGAAATCGGGCATAGAGTTAAAACTCTTTCATAAATTTCACCTTTATGGCAATATCGCACAATTACAGTATGCGATGAAATCGGGCATAGAGTTAAAACTCTTTCATAAATTTCACCTTTATGGCAATATCGCACAATTACAGTATGCGATGAAATCGGGCATAGAGTTAAAACTCTTTCATAAATTTCACCTTTATAGCAATATCACACAATTACAGACAGTTCAGTTGGTCTATATGAGCTACATCTGCGGTTGAATCAACAATTAGGGAAAAGTATTTAGTGTCGTCATTATTAATTTCTTCTGTAATTTTTCTCAATACCTATTTTGCCTTAAGTGTTATTATTTTCTCATATACTGTCTTTGATAAATAAGTTATAGAATTTTTGGCCTTATTTTGAATGTGTTCCTTAAGAAATAGATCAAATTCAGAAATTAATTCTAAAAATCCCATAAAATTTTCATTATCTGAAACTCCAAATTTTTCATTATGACAGCGAAATGGTAAGCCTCGCTCACTTAGAAATTTAATGACTGCAACGACGCGCTTCAAAACATTATAAAAATATTCCGTTTCTCTTTGGATTTCGTCTCTTAATTGTTTATCTATAACGTTTTTATTTTCCTTTCGTGTCAGACAAACAATCATAGAGTCTTCATGTATTTTATTTGCTTCATGAATTTCAATGTATTTATTAGCATGTTTTCAAACAATCATAAAGTCTTTATGTATTTTATTTGCTTCATGACTTTCAATGCATTTATTAGCATGTTTCCAATCAGAATTCCCTTTTACAAAATAATTAGAATAAGTTGAAAACAAGTTGCTTTTTCATATACCTCCTTTTATTATTTGCATGTAAATGAAAATAAGCATAAACTGTGTTTATCAAAATGTATGTAACTAAATGCATGAAAGACAACAACATGCTGAATTTGGATTTTCTAGCTGCTCCGGTTCACGGGTTATTTCCAAAAATTGAGTACATTCCTATAATAGAACCAGGATGAGTTAGTCCGATAAGATTAACAAGAAAGATCAATCATGCTTAAAGCATTGATTATGAAACAATTTTATTTTATTTTTATTTTTAATTTTATTTTTTGCAATTTTATTTAAACATGTCTAAAATGCAATACATTCCTCGGTAATATTTTAAAACTTATCACAATACTACATTAATTTATTATATTTAAAAACTTAAACCTTCATCGAAAAAAATGAATTTCATTCAAATGACGGCATTGAAATATAAATTGCCTGGTTTAAACATCTCTAAGATATGATACATTCCTCGGTAATAATTTTAGAATTATCATAATACTACGATAATTTATTATATTTGAAAACTTCATCGAAGACAACTGAAATTCATTCAAATGACGTCATAGAAAAAATAGCACGCCTAGCTCTCTCTATAAAAGAAGCATTTCATTCATAAATAATTTCCCATTCATGTCATTCATCACAATACTATAATAATTTATTTTTTTTAAAAATTAAGACCATAGAGCTACAAGTAATTAAACTCTATGCGTAAAACTTCATCGAAAAAAATCGTCCTTCTCTTTATAAAATCAATGAATATTTCATTCATATCAGTTACGCAGACTCCATGAACTAAATGATTTTGTGTTAAAGAAATACAGCAATTCCAATACAACTCATTCTACATATTTTGCTGTTTACATTTTATATAGATGAAAAATAGGCTTCGTTGTAGAAATAATCAAATTTGGATGATCATTTAAACTCGAATATATTGTAATTGCGTTGTTTCAGTACGTAGATGACCAGAATTTAAGCAAAAATAAAACGGTTTTAGGACGGATACAACACTCTATATGAATTAAAAAGAACTTTAAAAATCACGACTTTGAGACAAGATGGATGCCATATATAATTCTGAAGTGGGTCACGTGATATTTTCATATTATGGTCACGTGATCGCTTCATATAAGAGGTGTTATTATTATTTTAATTTTTATTTAAAAAGGTACTGAATATATTTCGCTGAATTTTTTTTTATATATTTTATAGAACAATTTGAATATTACCTAAAATTTTTGAAGCAATTTGTGAATTTGAAATCCGCTTAAAAAGTGTTTGAAAAATTAGGTCCCATAGGGCTCAATGTATTTCATTTTTTCAACCCGGGTTCAATCCAAAACTAATTGGGTGATATTATCATTTATATTCCCATAGGTCCTACAGACCGTCTGAACAACATACTAAAATTTCATTTTGATTAAGTCATTTTTGCGGCAGTTATCGTGCTAACGGAGAGACAGACAGACAGGATGAACAAAGTCATAAACACTTTTCAACTTTGTTGTAAAGTGTTAAAAACCTGCACAGTAAACGTTATAGTATATTTCCAGTACTTGGAGAGTAACAAAGCCAAGATCTGTGAACTTTCTGGCCGTTTTGAAGAGTTTTTTCAAAATATTTGTCCGAAAAATATCGGGAGTGATTTTGTCCAATTCAACATAATTTGGTCCTGACGGATTTCTATTTTGGAAACAACTATTTTCTTTTATTAAACAATAATTAATAAAATAAGTATTTAAAACATTGGACCACAATCCCAAATCGTTATACTCAGTTAAAGACATAATATCAACTAATTCACATGTTTCACTT
Source organism: Amaurobius ferox (assembly GCA_951213105.1). Taxonomy (NCBI): domain Eukaryota; kingdom Metazoa; phylum Arthropoda; class Arachnida; order Araneae; family Amaurobiidae; genus Amaurobius; species Amaurobius ferox. The sequence continues at coordinate 139,823,123 of OX578146.1, read as the reverse complement.
TCATTGTCATTACTTGTGTTACAAAGACTTACGTTTAGGTCATCTTTAGTTTCATTTAAATTTTCTAGATCTGCAATAACCATTTCTTCATTGTTTTTTTCACATAGAACTTTTATAATGTTATCTTCTTTTACAGTAGTACTTGATCCAGCAGCGGAATCAGTCTTCAAACTAAATTAATTGGTTAATTTTTAACACTTTACAACTAAGTTGTAAAGTGATTATGACTTTGTTAATTCTGTCTGTCTGTCTGTCTGTCCGTTAGCACGATAACTGCCGTAAAAATAACTTAATCAAAATGAAATTTTAGTATGTTGTTCAGACGATCTGTAGGACCTACGGGAATATAAATAAATAATATCACCCAATTAGTTTTGGATTGAATCCGGGTTGAAAAAATGAAATACATTGAACCCCATGGAACCTAATTTTTCAAACATTTTTAAAGCGGATTTAAAATTCACAAATTATTTTGAAAATTTTAGATTATATTCAAATTATTCCATAAAATATATAAAAAAATATCAGCAAAATATATTCAGTAGTTTTTTAAATAAAAATAAAAATAATAATTACACCTTTTATATGAAGCGATCACGTGACCATGATATGAAAAGATCACGTGACCCACTTCAAAATAAAATATGGCATCCATCTTGTCTCAATATCGTGATTTTTAAAGTTCTTTTTAATTCATATTGAGAAACCGCTTTATTTTTGCTTAAATTCTGTGCATCTACATACTGAAACAACGCAATGATAATATATTCAGCTTAAATGATCATCCAAATTTGATTATTTCTACAACGAAGCCTATTTTTCACTTATGTAAAATGTAAACAGCAAAATATGTAGGATGAGTTGTATAAGAATTGCTGTATTTTTTTAACGCAAAAGTATTTAGCTCATGGAGTCTGCATAGCTGATATGAATGAAATATTCATTGATTTTACAGAGAGAAGGCCGATTTTTTTCGATGAAGTTTTAAGCATAGAGTTTAATTACTTGTAGCTCCATGGTCTTAAGTTTTTAAATAAAATAAATTAATTTAGTACTGTGATAAATGAAATGAATGGGAAAATGTTATGCATGAAATGCTGCTTTTATAGAGAGAGCCAGGCGTGTTATTTTTTCTATGACGTCATTTGAATGAATGTCAGTTGTTTTCGATGAAGTTTTCAAATATAATAAATTATTGTAGTATTATGATGATTTTAAAAATATTACCGAGGAGTGTATCGCATTTTAGAGATGTTTAAACCAGGCAATTTATATTTCAATGCCGTCGTTTGAATGAAGTTCATTTTTTTCGATGAAGGTTTAAGTTTTCAAATATAATAAATTAATGTAGTATTGTGATAAGTTTTAAAATATTACTTAGGAATGTATTGCATTTTAGAGATGCTTAAATAAAATTGCATTGAAGCTGGAAAGTGGTTCATAATCAATGCTTTAAGCATGATTGATCTTTCTTGTTTACATTTCTTCAATTCTTTTTTTTATATTCAGCCAGTTTTCTTTTCTCACTCCTGCTCAGATACTTTCTTCCGGACATTTTAAAATGAGTGCAGTACACTAAGAATCAATAAATGTAACTTATCCGAGTTACAAAAAATTATTTTTAAAATATTACTTACAATGTTACAATTTAGTGAACTAAAAGTCAACAGACGACACTTGAAAAAAACTGATGGATGAAAGCTTGATTTCTGACGCCAACAAAACGACAAAGGAAACCTGTGGCGTCGACAGACAGACAGAAAGAATGAACAAAGTCATAAACACTTTTCAACTTTGTTGTAAAGTGTTAATAATAAATGGCAGTCAATCGTGTAAAATATTTTGATGATCAAAATACATGATCATTTTATGAAGACTATTTTTAACACTTTACAACATAGTTGAAAAGTGTTTATGACTTTTTTCATTCTGTCTGTCTTTCCGTTCGCACGATAACTGCCGTAAAAATGACGTCATCAAAACGAAATTTTAGGTTGTTGCCCAGACGGTCTGTGGGACCTATAGGAATATAAATGAATAATACCACTCAATTAGTTTTGGATTGAACCCGGGTTGAAGAAATGAAATACATTGAACCCTATGGGATCTAATTTTTCAAACATTTTTTAAGCGAATTTAAAATTCACAAATTGCTTCGAAAGTTTAGAAAATATTCAAATTATCCCATAAAATATATATAAAAAAAATTCAGCAAAATCTATTCAGTAGTTTTTAAAATAAATATTAAAATGATAATTACACCCTCTATATGAAGAGATCAAGTGACCATTATATGAAGAGATCACGTGACCCACGTCAAAATAAAATATGGCATCCACCTTGTGTCAACATCGTGATTTTTAAAGTTCTTTTTAATTCATATTTAGTGTTGTGTCCGTCCTAAAACTGCTTTATTTTTGCTTAAATTCTGTGCATCTACATATTGAAACAACGCAATTACAATATAGTTAAGTTTAAATGATCAACAAATTTTGATTATTTCTGCAACGAAGCCTAATTTTAACTTATGGAGAATGCAAACACCAAAATATGTAGAATGACTTGCATAAGAATTGCTGCATTTCTTTAACGCAAAATTATTTAGCTCATGGAGTCTGCAATATAGCTGATATGAATGAAACATTCATTGATTTTACACAGAGAACCAGACGATTTTTTTCGATGAAGTTTTAAGCATAGAGTTAAATTACTTGTACGTCCATGGTTTTAAGTTTCTAAATAAAATAAATTATTATAGTATTGTGATGAATGAAAAGAATGGAAAAAATGTTAATGAATGAAATGCTGCTTTTATATAGAGGCGATTTATATTTCGAAGACGTCATATGAATGAATTTCAGTTGTTTTCGATGAAGTTTTCAAATATCATAAATTATTGTAATATTATGATAATTTTAAAAATATTACCGATGAATGTATCGCATTTTAGAGATGTTTAAACCAGGCAATTTATATTTCAATGCCATCATTTGAATGAATTTTATTTTTTTCGATGAAGTTTTAAATTGTCAAATATAATGAATTAATGTGGTATTGTGATAATCTTAAAAATATTACCGAGGAATGTATCGCATTTTAGAGATGTTTAAATAAAATTGCATTGAAGTTGGAAAGTGTTTCATAATCAATGCTTTATGCACGATTGATATTTCTTGTTTAATAATTTCTTGGTGGTCACTTCCGTGTTTGTCATATGTTATGATATCCGTCTGGTGAGGAACAAAATTCAGTTCAGCCTACGACGTTGTGGTGTACAGACCTGTTCGTGCCCCGCTCCTGACCAGTGCTACGTGCTGATTTTTACGTATTCTTATTTGTCAGTACATGCTTGTGCTGCCTCAACATGGCTGAGGATGGGAGGAGTGTTAGGAAAGCCTCCTTTAAGACTAAAAGTCTAGTTAAAAGCAGACAGATCAAGAAGAAGCCGTATGTCCCGGGGGCACGCTTCCAAGCTGACACTGTACCGAGTGACGTGGACGTTCAAGCAGCCGCAACTTCACGCAAGCTGGTGCAACAGGAAACCCGCTACGAGACTGCAGCGACCTTTGAAAATGAATATCTAAAGACTCTGGATATCCCCAAAGATGTCATTCCTAGAGACTCTATCACCTGGAAGATAGTTGGAAGTTGGAAACCCAGACCACACGACAGACCCGAAGGTTTACTGTAGCTAAGTGTGTGGCCGGGAACTTTATTATGGATTCAAGAAATTACAACACATATAAAATTGAATCACAACACAATAAGTAATAACAAGACAAGCAAAGACACAAAAAACACAAAAGCATAAAAGAACATATAAGAAAAACAACAGGTTAAAGCAAAAAGTAACTGTGAAAATTTTAAAGTACAAAGCAATAAGGCTGCACAGGTTTGCCAAAGAGACCCTGGAGGGATATTTAAAAAACTTTAAATTTACTTAAAAAAAAAAAAAATAAATAAATAAAAATAAAATAAATGAATAAAAGGAATTAAAACAACCAGGGGAAGTTACAAAAGGGGGGGGGGGACAATGAGAGACCAGGGCAAAGAACAAAGGGGAATATACAAAAGGAGGGGACAAAAGAGAGAGCAGGGCGCATAAAAGAGCAAAAGAAGGGTTATATAATGCCAGCCAGGACAATAATGCTGGACAAAAATAATATAGACATTGAAGGATATTTAAGTAACAGAAATATAAATTATCTGTTAATGATACAAAAGTAAAACTTTTGTGTTTGTGGACTATCTGTATAATCCATAATTTACAATATTTATAGATGTGTACAATATTTACAGATGTATAATTTGGAAGTAATATATGAGATTATAAATATTTACAGAGTTAAAGTATAAATTAACAGAAATGTATATAAATGGGGTGATTATAATTTTGTTGTTATATTACAGACAGATATGAGTGATTATGACTTTGTAGATGTATATACAGACAGAGACACAATTTTGTATTGAGAAAATATGTACAAAGGTATCACTTCAAAGTGTAAACATGTTTACATTTCCATATATAAGTCGCTTATTCACATTGTTTGGCAGGTTTGTATAACAGAAACAAGACTATACCGTTTTCAGGTGGTGACGAGACAGTTAACACAACGATAAAAAACAGCAAAACACAAAAATAAAAACAAAACAAAGGGGAACCCAGGAACAGCAGGGGGAGGGGATTGATCACCAGAGACACGGGGATAGTAGGTACTCACAAGCTTTTCAGCGAACACGGTTCGAAATATCACGGGCGACGAGAACACAGTTCTTGAGTTTATTAAGTAATGTCGGATGTCGGCAAACCCCGGAGAACCAAGCTGCACGGGAAGCGGGGACAGGTTTAATTAAATGGTATTCTTTAGTAAAGGGGCAAGAGAATAAATAATGGTCTGCATCACCATATGCGTTGGAACGAATTTACCTGGAATACGCGAATTTACCTGGAAGATAGTAACCCATTTCATCTGTTATGCCTACGTCATTGCCAGACTTGAAGAGAAACTCGAGGACGAGGACATTGAATGGCGCCAAACCAAGATATTACAGAAAATCATCACAGGTAGTATTCTTGATGCTTCTGCGCTGCTGCAAAACCCTGACCCCCATACGGTAGTTAATCGCGATACGTATAATTTCATAAACGATATGGTAAAAAACTGGAAAAAAACCCACCGATGATGACTTATATATAATTTTTAAAGACGAGATGTACAAGAAAGTTGAGGGTTATGTTACCCCTAGTAATTGGAAGAAGACAAAACTTTCGGCCCAGCTTGAACCAGAACCTGAGACTAAAAATAAATTTTCAGAACTTGAGAGTGAGAAAGCCACTATGGCTATTGAGCCCCCCTTCCTAAGGATAGAGTCTCCTCCTTCTATGTGGACTCCTCAAGTGATTGGGGAGCCTTCATAGAGGAGCTTAATAGTATGCTAGAGAATAAAGTACAGGGCCTTCTTATGGGAAGGGTGATCCGAATCACTCATGGGTCCGTTGAGGACTTCAGGAGTGTGCAGGTCCACCTCACCCTCAAGAAGATCCCCTTCAATGCCATCAATTTGAAACAGGAAAGACCTAAAAAGATAGTCATTAAAGGACTGCCGTCCAATACCGATAGTGAAAAAGTAAAAACTGCCCTTGCTAGTGAAGGATTCAAAGTCATCAGAGTTGCTCAACTTAGAAATAAGAAAGATAGGAGCCCCCTCCCCATTTTTCTGGTAGGTCTCGTCCTCGAGCCTACAGAAGACTGGGCGAGAATCCATGAGATAAAAAGTATACTCTACATGCAGGTTAAAATTGAAACATTTAAAAGCAAAGGCTTCAAAATGTGTTATAATTGCCAACTTTTCAACCATCACAGTGATCAATGTACTCTCCCCCTCGCTGTTTAAAGTGTGGCGAAGGCCACCCTAGTAGGGAATGTGAGAAATCGAGAGAGTTACCTGTAAAATGTTGCAACAGCGGCGAAGATCACCCCGCCAATTTTAGGCATTGCCCCCAAAACCCCTGGAACTTTAAAAAGTTCCAGGCCGCTAAAAAACCCCTTCCAAATTCTGAATTGATCCCCCACCAAACCTTGGTGAGGAAAATTCCCCCCCCCCTTCTAAAAGCATTCCCCTGTTTAGGAAGTGCAGGCAAGTGCTGAGGCGGTCTCAGGAAAAACCGGAGAACACTCTGCCCAGGCACGACCTGACACAGGAATTGACGCCCCCTCAGACTTCAAACGCATTTCTTGACTTCCTTAAATTTTTTAAGGAGGTAGAAAAACGCTTCGATCTGAGTAACCTGCAGGACTTATTAAACAACATCCTTAAAATCATAACCTCTGAAGATGATCCCATGGCAAAACTTTTTTGCATCATTAAGATGGTTGCAGATATCAAAACCCCCCAGAATTAGTATATTCAGGGCCAGCAGCAAGTTGATCGGAATACTTCCACCAATACCACGTGCATATTCTTCAACACGTACCACCGCCACGGATTTCCACAAGTGCCATCGCCAGTCCCTTTTCAGGACCCAACTGACGCCCCGCCCATCTGGGGTGCTCTTATGGACAGACCCACGACAACTCAGCTAATGTCACAGACTCAGCACAAGTAAAGAGGAAATCGAGGATTAAGACGCCTTCGGCGTCAGGTGCCTCATGACTTTTCGATACAACGGAGGGAACAAAATCTACCAGACGGGAAGGGCCTTCGGGTGATAAAACTTTATATCCGCCACTGTTCAAGAATGAATTTATATTTCTTAGTGACAGAAAAATAACACCATAAAATAGACATATAGTATAAAAATAAATACAAAAGGAGTACATTTTAAATATAAATAACTATAATATTGATAAAAACTAAAATCTCTGTTTACACAACAAGAAATAATAATTTAATGTTATTAAATTCCCTGCCATGAAAATGTCAAGTTATTAATCAAGTGTTTGCTGCGTCATGCATCTATATTTCCATTATGATCTCTGGACAAAAAAGAAACTCAGCTGACTAGTAAATATAATTACTCTACAGTAAACACAATTTTAAAAAGTCATAAGTAGGATATTAAACTAAAAAATGATAAGCATGCTATCCTACTATATAAACTATTAACAAACAACATCTTCAAAGAAAACATTAAAGAACTCAGTGATACTAAAAACTTTTGCTGAAATAATTTCAAAAATTCTATGTTAAATTAATGTAATGTTATTTTACATGGGGAAAAAACGACCGTATCGCTTTTTGAAAAATTGGCGAAAATTGAATGGCAGAAACAGAGCTAACACTTTATAATACTTTAAAGAGAGAATGGAAAACTTAATAAAATTCTCTTAGAGATGAAATTTGAATATCATAATGCTAAAATTTGATTTTTTTTATCTCCATATATATTTAAATAGAAGTGTAACTTATTGAACATTCAGTGGTAGGTTCTAGGCTTAACGTTTATTACACGATACCAAAAAATGAAAAAAAAAATATTAACAAAATTCTGTTGCAAACGGATAAAATTTAAACATTATAATTTAATACAAAAATTTCAGATAATCTTTATGTTTCAATACAGAATAAAATAAACGTGCAACTCATTTTACGTTCAATAGCAGGATCAAGGCTTAACGTTTTATAGCGTTATACAAGGATACAAGTAAAAAAAAGGAGCAAATTTATATATTAAATTGCAAATTTTTGGTTTAGAAAGTACGATAAGATCATCATGTTTAAGAAAAAAAGATATGGTAACTTATTTTTGTCAATAATTGATGAAGTATGAGCAGATAATCCAGAGGCCATAGCGGTACATTGAGAGCTGACGTCACATAAGGCATGGTCCGTCGCCTTCGAGATCTTAAGATAATAGACCATGCGTCATCTTCGAGACCTTTAGATCTCGAAGGTGACGCATGGTCCCACGTAAGGCATGGATGTTTGTGTTGTGTGTGTAGTGCGCTCCGCCCCCCTCTGGTGCAACGTCTTAGGACGGCTTAAGGTTCCTCTATATAGGTAGTAGAGGAGCTCTAGGACGGCTAAATGGTTCGCGTTCTGGCCGTTGACGAATCATGGGTATTAATGGCAAAATGTTTAATTGGTTAAAAAGGCTAACGGAACAACGATTCTTTGCAGTGAAATACGGAAACCATATTTCCAGTTTTAGACAATCATATCTGAGTTTGCAACAGGATGGGGTCACGAGACCCCAGCTCTTGGAACATATAGAGGGTATTGGCTGTGCCCTTTATGCGGACGATTTGGTAATTTGGACAACAAATCCAAATAAAAACGACATAAAACTGAACATGATCTAAATGCGGCTTTGGGGCTGCTCTCGGATTGGTGTTTTGAGAATAATATGGAGATCAACACAGAGAAAACTGCAAATCAAACTTTTACTTTAAATCACCAGCCAACTAATATGCCTATTATAAGTATATATATATATATATAATGGTTTTATACTGAAAGAATTTGTGAATTCAAAGTATCTTGGAGTTTCTTTCGATAAAAAGCTGACTTGGAAAAACAAGTGGAGGAAATATCAGTAAGAGTGAAAGAGAGCTACGATTCTAAAGAGACTCGCTGGTGTACAATGGGGATGTGATAGAGACACCCTCAACTTGACCTATAATAAATATATAAAACCTATTCTGACATATTGCTCAGAACCCCTGATTTCATGTAGTAAAGAAATTATGAATAGGATTGAGGTATTGCAGAATAAGGTTTTTAATAACTGGTGCAGAACTCCCATACAGGCAATGCTTCTTCTAACCGATACTATACCATTAGAAATTGTTTTTCAGCAGAAGGCGTTATGTTTATATGAAAGACTAATTCGATTACCTACAACTAGCTACTGGAGGAATTATAATTTACTCCAAGAAAGAAGACTAAAGACACAAGACTGGGTACTTCAGAAAATCATGAAATTAAAGATTGAGATGGATTTGCCAAATAAACCAGAAGTCCTGCCTGGTCCTATTGACCCCATGTTATCAGGTGCGATGGGCAGAATGCATCTTGTACAAGAAGTACAAAAGAAAAGCACAAGCGATGTAGTGCTGAGGGCAATGGCCTTAGAGACTATCTCATTTCTTTACCCTTTGACGGACTGGATACATATTTATACTGATGGGTCCCAAATGGCACATGGAGAGAACGTCGAGGCTGGTGTTTACTCGGATATGTTTTCAAATCATCTATCTCTTGGTCCACATGCATCTTTCTTCGAAGGTGAGGTTGAGGCCATCAGAATAGCCACGCAACATCTATTGTTGAGAACAGAGGTTTTTATTAATGCAGTGATTTTGTCCGACTCAAAGGCTGCAATTCAAGCGGTTACCAATTTCAATTGCGTGGATTCTTCAAGAGTTAAAGATTGCATTCTGAATCTGAACATTTTGAAAACCAAACTAAAGATCATTGTGCTTCAGTGGATCTCTTTTCATTGTGGAATTATTCGTAATGAGGGGGCTGATTTGCTGGCGAAGGAAGGAGCAAGAATAGTTCAATCCCCTAATAGCTAAATCCCTTATACAACTATGACAAGAATCATTAAACATACTATGAAAGATAATTTCAAATCTGTACAGTCGAGGCTAATCGAAAACAAGACTTGGAAGTCTAGTTTTCCGAGATGCCATGCAGTTGCAGCGTTTCGCCTGGAAACTGGTCACGATTGTTTAGCTAAATATCTTCATAAACCCAAACTGTGTAGTGTGTGGTGCTAAAGCAGCTATGGACGCTGATCATCTAATGAACTGCCCAGGACTCTCTGGTGACATGTACAGAAGGTATTGGCGCACAAGGGAGAGGATGCAGGCCCTTCAAGCTATCTGACTGTTTTGGATTTGTGTTTTTGGCTACCGTCCATGTATCTCCTATGTTTGTTTTATTGCTGTTTTTGTTGCTTGTTCATGCTTCTTGTTATAGATTTTCTCTTGTAGTTTTGGTGTTGTGTATTTGTATACCAGTGAATGATTTGTATCAAGTGCTGCTGCTAGAAATAAAAAAACAAAACATTGAGAGCTCATTAAAAATTCAGACGACATTTCGTGACGTCTTGATGTTGCCACTGGGCTTTTAGGGGAGTTGTTTTGCTTTCTCCAGTTTGTCAGAACGATCTCTGATTGGAGGGAGCTGTCCCTCTCACTAACAACTATCGGATTACTAATCTAACTCCATGGCTTTACGCGCCAAAATTTTATTACGGTGTATGTGACGTTAAGATCCTTTTAATATAAATTTATATTAAAGGAGTTTCACCTTATGTAAGTATAGTTCCCTTATGAATTTTTTAATCAATGGTCTAAAGTTCCTTGTTATTTCTTTTCAATCGACCATTTTATCATGTATTTGCTATATGTCTGATACTTTTGTCATGTTTGTCTTTGTCCCTTTAAATGATATTTATATTTTATTTTTGGTACGTTTGATTGGTACAACATGACTCATTATTAAGAAAGGTATTACTACAATGGGGGTGCATTCACTTTAATGAGTTTCACTCAAAGGGAATGGAGGACTGGAATCGGTAAAAAAATTAAGATTGAAAAATTGCAATGGAGCTGAATTTCCTGTGAGTAACCTGTGATTGAAAAATACAGTAGTCACATATGATAAATTAGTTGGAGACAAGCAACTGTGGATCTGTAGCTTTACTTTATTAATTACCCTCTTTCTTGAAGATGTGTACAAATAAGGTGACCAAATTTTTGAAACAAAATTTGAGGACATTAACTTCATCTGTAAACACATATTTTCACCTACCATGATGCATTTTAAAGAAGCCTTAATATACTAAAACCTCTTATTAATGGATATTCACCGGACATTATATTTTGTCCATAAATGAGAGGTGTCCACAAAAGTGAGGGATATTTTTTGACAATAAATTAAGTAGCATAAAGCAGATTTTACCATAGACATATGTACGAAAAAATGAAGAATGAAAAATTAACAATACTGAAAAAAATTTACAATTGACTCTTCCAGTACATTTAGTTGTAAATGTCTTGCTCACCATATCCTTGAATTATTGATGGCAGCTTTTCTTCCCAAAGTCGCAGCACATCTTTGTCATTGCAGCATTTTCGCAGATCTTTCGAAAAGTTATTTGTCTGTGGTGAAATATTTTTAAGCCATCCATTTGATTCTCTGAAATCAGTTAGTTCAAGTTCTGAGGCAGCTTCTTTTTAGCTTTTTTCTGTATAAGTGGTCCAAACAAAGGAATGTTTTTATTTCGAGCTGCGAAAAACCTTTCAAAAACAACCGCATTAACAGAAAGTCCACCAGTGTTTGAAAATTTGTTTTTTCTATTTTCATCACCATTCTCACACCACTGTTTTAATAAACTGTTTTTGCTATAAAACATTATTTATGTTTTTCCCACTCCAAACTTTTCAGCAAGGGCACGAGCAACATGTTTATTTTGATTGGTAATATCTATAAGATCAGTTTTCTCACGGAGGGACAGAGCTTTTCATTTCCCCACCATCATTCAATTCAGACTGAGTTTAGCAAAAGTTTTGTGACCTTCACGTCTTATCACTCATTGGGACATTTCATTATTACAGGGGTGATAATGGAGAAATTCTTTTTACACCCAAGCTTATCCAGACAAAGTTTAAGCTTGGGAGTGAGGTGTTTACTGCAATGGGAACTTAAACAGTAGGCATTGATTTCTAGAAATGTGACACAGGCTGAATTTTGCTACTACTGTGGTTGTTGAAAACATTCATTGGTTATTACTTATTACATCGACTGTTTTTTCTACTAGTCTCTTTTTTTAGTATTTCCTTCTTTCCAGTTTACTACATTAGGAGGTTCTGTTCCATTGTAAAGAACTCTAGGAGTGTCTGCAAATCAGAGATTATAATGCCATTGAGTTTAATGTAAATTTTGGCAGCAATTTTTAAGCTGTCCATAATCGAGGAGTGTCTGAGAAGTTTGTGTTATACCTTAAAACAGACAAGAATGTCTTTTTCAAACATTTTTAAATTAGCAAAAAAATTTTAAATTTAGTTAAAAGCAGAAATTATCAAAGCATGCATTCAACTCTCAAAAATAATTTTACATGCACTATCATGAATAATAGGTAAGGTAAGTAATTTACAGTTAAACCTTACTAAATGAGGCTAAAAAAAGATTATATAAATTACAGAATAAATTCAAACTATAGGATATGCACTAATATGTACCAACAATGTGACTGAAACAGTAATGAATACTAAATTTTAAATTGCAATCAAGATATCAATACACGATACATTTAAAGAAGAAATAAGATATTTTATTTTATAGATTGTGGATAAATATTAATGATTTCTTAGTATGCAGCTTATGCATATTTTCCAGAACAGAAAATTGACGTAAGCAGTAAATGAATATTTTTGATTTTTTCCAAATCAATGAACATTTTGGGTTACTGATATTTTAAAGTATTCAATGATTTTTTTTATAATTTGTACTTTTCAGAAGCATGAATAAGCTAAAGCAGAATTTGGGGACATTTTGTGTACTCAAACAGTTATATATTTTAGGGTAAAAAGAGGTGAAATTTGGAGACTGCCCCCATGATTCATGGATGCCTGGTCACCTTATGTGCAAATGTATTTTAATAAGGGAAGGAATAAATTTAAATGTACTGAGCTTCTTCATTTTTAATTTTTGAATTATTTATTCAAAATTTTATTTTGCAATCAACTTTCTATTCAAATTTACATAGGATGCTGAGTCAGTAGTGGACTCCTATTCACTATTACTCACTTCACATCTCAATAAAATATGTAGTGTTTCAATATTGCAGTTTAATATAACATAATAATAGTCTTATATCTATGACAGGATGCTATTGGGAGATGGCCGATGTCAATAGGATGTTATAATTTATAATTCAGTGACACCTCGTCTCTCTTCAAAATTAGTCAAATATTTTTTCTGTTACTAAGAGACAGTATATTTGTTATTTTAATTATCAGACCATCTTTACACAGATGCATGCACATTGGCAAAGCGTGAAGTGAATTTAGGTAGACATTGCTTACTTAAACAACCTGCTACAAAGAAATTAAAACTAATTATACATTGTTTAAAGTATTGTATGCATTTATTGAGAATGATGGAAGATTGGGAAGAAAGGAAATTGGTAACAGGTTGTTTAGATAGACACTGTCTTCCAAGATTTCTTTCATGCATCACTACCATATATGCATATATAATCTATATTTCTCAGTGCTGTTTCAAAGGTAATGAAATTAGTTTTGTAATTTTATAGAAAATATGTTTCACAGATTAAATTTGAGTTGTTGGGATCACTATTGGATCTCAATAATTAATTATTAATTATAGAAATCCAGCAATGGACATCTTATGCGTGCCCAATAAAAGAGCCAATTTTGTAATGATCGTTATTGTTTAATAAGATAACTCTTTCTTATTTCATGTTATAAACTCTTCTGTGTTTTCCTGCATGCCTTTATTAATAATGTCTGGCTAATTGTACTGACCTTCCAGCTACACTTTGTATCTTAGGATATGCAAATAATTATTTGTGTCTATGAAATAAATAAATGATATAGAATCTAGAATGGGTACTTTGAATCAAAATTGTTTAAAGGACAGTTATACTAAAATCTAAATTCTAAACAATTAATGGTAGAATTTTTAAGAACACATGCGCTTAAATATTTTTTTTCTCCAAAATTAGCAAAACTAGCTGCTATTGGACTGGCTGTACCTGTTAGCACTGAGTGTGAAAATTTGTTTTGACTTTTAAATAAAATTAAAATTTGATAAAGAAATCATATAATGCAGAACACTCTAGATAATCTAATGCTAATTTCACTGGAATTACTTGAACAGACTTTGATTGTGAGAAAGCGCCAGACAACCTGGCATTATAGAAGATAATTAAGAAATAAAATGTTAATGTTACTTTCATTGAATTTTAATAAATGCAGATGTTGATCCCCTGCCTCGGGATCTTATGCAGTTTTTTTTCTTGGTTGGCAAGTTCGTCCCACCCAATAATTGCCAACCAACACTTTTCCTGACTACCCTGCTTCAAAATTTTTTTGGGGATAACACTGCCCTTATAGATGAACTCATGTTTAATCATCTCCCAACTTTCAAAAAAGTCTAATTCAAAAATTGAATTAGAAGTACGAAAAATGATCTTAGTTTCCAAAAAATGAAAAACATGATTTGCATCCTAAGCAGGATGTGATTTCGTCCAACGGTAAGTAGCAAATTGCTGGTTAAAAGAATGAAATGCTAGTAACAGCAAAACACGGTAACAAAGATTGCTAGTAACCATTTCTGGTTCATTTGCATCTCCTCTCCCTCTCCACACAATAAAAATTGCTGTGTGATATTTTCTCGTAGTACTTGTCTTCAATTCTCATCACCCCAAAGAGCCTACCATAGATATCTCAAAACGGGATATCTACTGATCTTACTACATTACCTTTTCTATCATCTCCTTTCTACCATATAAATTTATTTGAGCAATGTTTTAACAAAATGCTGATGAGAAAAACACAATTGTAATTTCCTCGGATCAAATGCATGCTACTGAAATCTTGTTATCAAACATAAAAAATGACACTTTAATTGAGCTATCTTTCACCAAAATGCTTAGGATCCCCCCCGGTACTTACGTATTATCGCAACCATGACAAAACGTAATTGATGTATCGTCCAATAAAGATCCCGATCGATTCCAAGGACAACATGCAACAAAGTGATCTGTATGAGGACCCACGTTCGAGCGGGCTCGAACTGGTTGGGGGACGTACGCACCGCTGGGACTGTGTCGTCAGACAGGCCGGCTTCGCCGGACCAAGTCACAGAGCATACTAGACTCGCTTCTGGGTTTTTCTCAAGCAGTTCGACGTGGGTCCTCATACAGATCACTTGGCTGCATGTTGTCACGGTCCTTGCGCCGTGCGACGGTCCCAGAAGCGAGTCTAGTATGCTCTGTGGCTTGGTCCGGCGAAGCCGGCCTGTCTGACGACACAGTCCCAGCGGTGCGTACGTCCCCCAACCAGTTCGAGCCCGCTCGAACGTGGGTCCTCATACAGATCACTTTGTTGCATGTTGTCCTTGGAATCGATCGGGACCTTTATTGGACGATACATCAATTACGTTTTGTCATGGTTGCGATAATACGTAAGTACCTCCCCCCCCCCCCCCCCCCCCTAAAAAAAATTATGATTTAAAACTAATTTCTGTAAATACTAAACCATTGCTAAAGCAGACTTTCTGCATTTGCAGGATGCAAATTCATTTTGCTAAAGTTTTGTCATTTACACTATTTGTTATATTTTTGTATATTAGCTAACAAATTCATTTATTGTTAATTGTAATAGCATGCAAATGTTTATAAATTAAAATTGTGTCATTAAAACAAAAATTTTTGAATTTTCACTCATGTTTTAAAAGTATCACTTAAATGTTTGGCTAGGGTGAGAAAATCTCATCCAATTTTTCAAAATTTTAATCATTCGCTTTTTAGCAGACACATTGACTGTTTCCATGTTGTCAAAAAATATTTTTGCTATTAGCATTTTTTTTATCACTAGCAAGTTTTTCTACTATTTTTAAAAAATGAAATCGTGCCCTGATTTTAAACATATTGAGCAATTGTTATTTTCCATAATATGCAAACTTGGGTCTTATAGCCTCCAAAACCAGTTAGTTCCTTCATTTTCTACTGAAGCTCTACTTATTTTTCATAATATTTTGCACTGTAATTTTAAAAATTGCGACAAATGATATAACGACACACTATCTACGAGTGAAAAGACATCTTTTCATGAATAGGCATCGCTCCTTACTACAAATTTCCCTCCCGCATTTGCCTATTTCTCTTTTCTTCCAAACCGGTCAAAAACACAGAAAGCGAACAAAATATGTTTCTTTGTCAGATTTTGAATAAGAGCATAATTTCTCTGATGGTAATCTTATTGCACATAAATAAATAAATAAAATAAAAAATAGTCATTTGTTGTTTTTTTCAAACCTGACATCTCAATATACTTATAGGTACATTTTTAAAGAAATTGTTGGAATAATAGTTGTGAACTAACTGCTAGTCAAAGTGTTGAAACTGCTACATGAATGAAATTCTGATTAGCAGTTTGCTACTAAAGAATATTCCCTTATTTTGCACCCTGGTTTACACTACTGGCTTGTCTTCTTGACTTGAAACTAATAAATTAATAATTAATTTACATATTGTAATTTTTTCAGATTGCAGAAAATTAAAATTTTTCTTATTTATGTTTAGATTTAATCATGAGAAGTCCTCATTCGAAATCATCTAAAACTGGATCCAGTCCACGTTCAAAAGCATCCAGGACTCGATCTTCAAAAAGGGACTCTCCAGGTAAGGTACTTTTGTCGAGTGCTCTCAATAAATGTTAGCAATTGAAAGAATTTTTAGCAACTAGGCGTACTATATGTTCGGATTGTGCTTTTGTCTGTACTTTTAAAGAACCTTTTTGTTAAGATTACAGCGTGGAAGCTTTAGTGAAATTAGGTATCAATTAGCATAGATCCTGTTTTGTTCACTAAAATTTTAAAATGCTACTGTAGCAGATTTTATTAGTTTAAAATGACTGTTATTACTGTTTTTTACTTTCTCTGCAATACATGGTAATGTATAGGAAAAGTATTGGAATCATGTCGAAAATCACAACTCGAGTTTTTGACAGATCGACACATTTTGAGACCTAGAATATGAAAAAACTATTTTTAGCATGACGTCTCTGTATGTGTCTGTCTGTGCAATGCATTTATCCACTCTAGCTAAAAACTAATGGATCAAATTTCATAATATTTGGTAGGTAAGTCACTTGTGTGTGACCCTAATTATATATTGGTATGATTCAGGATAAAAGAGCCTGCCTATTCTTGTGAAATGGCCTGCAAATATTGCCTGTATCCACTCCAGCTGAAAAACTAATAGACCAAATTTCACAAAATGTGGTAGATAAATCACAGAAGTTAACATGGTGCTGATTAGATTTTAATATGATTCGAAAAAAAAAGAACTTGCCTTTTTTTTTAAATGGCCTACAAAAGTCATTTAATTTAGAAATGAAAGACTATGTTTGCTCAAATATATCAATTAAATACTTGTTTTATACATATTTTTTAACGATGGGAAGAATAAGACCAACCCCATTACTTTAGTTTTTTCGTATTTACGCTACGCCATCTTTGAAAATAAGTCCAGTTACCAAATGCAAGCAAAAATTGAATTAAAATTTGGTTTTCTCTTAGCTGTAGGAAAAGTAGTAAACAAACACACCTGAAGAAACAATTCTAAGAGATACACTAACCCAACCCAAATAGGATAAAACAATATGAGCTTATTAAGAATTGAAGAGTTAGAAAATGTAAGGGAATGGAAATAAAAACAATTAAAGTATTCAAGTGGAGTTTTAAAAAAAGTGTGATCATCCAGAGTAAGAGAAGAAAAAAAATCAAATTTTTCATATTTAACTCTCTCAGTAATGTACTCTCTCAATATAAACTCTCTCAGTTTCATATTTAGCTCTCTCAGAGGATGCTTCAAAAATCAAAGTTTCTCTTTTATTTTCCTTTGGGGGGGAAACAAAGAATTGAAAAAAAAAAAAAAATGCATTTGGAACACTACTTTTTAATATGGAGCTCAATATTCTTTAATTTTATAATTTTTATTCAGGTATCACAATGAATAACAGTTTCAAAGATGCTATGTTACAAGATTAAAACTTTTTATTTTAATAGCTAGGCACCAGATTTATCAATCAAGATTGAAATGTCATTTTCCGTAATTTAATTAAAAATATTTTTTTTCATATCTATAAAAATGTTTATATCTGTGTAGACATCAATGTTTTTATTTTGCTTTCAATTTAACTTAAGTATTAAAGTTTGAAACTGATTTTATTTTTATTGTTTTAGGTGGCCCAAATGATGGTTCCAGTAGTGAACGAAATAGCTCTGTTTTAGCCCCAATGCCTTCTTCTCCCCCATCTGCGTTGGGTGGTACAGGTCAGGCTGGTAGGTTTATTTGTGTAATCATATTATTCTATGGCTATTTTGTGGATTTACAGCAGATGATTGGCGTTAATAAATACTATTTTTGTGCTCATACATCAAAGTCTAAATTGCAACCATCCTGCTTTTTGACAAAAATAGTCATTTGGAGGAGTGATATTTGAAATTTCTATACTAATGGCAGGGGTGATTGTGTTCCGGAATTTCCGGAAATTCCGGAAATTTTAACTTGCCACTTCCGGGATTTTTTTATGAAATTGACATTTAATTTTTTTTTTTTCTAAAATCCAGGTATGAGATTCTTCCGCTTTTCGGCGGAATTCCGCTTCTTTGCTTTTCCACAAAAATTTCCGTTTTTTTGTTTTGCTTTTATCCCAAAAAATCCGCTTTTTCTGAAAAATTCAATTTTTTTTTAAATAAATTTTTTTCCTCAAAGTTCCGCTTTTCAAAGAAATTCGCAGAGAGGTTTCAACCAGAGCTATTATCATAATTGATTTTCGGCCTACGACTGATGAGCGTTGTCCGCCTCCATTTTATAGACGCTGTGTGCGGGGGGTGAAAGAATAAATGTAGCTTGTCACATGAGAACGCAGACGTTCTTGTGTGACAAGCTGTATTTATTCTGGTACTCCCAGCACGCAGCGTCCAAAAAACGGACTGCAAGCAAAGCTCGCCTTTCTCACCCGGAAGTGGAGGCGTAAAATCCCCCACAGATGGGGAATCAAAAACAAGTCGTAAATTTTTAGTTTCCGTAATCACCGTGATGTATGTCATCATATATGTCATTAATATATATGTTGTCATTGGACTCAAAGGGGAAATAGAGAAAAAATCTTCGCGCAGCACTTGAAAATCTTTGTTTTACGCTTACCCCTTTCATATCAGTATATAATTTTTATAGATACGACTATTGCAGAGATGCCAACTTTTACGGATTTTCAGTACACAGTTTGTACCGATTTTTACTTCATCTTACGGTTTTACGGACAGTACTCCCAAGACTACGGAAAATCCCAAGAAATCCATGCATCCCACCATTCAATTCATATTTCCTGCTTTGTTGAGAGTCCAAAATTATCAGTTTGCATCTAATTCTTCTTCTTCTAATGATTTCATATCAGAACAATAGACCTAATTTATTTTTATAGTGCGAGTAAAATAAAGAAATATTTTACTAAACAAATTATATTTCTCTTAAATTATAAGATTGCGCAATTCAGTCTTTATTTTAGGGCTTTGCTGAGAGTACACAATTGCCCTTTTCCATCCATCTCCATCCCATTATTATTGCACATTAACTTTACTAAAATAACTTATTTGCATATTTTGGTTGGCTATAAAGTTTACCTTTTTAATTATTTTTATATAAATATTTAAATTTTTATATTTATCGTGATTTTTTTTTTTTTTTTTTTTTTTTTTTTTGCGGTCATTGCCAAGAGAACGCTATTATCCTTTTCCATCGATCCCCATCTCCCTATTGTTGCACATTAACTTGACTAAACTAACTTATTTTCATATTTTTGTTGATTATAAAAGTTAATTTTTTAATTATTTTCATATAAATAGTACGAACGTGAAATTCAGTTTTTTTTGTTTCTTTGCGGCCGTTGCCGAAAGTACTTAATTATCCTTTTCCATCGATCTCCATCTCCCTATTGTTGTACATTAACTTGACTAAACTAGTTTATTTTCATATTTTTGTTGATTATAAAAGTTAATTTTTTAATTATTTTCATATAAATAGTACGATCGTGAAATTCAGTTTTTTTTGTTTCTTTGCGGCCGTTGCCGAGAGTACTTAATTATCCTTTTCCATCGATCTCCATCTCCCTATTGTTGTACATTAACTTGACTAAACTAGTTTATTTTCATATTTTTGTTGATTATAAAAGTTAATTTTTTAATTATTTTCATATAAATAGTACGATCGTGAAATTCAGTTTTTTTTGTTTCTTTGCGGCCGTTGCCGAGAGTACTTAATTATCCTTTTCCATCGATCTCCATCTCCCTATTGTTGTACATTAACTTGACTAAACTAGTTTATTTTCATATTTTTGTTGATTATAAAAGTTAATTTTTTAATTATTTTCATATAAATAGTACGATCGGGAAATTCAGTTTTTTTTTCTTTGAGGTCGTTGCCGAGAGTACTCAATTATCCTTTTCCATCGATCTCCATCGTCCTATTGTTGCACATTAACTTGACTAAACTAGCTTATTTTAAATATTTTGGTTAATTATAAAGGTTAATTTCTTAATTATTTTCACAGAGATAATGCCATTCAGTTTTAATTAACTTAGTTAAGTTAGCAAAACTACATTTTGAATTTATTCTAAGATTTTAAAATATATATTTTCAATATACTTAAACGATGCGGTTTTACTGAATACTACTGAAAACTTCTGATTTTTCTACTGATGACTCCTTTCAGAGGTTGGCATCTGTCCCAGTGGAAGTATATTTTAATATTCTTTGAAATAAACTTATTAAAATATCTAAAGCCTTTTCTGCCACATTTTTATGAATATATATTTTTGAACAAAATAAACATTTTCATTAAAACACACATAAGATACTGCCACCAAATTTTATTTATGTGTAGACACTAGACAATGCACATTTTAATAATACATGATAATTTTATAAATGTGTTTAAAAATATACTGCACTTTAGAACAAAAAATGTGTATCTTGCCAATTGTAAAAAAATTTGTTTTTTGTGAAATTAAGTTCGTCACTCCTGATTATTGTAATGATTTAATTTCAGCAAAACTTGCAAATAAAAGCATGAGTTACTATAGATAACAAAAGCATAGTTTAGAATTAATATGAAGGAATGCGTTAAAATTAAATTTGCCCATGTATTTAAACAACCCTGTTCTTAAACGCAATTGCCAAATTTGCATTTTCTAAATATAATAGAATTAAATCATTTTTCCAATGTAGTTGCATATAAGATGAAATATGATTTGGCAAGCACTCTTCAAAACAGGATTGTTGAGACATTGAAGAAAGTAAAATTCTCTTTGAATTTGGATGAAAGTACAAGTAGATCATTCGAAAGTATACTTACTGTGCTTGTTCAATATTTTTGTCCTGAACAAAATAATGTAGTTATTCAACATTTAGTTTCTTTTTCTTTTAATGTTGGTACTGCTGCCACCATTTACAACCAGTTGGTAGAGTTCATAGAAGCAAATGAGATATCTTGGGTAAACTTGGTCAGCGTGCTTATGGATTCTTACAACACTATGCAAGGAACTAAGAAAGGAGTTGAAACTTTGATAAGGACTAAAAAGGCTCCACATCTTTTGGACATAGATGGGGATGCATTTAAACACACTGTAAACAATAGAGTTAAACGGTTTATCAAGCCATTTATTAAGCACATGGAATCTTTATGCGATAACATGCATTTTGATTTGAAAAGTGCAGATAAATGACACTTGTTTTTGGAAATATGTGCTGTCTTAGAAATAGATCAACTAGCTCCCCTATCACGACCTTCACATAGGTGGCTGTATGTTTTATCTGCTATCGATCAGATAGTTTTTTTTGTGGGATGCACTATTAATTTTTTACTATTCTTTTATGTCCAAAAGTGACCAAGAATTGCACAATATTGCGTAAATTGCAAAAATACTGAGAGTGAATTGCAAAATTATTGCGTAACTTTTCAGGAAATTTCTTTGTATGTTCAGGAAATTGGACTTAGACTCACAATCACCCCTGTAATGGTTCTATCTGTAAATCTGAAAGTACAACTTGCCTTAACCCTTTCGGGACGGCGGCATTCCGAAACTGCCGTGGCCCAAAGGACGGAGCGCTTCGTTTCCGAACTGTTCCTAAAAGACTGCTAATTTTTTGCGCTAAGCCTAACTCTCGAAAAAAATTCACTAAAAATCACCTGTTCAACACAGCATTCTACTTTTTCAGGAAGAAAGGAAATACTTATTTTCTATTTGATGTATATTTTTTTAAACAAATTTTCTTTTATCAAAATATTAAAAATTTTAGTGTATATATGTTTTAGGTACAGATGGATAATTCTTTGACATGTCCTTCCGATTTTTTAAAACTGTACCACATATATGCATATTCTTAGACAACATATACTTTGCAAGTACAGGAGAGGTAAAAAATTTATTCAAATACAAAGTATATCCTTTTCCTAAATGTTCACTTAGAAATGTTTTCACAACGCGTTCTCCATACCCACCATCAGAGATTGATAATTCTGTGTCTTTTCCAGTATACACAAGGAAATTCCATTTATAGCCGGATTCCGATTCTGACAATTTATATATTTTTATTCCATATCTGGACCTTTTCGAGAGGATATATTGATGAAATCCCAGCCTCCCTTTCCATGAGAACAAAGATTCATCAATGAACACATTTCTTCTAGGAGTGTATATAAATTTAAATTTTGGAACTAATGCATCTAACACAGGTTTCAATTTATCTAGTTTTTGGGCATTACTATCAAGAGTAAAATGAAGGTAACATAATATTTCTATAAATCGATCGCGACTCATAACTAAATTAAAAAAAGGAGTACTGATAATTGGATTCTTAGAAAAATACATTTTAAGATTTGGTTTTCTGACAATGCTCGTCAAAATTACTAGTATGAGAAACACATGAAATTCGTTTCCTGTCACAGGTGTAAATACATTTGAAACAGGTGGAGTCTTCGATGTGGAAGGAGAGAGGAGATTTTTCTCCCATTTTTTCTTTGCAAACTCATTAGTTGCTTTTACGATAAATTCTACTAGTTCATCATCCAAAAATATGCTAAAAAAATCAAGTTCTTTATCTAAATTAGGTGGCATGATATTGTGATTTATTCCAGGTATGTTCAAAAACTCCAAAGAATTCAGATCTTTCAAATCACATGTCCAAACATCATTCGAAAAAAACTGCAACTGAAGCTGGCGGCGTTGTAATAATAGTACGCTCAGAATCTGAAGAATCAATTGCATTTTCAGATTCATCATCAGAAATAACACTGTTCCACGAATCTTCATTATCTGCTTTGCTTTCAATACTGTCTGGTTAGTTTACCATATGTGTATGTTCTTCTACAGAAAGAAAAAGTCTCAAACCAGCCATACTTTTATCTGAAATAGCCTAATCATTTCACTGTCGCACATTCCTTTAACCCCCCCCCCCCCAAAAAAAAAAAATACTCTCTTATATTCCTGTAATTCACCAACAAAATCATTAAAAGCTAAAATCAAAAGGAGACCCGGAACTCAATTATAAAATTGTTGATGCTGCGAGAAGTGCTCTGTCTGTTTACTTTACAGAACCATGTTTCACCGCTCCAAATGGAGAAATAATTCATTGGATTCTCCTTGTGCCGAGGCTAAGCATCTATAAAATACATTTAAGTTGCTTCCATGGGCATTTAATGCCATCTAGTAGACAAATAAATTCAAATGAAAACGTTTCACGTAGAAACACCGATACGTGCCACTCGCCGTTTAGGGTAAAGTTCTCTCCGGCACGAGTGCATGCCGTACGTCCTCGAATGCAAGTTCGCAGCCAGCATGTGAGCATGCCAACCGTCGCGAAAGGGTTAACCTTTTGAATTTCAAGTTGGCCCTTCCAGCCTATCATGCAAACTACCAGGCTGCCTGCCGAAGATTGTACCATATTCTTCCCCCTCAAGTAAGGGGATTAGTGTGAGAATAGGTGATTCACACTCATAGAAGAACAGAGTTGTCATTTTTTATTCACTCAGAAACTGGTTTCTAAACAGAGTGAACTTTCTTTATACCCCTACAATAATACCATTTCTTGACAAAATGATAATCTTACATGTGGGGGAAGGAAATACATCGGACTAGTATGTAAATTTTTCGAAAATAATGCACAGAATATTTTTGTATGGAAATAAATAGTTTTATTGCTTTTCAAAATATTCGCCTCTTGTATCAATACATTTATTCATTTGAATAAACCAATTTCCATAAAGGTTATACGATTTAGAAGTTGGTATAGACAGAAACATGTGATTTATAAGCTTCAACTGCTTCTTCTGGGCTGTTAAAATCATTAACCACACATTTTATTTTTGATTGTTGGGAATAAGAAAAAATCATTGGGAGCTAACCAGGTGAATAATAACAATGATCCATCAAATTAAATTTTTTATGCTTCAAATAATTGATAATTTGAAATATAGTGTGCGAGCTTGCATTGTCATGATGAAGAATGATGTGACGTTTCATATGTTTTTGCTTTGAGCAACTATTTGTGGTAAATAAATTATCGTATACTAATCAGCTATGCTCATCCAAAGCAATGGTTGCAACATGGCCAGATTTACCAAAAAAATCATAACAATAATTTTTTTTTTAAATACTTCATGTAGGATCAACTTTTGTAGGATTTGGTTCATTTTGAAACACCCAAATAGTAGATTGTTGTTTTGTTTCAGATTCATAGAAATTAATCTGTATTTTGGCACCTGTTAAAATGTCAACAACATACATGTTTTGAAGTAGAGTTGAATTTTCCTTGAGATTTTTCTTTCTTTTGAGATTTTCCTTGCACTATTTGACACCAGCATCCTTTTGAGATTGAGTTAAATTGTGTAATCCAGTGTGTACATACATTTTTGACTTTTAAATGTTTATACAAAATTGAATTCACTCAGGTCTTTGAAATGTTCAAAGATGCCCCAATTTCATCCTATGTGACATGACGATCTAAAGTGATTTTTTGTTGCACAGCATCAATGTTTTCTGGCATCACAGCAGTTCTTGATCAACCTTCACGAAATTCATCACTGAGACTCCTACACCCAACATGGAATTCTTTCAACCAGTTGTAAATTGTTGCTTTGGATGATGCTTCATCACTAAAAGTCGAATTTATTCGATCGACACACTGTTACTGTGTCAACCCTTGTTGAAAGTCATAATAAATCATAGCTCAAAAATCCCTTTGACTTAAATCTATGTTTTGTCACTACTTTATTAACTTCAAAATAATGTTAAAAAAAGAATTTTATAGCACTTCTCGTTCTTTAACAGCCAATGTTCACGTGAAAGTTTGAATTTAAAAAAATTGTCTGCATCGAAAACTGTTATTGTTGGTATTGTCACATTCTAAAAACTTAAGTACTGGCTCTCTCAAGCTTAAGCTGAACCAGCCATGGTATTCTGAATTAGAGAGCTGAAATCCTTGTTGGTAGTTAAAAATATAAGCTAGTATAAAAGCTTATATTTGAGTATGATCTCCTTAACATCAATTTAGTTTAACACCAACCTTATGTTATAGTGTAAAGTATGTGATAGCCCCTAGCCAGCTGGCTGGCTAATAACTTTTAAATTTGGATAGTCAATTTTTGTGCACTAGTAGCCAGGATTAAAAAAATCTATTGCCCGACATGCCTGGGGTATATAAAAATTCCATCCAGGCATGTATTAATTTTTATTACATGTCCTACCGAGCATGTACTAAAAATTTATTCGACATTAACCTGATTAGGTCAATCGGTAGCCAAAATCAACTAACCAGCACTCTACTGCAAATATTTTATGTTCAACATTTAACGCCGTATAAGAGAAGAGGATGAAAAAGAAAAGTCTTAATTATTCAGCAATGGACTATGAATGGCTTTCGCAGCGCAGCAGTTGATAACTGTGGGGAGAAAACAAAGTTTCACAGTTTATGTACGACAGTGATGTCACTAAAAGAAACAAGCTGAGCCTCTGGCACAGTGCCAAAGCAGCTCCTCGTTCTCGTCTCTCTCTCTCTCTTTCTCTCATTCAATTGCTCTTGATTCCTCGTGTAGCTTTGCAGACATGCCGATTACTATGGAATCTCCGTAGTTTCTACGGGAAATATCCTCATACTGCGTACAAAATTTGCATAGTTTCCTACAAAAAATTCCCTTCTGTTAAGGCCAATGTAAATTTATGGCCACAGGCACGGTAATGTCAATCATGATGATGGGGATTTACAGCCGCATGTAATGTAAATTAAGATCGCGATCGCTTTTTTATGGAAGTAATAAATATGCTTCTTCAAAAGTTGTCTAGTCTAATTCGGCATACATCACTAAACGGTTATTTTTAAAATTATTTTAGCATAAGTAATATTAAATTTCCATTTTTGATATATTTACTTCATTAAAAGTAACTAATTTTCTAATTTTGATATTTAATTATGGGCTACGTATATAATGATATTTAATATATTTATTTTCATGGGCGCCAGAGCTATTAACAATGGAAAATGTCATTAGAAAAATGTTGGACATGTAAAATTTTATCTTGGGCATCTATTTATTTAGACCAACATGCTCGAAGGGCAGTGTTGTTGAGACCTAGACCGTCCGACCTACCAGAAAGGTGTAAGGTAACTGTTTGGACGGCCGGGAAGTGCCACCCAATTTAGACCGGAATCCAGTGGGGGAGACATCCACAGGGACTGTACCCTCCATCCCCTATTATCAACCTCTCGGAAGGACTTATGGACCCACATGTGTAAAGTGATCGTACTCCGCATGAACATGGCGACAATTGTGGCAGCATGCAAATCCAGTGCGCAAACCACCGAGTTACCGTGCCTGAAATGTGCCAACAGCACGCGGTGGTCCCAGGTGGTCACCCACCCAAGTACTAACCGTGCCCGATGCTACCTGACTTCGGTGATCTAACGAGAACCGGTGTTTTCAGTACGGTACGGCCGTTGGCATGCCCGAAGTGCGTGTAGAATTTTTTTGATTTTTCTAACCCTGCTAGTAGCTATTTTGGCTAGTAACTTATATGTTGAGTGATTAAATTCTCCTGATATCAAAAAGCATGCATAATCTTAAGCTAGACAATCATGTAAATATTTTTGTAAAATAGAGCCAACAAGAACATTTACTAATGTATACATGCTTCACTAAATTTATATATGCTTCATTTCATTATATAGATGATAAATAATGAAACCAATACATCAAATAGCAAAACAGCTAATTATAGAGAAAACCATCAAAATCAAACATAGACAAATAGCTATAGGCAGGGTTGCAATAAAAGCCAATGGCTTTTAAATTTTTAAGCTGACTTTTCTTGATTTTAGCCAACTTTTCTTGGGACATATTTGGCTTAGGAAAAACATTGTTTATAAAAACTTTGGCAGACCCACTTAATCTGTACTGTATTATTAGTAGTTTTGCAATGAATTATTTAGATTGGATTGTCTGAAATTCTAGTTGTCCTTATTCCTTCCATTATAATGAGTTTCTGTTCTATCCTATTTGCTCTTCTACTGCAATGTGTTCTGTCTGTTCTGTTCTCTAATTTGTGTTTCTGTATTTTCAAAGTCTATGCCATTGGTCTTTAATAATGCTAAACAAATTGATTGATTTTGTTTTCAGTTTAAAGTTCAATTTTTGTTCCAGTTCTGTTATGTTTGATGTTGTGAATGTCAGTTCTGTTCCATTTATTGTAGAACTTTAATGCATTCTGGATATTGCATCATGTTAGGTGTCCTACTTACTTATGGTCTGTTCTGTTGGTGTTTCACTTATTTGTGAGCTATTCTGTACCATTAATGTTCTGCTTACACACTCTCTGTTCCACACTATCTAGAAGAATGGAACGGGTCCCTGTTTTGGCGTATAATTAATTTTGAACAATGCTCAAGCCATTGTTCAGTGAAGTCAGGGCTGTAGCAGTTTGGGGTGGAGTCGGAGTCTACAAAAATATACAGACTCTGACTCTTAAATAAAACTATTTAAAAATAATTTAATGTTGGGTTATTTAATTTTTTTGTAGTTTTTAGGCAATAAATTAAAAAAAAATCAAATGTTTGCCAATTAAAATTTAATTGCTATTTAATACAGTGTCGGAGTCGGATATTAGTAAACAAGAGGGGTCTGAGAGGGAAAATATATTTTTTCAAGTAGAAAATAAATGTTTTCAGAAATTTATTATGCTTGTGTCTGTTCAGTGGTAGGAACAGTCATGTGACACAGCCTTAAGTAAATATAAATAATCATTAGTGAACCAATCCAGAACCTCTCCAGTTGAGGCTCTGACCCTAAAAGTTAATTAAATAACAAACTAAACACCTATGAAAAGGATAGGGGTGCAGCGAACCTGAACATGTTGGGAATCACTGATCTAAGCTGTACCTATAGAAGATGTAAATTTTTAAATCAGAAGTGACATTTCCAGAATAGGAAGTTGAAATCCTTAGTGAGCCGCTTGTACACCCACTCTGGTATGTGTTACTGAATCCATATTAGTCCTAATCTAAGTTCTGTATAACCAATCCTGGTAAATAGATCGTGTTTCAAAGAAAAGTTTTAAACCAGAAATGGAAATCATTAATAAACTACTCTAACTCCTTCAGAATTTATTGCTGAAACTTTATCAGTTATCATTTAAGCTCTATTTGCAGCTAACCTTGAGAAATAGATGTTTAAAGTAAAATGAAAGATTTTAAACTCGAAATTGTAAAAAAACTGGAAAGGAAGATCTTTAGTGTTCCTCCCCCCCCCCCCCTACTTTCTTTGGAATTTGATGTGGAATAGGTATAAGTTAGCAGTTAAACTCTATCTATAGTAGATCCCGAGAAATACATTTCAAAAAGGTTTTATTAAAAGCAATAATTTGTCAAAAAATTTTCCACCAATAACTTTTTATTATTTTTTTTGTTTTTAAAAAATTTATGTAATGTTATGTGAATTTGATTTTATAGCAAATTAACATTTTGACTTTGGTTTACAGTATTCAGTGAGTTAGATGTGAGCTCACCTTTGAATTACGGTACTCCCAGTTCTAATGGCACATCACGTTCCATTGGGTATGTATTTAGTTAACTGGGTATTTATTTTTATAATTTCCATTGTTGCAGGCTGTATATGATATTTCATGACTGTATATGATATGACTGTTCATTCTTTTTTCAGGAGAGGAACACCTATTCGTCAGCGACACGATATCCGGAGTGAGAGGCGAATGCGACAAGTTGACCTTGGAAACGAAAATGTAAGTATGAATGAAGATTGCCTATAGTATTGTGTTAGCATTATTTTAAAAGATAGCTTGAATTAATAGTCACAGAACCTACCTGTAGAGGCATTTCCAAAATAAAGTTATACTCCCATTGCAAGTAATAGTGGCTCTGGTTTCATGCTTATTATGCACTCAACCAGCATGGAACAGCCGATACCTTTAATGCCAGCAATAAAACTTGCAAAAAGTTTGCAAAATTGGGGTATATAGCAAGATTTTTTGTTGTTATTGCAGATATTGTTTATTTCTTGCTGACAAGTATATATTAAGGGCAAAACTGTTGTTCCATACATGCTGTTATCTACAATGAGAGTGTAATTCTAGGGTTTGAAATAGGACGTGTGAATCGCATACGAAATTCAAAAATACTGCGCGGGAATTCACATGCACCCTCCACCGCTGATCCTTCTTAAATTTTGAAAACTAATGCGAGGAATTCTCGGGAGAGTGAATGAAAAGCAGGGATGAAAATATTCCGTGGATCTTGTTTTAACTGGGAAGTTTCACATCTCCATAGTGCAACTCCTATTTTCTGGAAAACATCTGAAGTAGCACCGTTTTTTTCTGAAAATTTCCTAGGCAGCCGCATCCAGTACGGACGCGACGCGTCATTCCATTCTTCACTTGTTACGGAGAAGTCGTGGCAATGTGCTTTTTTAATGACCATTTTTTTTCCTGGGTGTATAGGACAGAGTATACTAGGCACAAAGGTTCTGATTTTTCCGAATTCGTTACGTTTTCTTTTCTGCGCTTTGTTTCGGGACTTTGATTTTTGGTAAAAGGCATTCCAACTTTTTCACTAGAAATATTTCGATATCGCCAAAAAAATTCTATTTGCTTTATCTACGCCCGTCAAACGTGATGTGCCGCACAGAATTACCCTTTTTTGCACAATTTAATAAGCATTTATATTAACTTTTGCCGAAATGCAAAGAAAGCTATAAAATGTCATTTAGGGTCTTTTGATTGACTTCTTTAACATTAGAACGATGGAAGCGGTCATTTTGACCGCATATCTACATTGAGTTATATGGTCAAAATGACGGCTTCCTTCGTTCTAGTGTTAAATACTTATCCTAATCAATAAACTTGTCATTTTCTCTGGAAAACCCAATTTTCTTTTCATCTCCGGGGAAATATACACATCCTCAATTTTTAAAAGGACTTTGATGGAATTCCAACATCAAAATCATTTTCAATGAAATTCTATTATTTGGATAAAAATGGCTATTTTGGAAAGAAAATTGACCCTAGTAAAAAGTTTTATTACAGTATATAGGTTTTTAACATGTTAAATTTATTAATTAGTAATTTATAAAAGACAATGGACAATTCCGGTCTATTTTTTTATTTCTCTATTCGATTCGAAATGTTTCAAAATGAAGAAAAACATAAAAATTTTTATTCTCCGAGCCGTATTTATCTTTTTATTTGCAATCAAAGTTCGCCTTTCTGATTTTTGCCAGAAAACTATCCAATTTGGCGTAAACGGGATGTGACGTCACAAGGTTCTAGTCGTTCTCATCGCGCGAATCTGTGAATGTGTGTTTACATTCGAAAAGTTCTGTTTATTATGTTTAATACTTTAATATAATGTTATTTATTTATATAATGTTATTTATGTTATTATAATGTTATTAATATAATGTTAATATAATGTTAATGTTTAATATAATGTTATTTATGCTTATTTTTTGTTTATTATGTTTAATATAATAAGTATTGCATAGTTCCAATGTGCGCTTCTACTAGTATCACATCACCAGACTGTGCCTAAAAATGATATTGTTAGTAAAAAATGATGTCAAGCAGTGAAGCGAGATACTAAACAAAATCCACCACAACAAAGACAACTCGTTTTGTATGTGAAGATCATTTTGAAATAAGTTACATTTATGTTATTTTTATATTAGTATTTCATATTTGAAAATTAAGCTCTTTTAAACGAAAATTTTAATTATATTTACTGTGTCAAATCAATAATGGACATCATTCCCTATATGTACTTTACATCTTAATATAAATCACATAGCTTCTTAATTTTACAGTTTAACATTCCATCATAATCTTTTTTGTAAGACAGGATGCCATTTGGTGATGATCAATGCCAATAAGATGTTATAATTAGAAATTTAATGTCTCCTTGATTCAAAATTATGCAAATTAATTCATGTGTCACTAAAAAACATCATATTTTGTTTTATCTACTGATATTCATATATTATATATTTATTGGTGCAATTCCATAGGTAATAAAATTATTTTTATAGCTTAATAGAAAATATACAACACAGATTAAATTTTAGAGGGTTGACTACTAATGGTACATAATAATCTCTGACTTGCATTTGATGTTGATTTTTGTTTTTAATGTTAGAGTAATGAAATAGAAAAGAAAAATTAAGGAGTGTATAGATAATAAATCAGTGTCTGTATAATCAAATTTTTAAAGCTTTTGTATGAGAAGTTTTTACTATGATTTATTAAACTTAGAAAATTCTTAAGAGTGTGCATTACTGGCTCGACACACAATGTTTTGTTTTAGTATTACAAATGAACTTAAACCCAGATTCAAAGTGGATTATTGACATCATCCCATGTTTAGTTTGTGATGTTCACACTGAATATTTGGATTTTCTTAAATTCAGGTAAATATAAAACGATGGAGATAAAAGTAAAGAGTTAAAACTTCATATTAAGAAAATGCCAATATCGTTTCAGTGAATAATTCTGGTGGCATTGGGGTAAGTTAAGTAGTCCTGCATTGTATGCATTTCAATGGCGAAATGTCTGAAATATTTATTTAAACTGCCAATTTTGTAAAAATAAATTATTGGCTCAATACAAAGTAAAACTGAAATAATAAAGAATATTTCTACGTATTCAAAATTATTTAACCTTTCAATTTATTTTTATCTCCAAACAGTCTGTACTATATCCTACAACTATGAAAAAATACTGGTTAATTATACTCATAATTGAACCCTTAATTTAAAAATAATCAGAAATAAATATAATAAATACTACACCTTTCTTTTGTGCCATATAACAATAGAGGCTACTTTATTAACACTAATGACACCTAGATATAATTCTCAAAGCATTGTGGCACTGATATTTTTATATTTGTGCTTTTTATGCTGGGATATTATCTTTAAAACATATTATTGCTGAAATTGAGATATATGTTTAGCATACCTGCCAAATCTCCCGATTTTTCCGGGAGTCTCCCGAATTTTGAGGCAATCTCCCGAACTCCCGAAAAATTCCTAAATCTCCCGAATTTTTACAATAATTAGAAAAAATCCCTGCAAAAGGGATTTTCCTAAAAAAATACCTATGCAGACGTGCCAACTCTCCGGATTTTGGTCGGAGACTCCGGATTTTTCATTACTTCTCCGGCCTCCGGATTACTAACGAAATTCTCCGGCGTTTTTTGTTGGAAATTTATCAATTAACCAGACATGGTATAATTCCTCGAAAACACCAATTTTCCGCATTTTTAGCACTGATTTTTATCATTCCCGGGATCGTAGCAAATCCATAATACAATGCAGAGTAATGCCAATCAAATTAACGGAGATTTACGGCCGCGTATATTGTAAATTAAGATCTGGATCACTTATTTTATGAAAGTAATAAACATACTTCTTCAGAGGTTATTGATCATAAATCGCTAAAATGTTATTTTGTTCATTAATTTCGCATAAACACCGCAATTGCGCAATTCAGTTTGTTCTCATGAATCGCCGAGAGTACAATAGTATCTTTTTCCATCCATCTCAATCTTCTAAATATTGCATTTTTGATTGACTAAACTAGCATATTTTCATATTCTGATTAATTATTATGGTTAATTTCTTAATTATTTTCGCATAAATAATGCGATTGCGCAATTCAGTTGCTTCGCGTGAATTGCCGAGAGTAAGTTAGTATCTTTTTCCATCCATCTCCATCATTTAAATGTTGCATATTAGATCAGCTAAACTAGCTTATTTTCATATTCTGATTAATTATTGTGGTTAATTTTTTAATTATTTTCGCATAAATAGTGCGATTGCGCAATTCAGTTACTTCGCGTGAATTGCCGAGAGTACGTTAGTATCTTTTTCCATCCATCTCCATCATTTAAATGTTGCATATTAGATTGACTAAACTAGCTTATTTTCATATTATGGCTAATTATTAAGGTTAATTTTCTGATTATTTTTGCATAATACAAATTTTTCTATTTTGAAAAATCGGTATGAACTCTGTGAAGGGATAGTGAAGAATTTAGTAAGGAGTTCTTAGAAAAAGCAAAAAGAGCTATTACTTTATTTTTAAGTAGTAAGAAGGATTGAATTTGACATTTTTTAATTATATAGAACTTTTACGTGCTGTATTTTTACTTACCAAAAGATTTCTTTTATTCAATATTTTATCTGCAGAGAAGTGTTTCTGTGTCAAAGACATGTGAATGATTATTAAACAGTAACCAATGACATTTTTCTTTATGCATCATATTCAGTGTAATGAACATTGTTATAGACTCTGATGAGAATAACTCTAACGAATGTGTTTATTTTTTAAAAGATGATTTAGTTCTTTTGTATTCGTTGAAATTAAATTGTGTTTATAGCTACAATTCAGATTTTTTATCATATTTGTCTTATTTTTTATGGTGCAGTTTTGTAGTAGAGGGAAAAAATCCCTATTCTGTCTTGAAAATTCCCTTTTATGCTTTCTGTAAAAAAAGAAATTGTTATCGCGCTGTGCAATTTTTCGATTTTTGTCGCGAATTGCAAATATTTAAAAATCTCCCTAATTTTCATTTTCCAAGGTTGGCAGCTATGGTTTAGGATAACGAAATTAAAATTTTTTTATTTATTCAGGCATTTAGAATTATAAGGCTCATTAGAAATACATTTGAAGAGTATAAATTAGAATTTGATATATTTGCACACAAAGTTGAATATCTCATTTCAATTAAAAATGAACATCCTTCTCATGTTAATTTTATTAAAAGTACTTAAAAATATTTTTAGTTCAAAATATTTTAAATAACATTAGCATGGCGAGGTGCAAATATAGACTCCTCAAAATGTGCTGTATCCTAAAATTATGCAATTTACAAAAGAACTGCATATGTTTTTTCTCTTTTGTTAGTGCTTTCAATTTTTAATCATAAAAAAGGGTTTTCAATTTATTTAAAAAATAAAGTTGATCATTTTCAAATCAAGACTTAAAATACTAAATGTCAATTTTGTAAGTCTCTTGTAGTGTAATATAAAAATATCCTTATTTTACATTTTACTAATAAAAATCTTGGATTTTTAAATTACCCCCCCGAAGTTTTTGAAAATCCCCCCTAAAATTTTTATTAAAGGAGGAATATCCCCCCTAAATTTCAAGTCCTATTTTAAACCCTGAATTCTGTCTGAGTTGACTTTGACCATTGCAGTCTTGTATATCCTGAACTATTTTTTTTTTTTAATTTGAAGCTGGCTGCATGGTAAGACTGAATTTGTCAGTACCCATAGAGGTTTAGAAAGTTGTGACATATATTAAGTTTTCTTGCCGCCATGGCAGATATTGGCTGTTCTATGCTGACAAGCATAGTAAGCTTAAAACCAGTCCATGCTGTTATCTGTAATAGAAGTGTAATCAGAAATTGAAATTATTGGTCTTCAAATTAACAAGATTGTACTATAGTTTGAAATTTCTGCTTGCATTTTAAAAGTACGCTAAGTTTTCATGTTGGATTGGGTAATAAGTTGATATGCTAACACTGATCCAAACTATCTAGTTCTCCAAGGAGTCTTTAATATAGAAATCCAAATTAAGTCCCAAGTTGTTATGTTTTGAAAATATAGTGCGTTTTTCTCAAGAGATGGAGTTGTTTCAATGTATGTGTTTGAGCACCTGAATGCAGGTATGATATATTCCATGAATGAAACAGATGATTCCGGAATGAGCTACTAGCTGTGTATGTTCTATATGTTTTACATGTGAATAAAATGTGATATTCTATCTTGTGTTAAATCTCGGGATGTCTTGTTACTTAAGGGACACCTCGCCCTGGTTACAGAGACACAAGATTGGATAGTAATAATCCTATAACATATTATTATTTAACGTATCCTCTAGAATCGTGGGTGTATATGCAGGATGCAAGAATGAATCCAAGTTTCTGGATAACTTATGCTTATTCACAAGCACAGCATAAACAGGAACAGTACACAGAAAAGTAACACTTAAATGCTCTACTAATTTCACAGAATAAGTGATATTATTCACGAAATGATGAAAGTAATTTCACAAAACAGCAGCTACTATTCTTAAAACATTGACAAAAATCACAGTCCAACGCAGCTCATGTCACATCAATTCGTCAACTTTCCTGCAATGTAGAAGTGAGTCCTTTTTATTGTCTCTCCATAGAAACTTCTGGAAATATCTATATCTGAAAGAATAATTGTTCTATCGAGAAGTTTCTGGAACATTCCGGAAGTTACCAAATTGGCAATAAATCGTCAAATCTGGAAACCCTACTTCTAACTGGGAACTCTTGGCAACCCTGGGCCCATGTCATGCACTGTATTTTCTTCGCCTGGCCTTCGAAACAGATGAAAGAGGAGGTGCCAAACAGAACATTACACGTTCGCAACAATATGTAGCTAATAGAAAATATCTTGTGTTTTTTTTGTCTAACATTTCTGTTGCAGTTACATGATGATTTCTTGTTACTAATTGAAATTATCTTTGTGAGTCAACTTTATCAATTTGGGTCCACCATTACCAGTATGTGATAGCAAGATTCTTCCCCAATGACACATTTGTGTTGAACGTAAAACTATTGCAGAGCCCAGCATAACATATATGAGACAGAGAAATGGAATGTATTATTTGAATTTTTTTAATGATACTAGATGATGGAGAGTGGCCACAGACCTGGAAAACCTGGAATTATTTTATGCTTATGCTTCCTGAAGTATTTTATGCTTCTGGAAAAATCTGCAATTTTTTTTTCTGATTTCTTTTTTTGAATTTCTGCAATTTTTTTTCCCCTTCATTTTCTGACTTTATAGTTTTTTTTAGCTAAATGAACAATGCTTGTTCATTCCATGATGTCACATTTTTTATTTTGCAACACAAGACTCATCACTCATCTCCTTTAAATGTACTTCTGAACAAGTGGCTGGAGGGAGAGTTTTCATTAACAGGCGACATGACCGCCATAAACATCTTTCGAAGTGGAACGAACGTTTCAGAGAATTATCATGGAATTTCAAAATGAATTTCTTGTGACTACCCTGCTAGGACTCAAACTTTGCACGCAATGAGTGCAGTGACAACTGATGTTGCCTTACAAAAAATATATTTGCACTGATTCTTCAAATATTCTTTCCACATTCAATTCTATAGAGAATTCTGTGCCTCAAATGAAATTCGAGCTGCATTTTTTCCCACATATTTTGTAGTGTTTTTTTCGATTGCACAGGAAATTCAAGTCTATAAAATAACTAGAAAACTAATTTGAAATTAAAAGAAATAATGCTGAAGTGCACTTATTCAGGTCCTAAAGTATCTGTGTACCAAATTTCATGGGCGTAGTACGCTTAGATTCCTTGCTACAGACTACGCAGTCATCTTCCTTTATTAAGTAAGATAAGATATAAGTATGTCGGGATCAACGTAAAGCAAACGTATAAATGGGAAATGTATAAGAGGTACCTTACTGTGTACAAAAAGAAATATATTTATGTACTTATTAACTTATGCTCTCTCTAATGAAGTTTTTATTTTGGGAGATATAGTTTTTAACACTTTCCGACATAGTTGTTGAAAAGTGTTTATGACTTTGTTCATTCTGTCTGACTTTTCGCATGATAACTGCCGTAAAAATGACTTTATCAAAATGGAATTTTAGTATGTGGTTGAGATGGTCTGTGGGACATATGGGAATGTAAATGAATAATATCACCCAATTAGTTTTGGAGTGAACCCGGGTTGAAAAAGTGAAATACATTGAACCGTATGGGACCTCATTTTTCAAACAATTTTTAAGCAAAGTTAAAATTCACAAATTGGTTTGAAAATGTGAGGAAATATTTAAATTATCCCATAAAAATATATAAAATAAAATTGAGGAAAATAGGTTTGATAGTTTTTTAAATAAAAATTATAATAATAATGACACCTATATTATATGAAGAGATCACATGACCCACTTCAAAATAAGATATGGCATCCATTTTTGCCCTACTGTCAGAATTGGAAAATATTAAGCCCTTAAGCTTTGGGACATTATTTTTAAATTTCAGAAGATAATTGAAATTTAGAAAATGATTTAAAACTGGGATTTTAATGATTTTTAGTTTTTAAATTTATATTGAGTATTGCATCCGCCCTGAAACAATTTTATTTTTGCGTATTTTCTGTGCATCTATATTCTGCGCCAATGCAATTAGACTGTTTTTGAGTTCAAATGATCAGCAAACTTTGATTATTTCTACAACGAAGCCTAATTTTAACGTATGCAGAATGTAAACATGTCAAGCTGTAAGATGAGTTGTAAAAGAATTGCTGAATTTTTTTAACGCAAAATTATTTAGCTCTGGAGTCTGGAATATAGGTGATATGACTAAAATTTTCATATAGATAAGCAGACAATTTGATAGCATTGCTTTTTTGACGAAATTTTAAGCATGGAGTTAGAAAGTACTTTTATCTCCACGATTTTAAGCTTTTAAGTAAAATAAATTATTGTAGTTCTGTGATAATTAAAAAAATATCATCGCTGAATGTATCGCATTTTAGAGATGTTTAAATAAAATTGCATTGCAGTTGGAAAATGTTTCATAATCAATGCTTTATGCATGATTGATCTTTCTGGTTAATTCTGGGTTTGTTTAACTTTTGCTCATTGTGATGCATTTGCAGGCACCACAGGATAACATGACAGAGCCGGCCGGAACCAGCAGTGAGGCTCCTCAGGGTGGACCTCAGCTCATTATCTGGGGCACAGATGTTGTTGGTATGGAGTGCAAGACCAAATTTAAGTCTTTTGTGCAGGAATTTGTGGAAAATCAAATTGATGTGGATGAACTAATGGAAAATGTGGACTTTGACTGTCCTCTGTACATGCAGAAGTTAGAAGAAGTAAGTTTGTGTATTATTAGGTTATTTACTATTATAGGACAGTAAAGTTCTTACTTAGCTACCATCCTTAGTCCTCCTGTCCTGGAGTAATGCAGATTACCAACTGTCATAAAACTCTTAACAGCGAAGACTCTGGAGTTTTTCTGTTGCATATTTTAAAACTGTCTACCTTTTACCAACCAAGCTAAAATGTCCTACCATTGACACAATATAAGGATATGTTGCATAAAGTATCAGAAATTTACACATTTTAATGTTTATTAAAAGGGCAGTTAGTTTTAGCTATAAATTAACTGTAGTTTTAAGAGAACTAAAGAAAGAGGTAAAATTAAACCCCTTTACAGATATGGATGTTACAAACCTGTCACATTACCAATCTGTTACTGTTTTGGCAATGCTCCCTATTAGCAAGCTTTGTGATTATGAACCTGGCCATTGTAACTTCGTGCATACCGAGCTTGACTTTTAAATATATGGTTTTCATGTCTATATCACAATTACCAGAGATGTGAATTTTCCAGAAAATTTTGAACTTATTCTTAAATATTACATTTAAGCTAGAAGCTAGTCCAGTGACTTTTAAAACTATTTTTTCTTACATTAAACCTACAGCTATATTAAATAAAATGGCCAGAGCTATATTAAATAAAATGGTTAAAAAAAAGGGTTTAAATTTAGAAATATATAAAAATATTCTATGCACAAAAATTTCTAATACATATATATTGAAGTCAACAGCTGCAATTTGATATTTTCATTGAGTACCTGTGCTTTTGAAAAGTTATAAAATAATTATATTTTATCTGTAACAATGGAAAAAATATTTTTGTAAATCATAAATTTAAAACAATGTGCAAAAGAAAAAAAAAAGAAAAATTGCTAAGCCCTTTCAGAATCATAAGTTATTCACTGTTTCTTACACCTGTTTATTACAGGAGTAAGAAATAAATTATTAAATATATAACTTTCATATGCTTGCTTTCTTTAAGGGGCAGTCTCACTCATTGACTCCCTATACCATCAATGCAATTTTATAAAAATGAGCAGTAATAAAAAAATACTGAATATGAAAGTCTGAAATTTACTTTGCTTGTAAAATACGCTTTTCTGAATCTTCTTATACAATTAGAACACTCTTTATAGTTAGTAAATATATTAAATTAATTTTCAGAAAAGGCATCTTTCCTAATTTTGGCTTATTGTGTGGTGGTGCCATCTAGAAATAAAATCAGTAACTATGTTTTAAAAATTGCCAATTGTTTAACTAAGGTATAGCAACCCACTAGACCGCCAAAGCAGTAATACATCGACGAGTTCATTCCATCCTAAGGTAATGGGTGTGGTAGGAAGCACAGAGGTGGAAGTTTCGTCCTAGGAAGAGTCAAGCCATTTTCGCTTTGTTCCATTCCTCCAGCAAAACGCAGTTCTTCAGCTTCAGAGAACTTGTGTTTCTGCTTTCTGCGGTACCTGGGGAGGGGGGGGGGGGATATTCTTGCGCTAGCCTACGGTACTAGGAATTGGATCAACATATTCCTTTGGTATATTTTTAACGATAATAACAATAGATTTCTTCCCATAGCAAACTTTCTATACATAAAAGAACATATTTTTACCGATTAAAGAAATGTTTCTGTAGTATGAAATTAAAATTAATTCGTTAGTTACAGCACAAATAGTTGATTAAATATATCAATCGTTTCAGAAGCAAAAAGTACCCTCCTTCTTCAGACAAGAAGTTCTTTGCTGGTATGGTTGCTCAGAAACTGATTGATATATTCAACCAAATGTTTATGCTGTAACTAATAATGAAATATTTTTAATTTCAGATTATTTAAGACAGCAGGTTCAGCGAATATATTTTATGTTGCTATACAGTGCTATTTCATCAGTTTCAGCAGTCAATCCCTAAATTTCAACAGTATCAAATAAAATAATATTCAGCATTAAATTTCTTTTGATCATTTAATAAGTCAAACTAAACAGTTAGTAAGTGAAATATAAAATAAAATTTTAAAATATATTACATTCCTTATATACATAGTATAATGTATATGAAAAGTATTGTGACGGGATCGAAAATTCTACTTCGAGTTTTCGATGGAGCACGTTTCAAGCATCCCTGAACACGAATCAAATGTTTTGAGGGGATGTCTGTGTGTGTGTGTGTGTCAATGAGTCTGTAGAGACGATATCTGACGAATGAATGGAGCGATTCGAATGAAATGTAGTACAAAAATTACAATCCGTGAATACTGGAAGCCTATTGTTTTTAAACGCAGTCTAATGTTCAGAACTCCCCTAAATTTTCGAGTGAAATTTTGAAAAAATCAAAACCTTTAATAAAGTGTTATGCAAATAGTTATTTCTTATGTAGTTTTTCATTAGAAAACAATTAACACAAACTTTAAAACGCTAGCATAAACCGTTCTCGAGATATTGCACATTTTTCACAAATTTATCAAAAAATTATTAAATATTGTGAAATATGTTCACTTTTCATGTATAATATCATGTGATAAATTAGTCGACATCATTCTCGTGGATCTAGCTCGTTCCATTCATGAGAAAAGATGCTTTGGGTAATACTTTTTTATTTGAAAGTCAATAGTCATTTATTTGCTATAAAAATAACTTATTTTTCCATCCGTAATGCTTAGCGAGATTTTGGCAACGAAGTTAACGGAATATCGCTAACTTGACGATTTTTCTATATATTAACAAGTTAACGAAAATGTCGCCAAATTGATTAAAATGACGCTAAATCAATGAAAATGACGACTTATTGACTAAAATTCAATATCTTGAAAAGAATATAAGCTACTATAAGAAAAACCTAATTTTCCGTCCGTAGCGTTTGGCATAATTTTGGTGAAGTATTTGTCAGAATATCTCCAACTTGAAAATGACTCCTAATTGATGTATTAATTAATAAAATATTTTAATATATGGACTCTATCGCTTATGGTGGATGATATCCATATTGATAATTGTTTATACGTATAGAGTTGCGTGAAATATAAGTTTATTGGGTGCTTTGCAATAGTCTTGCATGTTGTCCTTTCGTAAAATCGTCAAATGTACAATTCAACGTTAAAAACACAGTATCGTGGAACTTATACATTGTTTTTTTTACTATAAAAAGAGTAAATTCATTGCATTATATAAGGAAAGTTATGTGCTGCTCACATCAGATATTTTTACTTTAATTTTGCATGAGGATATCTGGTTTGAATTAAAACTAATTTTAATTGCATATTATATGATATCGGCAAATTTTTCAAAAAATATTTACTACTTTTTTGGTGAATCTATTACATTGATGACATCGCTCACTACAACGCTTTTGATATAATTTCAGAACTAAGAAAAAATCATTTCATAAATTATACTCTAGATTGTGGGATAAACATTTTGACTATGATTCAAGGATTACCATTTCTAGTTGGCAACATATAAATAGAATAATTCTATTTGGAATAACATATTATATAAAAATAGATGTTCCTTTCATATATTTTCCATACAACACTTGATATATGTAAAGGGAGTACAAAAAACAAAAAGACCATTCAATATTGATGGATCTGTGCATTTTGTGCATCCAGAAATCAACCATGTTTTCAATGATGTTCATGTATATTGTCTGTCTGTCCGTGTGTAGACACGATATCTCTCGAACAAATTGAAAGAAACTTGACACGATTATTTCCACTGAAAGTTATCAAGAGGCTTTTTTATTTTCAGATTGATCAGGCCATCAATTTGACGTTATTACTATATCACCTAGATGTTATACTCATTGGTGAATTTACTGTGGAAGAATGAAGATTAAGTTTCTGACCCCGGTTAAATAGATCCCCCCCCCCTCCCCAATCTTTCGTTTTCAAATTTTTTATTTTTACTTTTATATAGAATTTTAAGAAGTTAAAAAAGATGTTTGAAAAAATGTAATACATAAGATTTGGCAAACGCCTACCCCCCCCCCCCCTCCTCCAATTTTTTTCCTTTCTATGCTACTGAATAATTGCTACGCTCAACATGTTCAATAGTTTTTATGCTATGCTACACCTCGTGTACACAGCTTTTTGTACACTGTTACTTATCCGTCAATCAAAATTTGGGTATAAGGTATGATTTTTCATAGAAATTTCGTATTCGAATTTTTGATGATAAAACACGTTATAACAACTCTTGAACATACAACACAGATGGGCTCTAAATGTCTTCGAAATGTGTTAAGGAGTTATAGAAATATACATATCAGTCTGTCAAGATCTAAGATATAGTTTCGAGATATTTCGTATTTGAGATTTTATTGAAAAAACACGTTATACGAACTCCTGAACACATTTCAGCTGCAGTCCTATGAAAAGTGATTGCGGGCCCTAAGGCTATGGCTCCTTCCCCTAATCAGACCGGATTTCAGCCTCTTCTCGTATGTCCTGTTTGTCTGACCTCATAAGATACCATTCTTCGTAGATAAATAGACATCTGAGTTTTTAAAATGTGTTCAGGAGTTATGGAAATATACTTAATTGAAATATACTTATAAGGTATTGTTTTACTAGAGATTTTGGTTAAAATATATGTTATACGAACTCCTGAACACATTTCATCTGCAATCCCATGGAAAGTGACTGCAGACCCTGGGCCCCTCCCTGTGAGCAGAGCCAAAGAGCTAGAATCACGATTACTCATTGATTACACCTCGAAGAGCAGAGCTGACTTCAGCCCCCTCTCGTCCTTCCTGTTTGTATGCCTAACCTTTTGCTTATCCGTCGAGTAAAATTTGGGTATGAGGTATAGTTATTCCGAGAAATTTAGTGTATAATATTTTGATGATAAGACATGAACAGTTACTAATAGAACTTGTCTAATAGTCAAAAATTGTTAATTTTGACTGAGACTATTTCACTTTCAAAGCACTCAAATTCTAAAAGTCTTTACATTTCAACTGTTTTAATTTTCAGTTAGACAAAAATTTTGATTTCTAACATTCAGTTGGGGATGGGGAAGGGGGAATGTTACATTGTAAATATATATATATATATATATATATATATGTATATTTGTATATATA
This sequence comes from Amaurobius ferox, assembly GCA_951213105.1. NCBI lineage: Eukaryota > Metazoa > Arthropoda > Arachnida > Araneae > Amaurobiidae > Amaurobius > Amaurobius ferox. Next base: position 139,779,814 of record OX578146.1, on the reverse strand, counting down.
TATATATATATATGGCACAGATTGTGCCTTCGTCATGTGTATGTCAGATTAGTGAAAATTAAAAAGAAAAAATTTAACTGGCCAGGATTGAAACGTTATATTTTTGTGGCCCTCCATCCAAAAGATTAGTTAGATGAAAAATAGTTCAGTCATATTTGAGGTTGCTGATTAGCGGAATTTATCGATAGATTTTATTTTCAGCTATGCAAAAATATTTTGAATAATCGATGGGGGGGAGGTAAGAAAGTGTCTCTCTCTCTCTCTCTCTCTCTATATATATATATATATATATATATATATATATATATATATATATATATATATATATATATATATATATATATATATATATATAAATAAAAATTGAAATATTTTAATCGAAAATTATGCATAAACTATGGAAAGTACAAAAAAACCCATCTCTAGCATATCTGTTACAAATAAGTAACTATAGACCAAGACTAAGGACAAAAATAGAAGGTAACTTATCACTAAAAAGGGGATGAGTGAAAGATGAGTATACAAAAATCATAATTAAAAAGGTATATATATATATAAATATATATAAAATAAAAAAGCTAACACGGCAAAAATGAGAAAAGGCAATAATAAATAGCTCAAGATTGAAGATCAAGACAAGGAGAACAATCAACTGAAACTACACAAAAAACGGCTGTTAGTTCGAAATTGCATTCTCGTCAGGACAGCCATACAATTCGAATTAAACATAGAATAGCCAGTTTCTGATAATGGCGATAGTATTTACCTATGGACACCATTGGAACTGTCTACTGGCTAGTGGAAGGACAAATAATAAAAACAAAGTGAATTATAAATATATATATATATATATATATATATGGCCCAGAATGTAGCTATATCATGGGTTACAATTTAGTGAATAGTAAACTAGCTACAGCTAAAATGTTCAATTTTGCTGGGCTTTATTCTAAGAGGTTAGGGGAAGGAGGGTACGGTCTTTAGTTGCCATCCCCATTTGATTTCGGTCTAAACTGTGTGACACTGTTCTGGTTGCCCAAACAATTTTACCTTATACTTTCTGGTAGATCGGATGGTTTGGGTATGAATAAAAGGCTTCTGTAGCATTAGAAATTTGACAGAAGACGTGCTTATTTGTCAAAGCCTTTATAAAGGCCTTTATAAAGGTATTTATCTAATAAATTTTGTATTCAAAAAATTAATGTAAAGAAACGTTATAAGGACATCTGACCACTGTAAAAGAACATTCTTACATTAGATTCAATATTTTAATATTCGGTTTAAGGGGGGGAGGGGGCGCATTAATAAATTTATTTTTTTCGAGGATGAATTATTTTAATTTTTTCCAATGTTTGGGGGAGGAGATTGTTTTACATAATTTTTCAGAATTTCTAAGAGGGAGAGGTTAGAGTGACGGAATAACATTCGATTTAAAGAGGGGGGGGGGTCACATTTATGTATATATATTCCAAAGTGTATCTGCGTCATGTGGTATGTGAATAAAAATTTCAAAAACATCAAACTGTCTATGGCTGAAATGTTCAATTTTCCTGGCCCTCAATCCAAGAGGTTAGGGGAAGGATGGTACGGTCTCAATAGCTGCCACCCCCATCTGATTCCTCTGGTTGCCCAAACAATTGGAAGAAGTTCGTACCGTACAAATGGGTTCAGGAGTTCAAAAATCGTGCTTCTTCCTCAATCAAGACCGTTGTGAGACCGTTGATTTTCAATGGGTATTCGGCTAGTATGGCACTAAATGCAGAAAAAAAATCCGATATCTCTAGGACGACTTTTGATAATTTCTAAATAATTGTGTCCATTCATTTGAGGTTAAAAGTATGTATATGTATTACAAGTATGTAAAAGTATGGTATAGACCCCGTGGTTGCCACACTCTTTAGGTTCCAGTCTAAATTGGGTGGCACTGTTCACACCTCATAATTTCTGGTTTCTTGGATGGTCTAAGTAGAAAAAACACAGTTCCTGATCGTAGACATGAATCCAGGAGTTGTGCTTATTCGTCAATCAAAATCTAGGTATAAGGTGTTTATCTCGCAATTTTTGTATTCGCATGTTATAGGGACTCCTGAACACATTTTAAACACTTCCCTATGTTTGACCAATCATAAAATTTGGAGTTCTACACAGCACTTGCCATTTGATAAAACATTTGTTAATTTTGATTGGGACCATTTCACTTTTAAAACCTAGGACCAACATAAATGGAAAAAATACGTTATAAGTACTCCTGATCACTTCCCTGTCAGTCAAAATCGAAGTATAAGGTAATGTTTTCCGAGATATTTTATATTTGAAATTTCGGAGAAAAGTATACGTACTCCTGAACACATTTCATATACAAGCTTGTGGAAAGCGATTGAGGTCGCCTTGGGGCTAGGGCCTCTCCATAAATTAATCTGACTTCTATCTTTTCTCGACCACCCCGTTTGTATGTTTGACCCCTTCTGTACCGTTCGTAGAATTATCATCGAATTCTTTAAAATTTATATTATTTATTTGCAAATTATATTAAATTAATATTTTTAATTATTTATGGAAGGAATATTAAAATGTATAGAATTGCATATTTCATGTTTTTATTATTTTAATATACACGCATTACTATATTCTTTAGTAAGCAACATCGCTCGAAATAACGAGTTTGTTCCATAAGCATCTGAACTGAATCCCAAAGCCTTCACCACTCATGATTCCAAGTTATTTATTCACAAAGGGATCTTCCCTGACCCCCCAGACACAGAGGTGGGGTTGGTAAACTTGTTTCTGAGAATTCCCAGAAAATACCTCACTTCCTCAATAGAGAAAATGGAACTAATCTTTTGGCACGCTTTGAATGTCACCAAGAGCCAGAGGTAGATAGAATTGACGAATTATCGCTCTTCTATAATCGCTCTTCTATCGCTCTTCTATAACGGATTAATCTCCAAATATGTTGCGCCATCTAGTGATAGCGAATCAAAGCTTAAAACACTGAGGATTCCTCTTAAGGAAGGATTATAAAGTTTTATTCTCACAAGCAGCAGTTTCATTTATTGTGATATAAATATATTATAAGAATAAATAAAAACTGCTTATAATTTAAAAATAAAGTATTAAATACTATATTAACAATGTTTAAAAAATGCCTGTTGATCAAGGTTGGGATAAAAAGTGGTGTTTTTTTTTTTTTTTTTTTTTTTTTTAAACCAACCGAAATCCATGGTTTAAAAAACAAAACAATAACATGGTTTAGAACAATAGTGTTTTATCATCCAACCCTGCTGCTGATAATTGAAAGAGAAATCTGAAAGACTCCTGCTTACTCCATACAGTACATAAATTAGCCCAGCATGAGCCCTGAATCTATCACTTTCTTGAATGGCTACTACTCTACTACTGCTGATAATTGAAAGAGAAATCTGAAAGACTCCTGCTTACTCCATACAGTACATAACTTATTTATTTTTCTATACTAATACGATATATAATAAATAAATGTAAGTATCACAAGTATGTGTGATACAGCCCAGCATGAGCCCTGAATCTATCACTTTCTTGAATGGCTACTACTCTACTACTGCTGATAATTGAAAGAGAAATCTGAAAGATTCCTACTTATTGTCCTACTGCCACGAGAAAGTCCCCAGACAGCAGACGTTTTGGTGGCGGTCGCTATGGAAACAGGTTATTCCACTGTATTTTAGGTGTGACGGAAAGCGGTTTTTTCGATTTGGCGCAGATAGAACCGACGAAAGTCGCATTTCGCTTTGTACTGGGATCAATGCTAGACACTCGCATTCTGTGATTTTTAAAGCTGTGAATTAACTTGTACTGTGTGGTACACTTTGTGGATTTTGTCTAGTTGAAAAATGACTACATTTAAAAGTGGAAGGACTTTGCATTCGCAAGCATGTGCAATAGTCCACAATGTTACGGCATTTTTTGAAGAGGAAAAACCGCAAATTCTCTAAAAATAACAATTTCAAATGAAATGAAAAGAACTGCGGAAGCGACAGAGGTTTCAGCGTCATCAGTTAAAAAGATAAAACGTGAGGGGAAATCGCTTAATGACACTGAGATAAGTATTTTATCTATTTGAACAATTTACAATTATTGCTTAAAGAAGCTATTTTAAAAGTAACACAAAATGAATGGAAAAAACACTGTGAACACAACACATTGAAAAAATAGAGAATATTTATTGGAAGAAAGATGGACTGATAGAAGGTATTGTGAAGAAATTAGTGATAAATCTGTCGGATAGCAATTCAGACTCTTCTTCAAGTAAAAGCATTTTAAGTGATTCGGACATAGTAGATAATAGTTATTCCAATGAATGTGAATGGATATTTTATAATTGATTGAAAAATATGAAAAGAATGAATATTTTAAAGTCATAGTTTTGCTTATCTATCATTTATTGTTTCCTTTTTGCTGGCTAATAATTGTGTAACTTGCTGATTGAAAACTGTAATAGTTTTCATTTAATTCGAAATTTAGTTTTAAACAAAATGATATAAATTCTAGTTTTAAATAATTGTAAGCTTTTCTCTCCCAAAATCGCCCGAACCTAAAAGAAAATATCTAAAACTATTTTATTCTAATAGATTGACGGCTTTCCGTAGCTGCTGTCGCCTATAATAACAAATTATTTTCTGAGTTTAAATGACAAAAAATTTTCAAGTTAATTTATAATTTAATGCCATTTGATACGAAAATTTTTTTTAACTGTCGGATAAAAAACATCTACTATTTTCTTTTAGTACATCATAATAAACGAAACGGATTCTTCGCTTAACGAAGTGCGCTTGATTTGCCAAATGTTGAAGTCGATTTTAAACCTTTCTCCCTCCTTTCTTCGACTCGTCTACTTGCGGCAACCCTGTTCAGAGACTTTCTCGTGGCGGTAGGACAGTACCCCATACAGTACATAAATTAGCCCAGCATGAGCCCTGAATCTATCACTTTCTTGAATGGCTACTACTCTACTACTGCTGATAATTGAAAGAGAAATTTGAAAGACTCCTGCTTACTCCATACAGTACATAAATTAGCCCAGCATGAGCCCTGAATCTATCACTTTCTTGAATGGCTACTACTCTACTACTGCTGATAATTGAAAGAGAAATCTGAAAGACTCCTGCTTACTCCATACAGTACATAAATTAGCCCAGCATGAGCCCTGAATCTATCACTTTCTTGAATGGCTACTACTCTACTACAACTAAATATTTGATAATAATAATAAAAAGAAAAATAAATTGTCCAGTTTATTAAAGGTGTAGGAAATTATTATTAAATATATGAAAATATTAAATAATTCTTATAATTAAACCCTTTCTTTTGAATAATTTCTATATATAATATTAAACTGTTTGAAAAATACCTGTTTATAATTGAATGGGTGAGTACCTCGAGATAAAAGAGACAATTTGGCGACATTGAGTTAAGCATATATTTAGTACTATTAAAGTATTTTTCTTTAGCCAAATCACTTGCAAAAATATTCCATATTTATTATATTTTCATAAATTTTACAGAATTAATTTCTGGAAGTAAAGGCTTCTAAAAATATTACTTGCTGTTTTATCAGAATGAGTAAAATGTCATTTTGTCTATCCATTTTCTTGAAAATAAAGCATTATTCCCTTTCCTCCTTAAAATTAGAAAACTAAATGATCAAAGACTTATTGTAATGCTACCTACTTTTCAGAAAGCAGTGTGGAAAGAGTATTACGTTTAATTATTAAATAAATTAGGGAGAAATAAGAAAAAGTGGAAAAATTTCCAGAAAAATATAACAGGAAATTTTCTATATCCGGAAAAATTTTACATAGAAAAATTTTTTGACCCACATCTCTAATTGTAGGGTTATCCAATAAATATGATAAATGACGAACTACTACTACTACTCCTTGGCATCACAGTCCCATTAGAACTTGAGCCTGCCTTAGGTCAGTCTTTCATTCTTCACAGTTCTAAGCTTTGTTCCTCTAGTTCTTAACTTTCATTCTCTCAAAATCATCATCCACATCATTAAGCCATCTTCTTCTTCACCGTCCACATTATCTAGATCCACCAGTTCTTGAAATGAAGACCCTTTTAGCAGTTCTGTTGCCCTTCATTTGTTGAATGCGCCTCGGCCATCTTAGTCTTCTAATTTTTATATCAGTAATGATATTAGCATCATTCAATTTTTCCATAATTATTTTGTTATAAGCATGTGCTACTTAAGTAATATAGATACAGATAATACAACTCAATTTCCAAATCGCCTGTTTAAAATAAATCATTATCTTGATACAAATAAATTAAAATACTTGAAAGTTGCAAAAAAGTTTCTTTAACTCTCTGAAGAATTCAAAATGTTGCTGTCAGCAAATTTTCATCCAAGTTAAGTCAAATTTAGCATAATACTCATAATGATAATATAATATCAAATTAAAAAAAAATACGACAAAATTTTTTAAATTTGCAAAATTCGAAACCCCCCAAAATAAACACACTTAGTGTGCGATCAGCTGTTTTTTCCTCGATTCGAAACTTCTGCCACCGTTTCACAAATTATTGTCTGTCATCTGCAGCAGCAAAGGCAGAATATATTTAATTTAACAAAATGGCAATTTTAGATTTTAAAAATTGACTGTAAAACTAATTTGAATTACAAAGAAAATCTTGACAAAGGGCACATTACGAGTCGTGAAGCAACTATATAGCAAATTCCACTTTTGTCTGATGTATCAATTTTCCTCTACAGATGATAATGACAGACAGACAAACATCTTTTATTATGTAAGATTATTATGTGCAATGTTGGATATTTTTGTTAGTATTCTGTAAAAACTTTTCAGATGCTTAACATTGGAATAAAAAATTAGATGTGTAGAGGATTAATTAACAAAATATTTTCAGCAATTTTAGATAGGTAGAATTTGCTTAAATGGCTAATTTGGTCCTAATAAGTGAATTTTGTATACATATCTTTGAAAGAAAAATAAATATTCTTTAATTTTATTATCTGTTTATATGTTCAAGATATTAATATTCTACTTAAAAAATAATTTTTTTTCAACAAAATTCATTTTCTCTGCAGGTGTTGCAGCGAGTTCAAACTTTTATGCTGTTGTTTTCCAGAGTGTATTTTCCTTAGTTTTACTTACCACTCATCTGTTCAAAGTTAAATGTGGGGTGCATTTAGCTTCTTTCTTTCTTTAAATTTCTCGTTAATTTTAAGTCTTATATTGGTTTTCCTTTTAGATCTTTGCTTTGGAAGAACCTTTTTTAAACGTAAATTGTGCCCATCTCAGCAGTTATGATCCTGAGCTGTATCGCCAACTCATTTCATATCCCCAGGAAGTTATCCCCATTTTGGATATGGCCACAAACGAGCTCTTTTTTGAGAAGTACCCAGACAGCCAGTTGCCGCATCAGATTCAAGTGCGTCCATTCAATGCTGAGAAGACTAAAAATTTGAGAAGTTTGAGTCCTGAAGGTAATTCAATGATTGTTTCATGCAGTAATTTTCATCTATTGAGTGAAGCAAGTATTAATGTACTGAAATGCTAAGTATTTTATCTGATTTCAAATTTGGTTTATGCATTTTTTTTGGCCTTGGTAGGTGTATTGGGCATCAGGGACCGATTAAGTCAATGTGGGGCCCCGGGCCTGGTGGAAGGCCCCCATACACTCACAGCATACCAAATACAGGCAAAAAAACACCACTAGGCAAATTTGGAAGTTTAGGACCACTGTCCCGAAGGCACCTTTGTACATGTAGAACTTTTTATTTAAAAGTAAAACTTTAAAAGATGCATAATATTTAAAACTATTAACATATTTTCAAAATGTAAAATAAAAACTAACATTATCAGTTTATATTATTCAAATAATTATTTCTGATTAAAATGTTTCAACACATACAAAATTTAGGGGCCCCTAAAAATTGGGGGCTCAGGGCCGAAGGCCTGTGCATTAATCAGGCCCTGCCAGGCGCAAGTGAGGTTGTGTGTGTTTTTACAGAGTTACTATGCCCGGCATCATAGGTCACCGAGAAAATACCAAGTTGCTGTAACAAATCCATCTTCACAAACATGATTTTCCTCATTTACCATCCAGGAAAAACATTGCTTGTATTTCTGGCTGGGTTCTCTGGTCCCCCTTGAAGGTGCGTTTTCATTGGATGCAGTATTTGGAGACCAGCCCTGTCCAATTCTAATAGGGTGATGTGTGAGCAGCCGAGTGCTTGTAGAAAAATGGGAAGTTTTTCTTCATATTTGCAAGACCTCATCTACTGAATGTTGTGATTTGTATGATTTTAGGTGTTTTGTTTTTTGGCAGACAGCAGGTCAAAGAGCATTTGGGATAAAACTATTGTATTGATTACAGTGAAAAAAGGTTACATTCATATGGTGAATATTTGTGTATTTCTTGAAATTTTACAACTGTGCATTAAAATTTTTAGTACAAAAATGCTATTTTTTATTCTTATTTTCCATTTAATTCTTATATATGTTCTTCATTCCCACTCTTCCATATAATTATCCTTTATTAAAAGCTTACTTAAATATCGCTGAATTTCTCTAAATATAAATTTTTGTTTTAACCAAACTTTTGTAAGAATTTGGTTTCGAGATCTTTCTCTTTCAATTTGCATATTCATTTTTTTTTTTTCCCATAAACCATTTAATTAGATTTTTTTAAATAATTAACATTTCTACGATTTCAAATCTACTCTAAAGTAGGGGACACTGGTAATGAATGGGACGTATTTTGGTTTTTTATTTTTGTAATGTTTTGTACTCTCTTTTTTTTTAACTCAAAATTGCATGTTTGCTGTACCTGTTTGGTTACATGATACAAAAGTTGAAATTTGAATGGAAATCATTTTCAGTGAGTAATAATAATAATAAAAACTAGAGGAATACTTTTGTCCCATTCAACCACCCCATGGGTGAGGTTAAATGGAACACTGAATAAAATTCAAGAAAAAATTGAAAATTAAACTTTTTTATTGACTTAGCAAAGGTAAAATAGTAAAAAATAGTAAGGTAATGAAAAATGGATAGCTCACAATAGGGAAAAATAATGATTATTCCATAAAAAAGTTTTTGAATGAAATGACAGAACTAAAACTAGTGATTCACTATTTCTTTAATCTGTTTTTGAATGCGAGTTTATATCATATCTAATTTTTCTTCCCCATCACTATTATTATTATTATTATTATTATTTTTTTTTTTTTTTCCCATGTCGCTAATTCTATACTGTTTTCTTTTTCTGGCATATCTGTTAGTACTTCTGTTTTGCTTTTCTTCCTATCGCTGTGAATAGGTTTATCTTTTCCCAGTATGCTTTTAGGGAATGGCCGAATATCTTTTGGATTTAGTGGAAAAAATTGTTTAGAAATGCTTGGTGTCTGCACAGCTGTTATTGTAGAAGTGCTTGGAAGAATTGATGGTTATACAGTTTCATTATCAAGATCAGATGAATTGGTTGTAAAGTCTCAAGATTTGTAATTTCAGTTTGGATGTTTGAGCCATTGGAATAGTTGGATCAGGGCAATCTGTAGGTAAAGTGAGATAAAATAAGTAAATACACATCTTTATGGTAAGGAAAAAGACGCCCTATTTATTACTATGGCATGTGTCCCATTCACCCCCACCATGCTTTCCAAGTATAATCACATTTTTGTGATTGATGATGCTGGACCATAAACTAAATACATTTTAATATTAGTAAATAAATAAACAAACTTAGTTTTTAATTAGTAGCTATTTTAAAAGAAGAAACTTTAGTTTTCAAGCAGATTTTTGTGGATCATGCTCTAGTGGCTAATGGCATGTTCTAATGGTTAATCACAAACATCTGAACATTTTACATGTTTGTCAGGATACATGTTTACATGTTTGTCAGGAACTAACTTCACCTATTGGCACTACCTAAATCACTTAATGCAGCTACTTTTTTAGATACTGCTAATGTCCCATTTAACTTCATGTCCCATTCATTACCACTCTCCCTTAACTATTTGTGTAAAAGGTGATTTAATGCTTTTCATTACACTATGTTTTCTATAATAAAATTTATATATTGATAAATTAAAAGGTTTGGATTAAATAGAATTAATCAGTTGAAATATTCACAGTGCGATTTTAACCCATTGATGACTGGTGACTGAAGAAGTGTTTCCGCGAGACTGCACCTAGTGAGAATCGTCTGCTACTCTAGACCCCAGGGTGTCTACAGAACTTGGGATTCAGTGAATATCATCATTCTGGAAATATCAGGGAATTCCTTAAAAAACCCTGTAAAATCAGGGAATTTGGAATTTTTTGGTAATCACTGCTTTCTTCAGACTCACGACAATACACATTTATAGAATTCCTTATTTGTGTTTCATGTGACAGGAGGCAGCCTATTGGACGACACTGCAATAAAAAAAAATGAGTTTTAAAATTTCAGCATTTTACAGTGATCCTTCTCATCTAAATTGTTTTGAAAGTTATCAAGATATTTTATATGACAAGGAAAGCAGATTAGAAACATACTGTTTCTGCTTATACATAATTTTATTGCAATAAGTTATATTTATCATATGAATTCTTGACTGGATTTTACAGAACACTCAGTATATAGCTGAGTTTTATAGCTTATCTAGAATTTTAATGCTTGAAGGATTCATATTTGTAATAGTACTGTTATATAACTCTTGCATAAATACTATACTTTTCAATTCTGAAAGTAATTAATTTTAATTATTTATTCTTAAATAATTAAAATGAGATATTATCATTATAATTAGTTTTTATCACTTTCAATTTTATTAATTAACTTTTTTGTGCTTGTTAAACTGATATTCAGTAAAAGTAGATAGCGATACATATCAGGGACGTTTTGAAGATATCTGGAAATCTGGGAAATATCAGGGAATTTTTTATATAAGATCCTGTAGCCACCCTGAGGCCCAGGCACTTTTGGATACTAAGCCTAACATGGCAAAAATATCATATTAAATAAACTTTACTTTAAAATGCATCTACCATTATCACGGAAATACATAGGTTTTATTGCATTTTGAGAGACCTGACTCCACCATTGTTTTTCTAATGCAAGTCTTAAAATCTTGTTTGTTGTGTTGATTATTACTTGTATAATATCATTACTGAAATATGGATTAAAGAATTAATTTTCTTTAATGAGTTTATGTTAAGTCCAGAGTTCAGAAAACTAAGTAGATGGCAGATCTTCGACATTTGAACTTTAATTATCTGTGCAAAAATATTAATTATATAATTATACACATGTGTCTTTCAAATAAATTTTCATACTAAAGCGCAACCAACTATTTTATTTTATTCACTTATACCACTATGAGATTCATTCATCCATTGTAAAATCTCACATTCGGGAAAATATTTCACTCTTTTTGCCATAATTATTACAATTCTTCTGACTAAATTCTTACTAGCTCATACCCACTCCCTGTGAATTTCAGCTATAAGAATTCCAAGCCCTAATATCGTACTACTCAAGACCCTTTTTGTTAAAATAAACACAGAATAACTGAACTAAGAAACCATCTATTTAAATCTCTCAGTTGACATGCCTTTTAAATCAGAACTACCACAACAGCTTTCATCTGCATTTCTTTACTCTTTACATCAAATTAATCAGCATCCTAATAAAAAATCAAAACTGAAACTGAAATATATAGGTCAGTGTTCCTAGTAACTAGGTTTGCAAAAATTACAGTATTATAGTGCCATCTATTATTATTTAAAATGTTTGACCAAAATGTTTCAGTTGCTTATATGCATCAATGGGCCAAAGTGGCCGATCTCATATTCATTGCACCTGTGCATCAGTGGGCCGAGGAGGGAGAAAGCATGTACGTACCGCTAGTCCTCAAGGGTTTAACTAATTTTTTTATTGATTAACATTATGCTTTCGATTTTAGCTTGTTTTTATTTTTAACATTGCATATATTTTTCATGTATTCCATAGTTATTGCAAATATGTATGCTTTATTGAAAATGCTTTTATTGTGTTCCAGATATTGACCAGTTGGTGACCATTAGTGGCATGGTCATTCGAACATCCAACTTGATTCCTGAAATGCGGGAGGCCTTTTTCACTTGTAGTCTTTGCCAAGAGACTTGCAATGTTGAATTGGATCGTGGCCGCATAGCTGAGCCCACTGTTTGCACTGCCTGTAACACCAAGTACTCCTTTTCCCTGAACCACAATCGATCTAATTTTACGGATAAACAAATGGTTAAGCTACAGGAATCTCCTGGTAAGTTATCTCTTTCCATTCTTATTTAAAACTAGAATATGTATTCTGCAATGCCCCGGATTTAAAATGCAAACTGATATATGGGTCATTTTCTCTAAAAAGGCTTTTTCATCTTTCTTGTTATAATATTTTTTTTTTTCAATTTTTCAATCTGTTTTCTGCATTATGTTTTTAACATGGGTGGTTTAAACTAAAAAACAAAAAACAAAAACAAGAAAGATCAATCATGCATAAAAAATTGATTATGAAACACTTTCCAACTTCAATGCAATTTTATATAAACATCTCCTAAAATGTGATACATTTCTCGGTGATAGTTTTAAAATTATCACAATACTACATTAATTTATTATATTTGAAAACTTAGAACTTCAACAAAAAATTGAACTTCATTCAAATGACGCCATTGAAATATAAATTGTCTGGTTTAAAAAAATTCTAAAATGCGATACATTCCTCGTTAATATTTTTAAAATTATCATAATACTACAATAATTTATTATATTTGAAAACTTCATCGAAATCAAATGAACTTTATTCAAATGACGTCATCGAAATATAAACCGCCTGGCTCTCTCTATAAAAGCAGCATTTCATTTATAAACGTTTTTCCATTCCTTTCATTCATCACAATACTATAATAATTTATTTTATTTAAAAACTTAAAACCATAGAGGTACAAGTAATTTAACTCTATGCTTAAAACTTCATCGAAAAAATTGTCTGGTTCTCTCTGTAAAATCAATGAATGTTTCATTCATATCAGCTATATTGCAGACTCCATGAGTTAAATAATTTTGTGTTAAAGAAATGCAGCAATTCTTATACAACTCATTCTGCATATTTTGCTGTTTGCATTCTCCATAAGTGAAAATTAGTCTTCGTTGTAGAAATAATCAGAATTTGATGATCATTTAAACTCAAATTTATTGTAATTGCGTTGTTTCTGTATGTAGATGCACAGAATTTAAGCAAAAATAAAGCTGTTTTAGGACGGTTACAATTCTAAATATGAATTAAAAAGAACTTTGAAAATCACGATTTTAACACAAGATGGATGCCATATTTTATTTTGAAGTGGGTCACGTGATCTCTTCATATAATGGTCATGTGATTTCTTCATATAAAGGGCGTAATTATTTTATTTTTTATTTAAAAAACTACTGAATATATTTTGCTGAAATTTTTTTTATATATTTTATAAAATAATTTGAATATTTCCTAAAACTTTGGAAGCAATTTTTGAATTTTAAATTCGCTTAAAAATGTTTGAAAAATTAGGTCCCATAGGGTTCAATTTATTTCATTTTTTCAACCCGGGTTCAATCCAAAATTAATTCGGTGATATTATCCATTTATATTCCCATAGGTCCAGCAGACTGTCTGAACAATATACTAAAATTTCATTTTGATAAAGTCATTTTTATGGCAGTTATTGTGCTAACGGACAGACAGACAGACAGACAGATAGAATGAACAAAGTCATAAACACTATGTAAAGTGTTAAAAAATAACAATAGTAGTGACCATTTTGGGGAAATTAAATAGAAAATGCAAATTTTTATTTTCAAGACAAGCAATTTCAAGACACCATGACAGGGGAATGATACTTAATATAGGCAACTGCTGTGTTAGTATGTATATATATATGCAAAGATCCTTGAAAAGCAGGATCTACAGAGGTTCTATCCAATTTTATATTTTCGGATTGCATCTTTTATTTTATTTTTTGTCATTTTAATATTTTGAGCCTCCAGATTTTGATAATCCTTTGATGTTTGAACTTGATTTGCATGTATCGCTCTTGAATGTTAATAAATTCATGTGTTTTATTGATAATTTAAAATTAAGATCATTTTGCTTTATATGGTAGCATTGTTTTCCTTTTGTTAGATATTTCCTTTCATATCCTCTTTACTTAATTTTCTTCCGTTTTGTTTTTGAATTAGTCTTACTATTTTTATTTATTTTTATCTTTATTATTATTGACACATTGTAAAATATCTGCTGCATATGTGCAAATTTACAAATGTTGGATCTAAATTGAATCTACTGTACTGTAGTTATTAACTGATATTAATAACAATAATTTACAATCTTCCATTAATTTATGCTGCACATGCGCATGTTAATGGTTAGAGTATATAAATTCTTTATAATAGTTTTATGTGACCTTTTGAATTGTGCTAGAATTATCTTCAAAAGTCTATGTAATCCTTTATTATATTATCTGTTTCTTATATTTTATATTTTTAATGTTTGACATTGAAGGTTGAGTTAATTCATAATTTCCTTGTCTATCCTGAGTTCAATTTGCCTATGTGTAATTATACATGCTCTATCCCTATCCCTTTATATATATATATATATATATATATATATTTATATATGTGTGTATATGTATTTACATCTTAATTTTAGTTATATTAATATTCATATACTGACTTTTGATACCTGGAATTAAATTTAATTGTTTTTATTTTAGTATTAATCAAATACTGTATTATCTCATACCCACTCCTTCTTTACTTGTTATCCCCCTCTGGCATAACTTTTTTGTGTTTAATATGAAATTCATGTTAGTTTTGGTTATAAAAATGTACTTTTCAGTGCAGCTCTTAGTTTATCTATTAGTGATATTTGCCACTAGGTAATTTGTGTGTATATATAGTATAATAATCAAGTTTATATTAATATATATTAATATTTATATTTAGTTTTTATATATATTCAAGAAATTATATATGCTCATTTATTTATAATTAAATATTGGATTAAACCTTTTATACTTTGTACATTTATTAACGTTATGTAAATCTCTCTACTACTATGATTAGTTTTATTATTTGTTAGCGCCTGGCAAAATAGTTTAATTGTTAATCAATACATTAGTGCTTGGTAACCTATATAAATTGGAATATAGGGGATCGATATCCAGCAACCAATTATTTTTCTTTCTTATATTGTAGACACGCTTAGATGTCAAGTCATCACTATTCACCAAAACTGATGTATTTTTGTTCTTGCCGGGATAAACGTTGTAAGACCTGTCCGTCAGCTTTTCCCTCTCAGATTAATAATAATAACCGTAAATATTTAACTTTTTGTAAAGTGTTTAACTGCATTTACAAATTAACATGTATTTCTTGTAATATCTCATATATTGGACAAACAAGCACTCCTCTTCATCTTTGTTTTAATGTTCATAGAAAGCATATTAAGAAATTTAGATCTCGAGCATCACTCAAATCACAACTTCCTCCTCCTGCATATCATCACACTGGTAATAATTTTGAATATGCCCATTTTGACCATCATGGTATTGATATTTCAATTTCAATTCTGGATATTGTAAAGAATCCAGCTGATAGATTATATTTTGAAAATTCACTAATCAAACAACATAAAACTATTTTTCCATATGGATTAAATCAAATATATAATAATAAAAATGTAGTAAAAGCTACCTATAAAAATCCAAATTATGATCTCTCTATCTTTAACATCCTAAATTATAACTCGTTTAGTGCTTCATCAAAAAGATCTAAGCGAGGAAATTATAACAATAAAAAGTGTCAAAATCTGAACATAAAAGCTAAAATTACTGAGTTAGGAAAAAACTTTAAATTTTCATGTAACATAAATACTTTAAAAACCTGGGTATTCAATATCAAAAAACAAATATTAAATCAAGTATATAATATTTTCTTAAAGTCATTTAATCATGATGAGCATTTTTCACACCTTTTATATGATCTTATTATAACAAGAGCTTATTTTATAAACCTCCATCTGTCCATTCAACCCTCTTCTACCTCTAATTATTATCAAAATAAAACGTATAATACTTATTGTGTAATTAAATACAAAAATTCACTTCTTTTTGTTATATATATTTAGAAAAATCAAAAATTTGTTTTTGACAGCATGACAGGGGAATGTCACTTAATATAGACAACTGCTTTGTTAGTATGTATGTATGTATACATCTTATTTGATTTAGTGACTGGCAAATATATTTATTCTTATTATTATATAATTTGATAAATATTGTCCGGTATTTTCAATTTATGTTGGGAATTGTTTAGACCGATATCAATTTACCAACAGTGTGCCATGGATAGGTTTTGGATATAATAATTGCCCAGCTAAAAATTATAACTTCAATAAATGTAAGAATAAAAATTGTAAACCCTGCCCATTTGCTTCTAACTCACAAATTACTAATCTAAATAGTCATAAGTCTTTCTGTAAAATTTTTAATTGCATCTACAAATTATCCTGTAAC
This sequence comes from Amaurobius ferox, assembly GCA_951213105.1. Classification (NCBI taxonomy): domain Eukaryota; kingdom Metazoa; phylum Arthropoda; class Arachnida; order Araneae; family Amaurobiidae; genus Amaurobius; species Amaurobius ferox. Next base: position 139,763,231 of record OX578146.1, on the reverse strand, counting down.
ATTTGTAATTTATCTTATATAGGACAGACCAATAATTCTAGTCATCTACGTATGAATGTACATAGAGATCATGTCAAAAAATATATTCATAATAATAATTTTCTTCCTACTTCTAATAAAATTGAATATAAACATTTTGCTAAACAATGCAGAATGAACATAAACACTTTACAACTTTGTTGGAACGTGTTAAAAAAGCTCATTTTAGAGATAAAAATATTTTCCTGTTTTTTGTTTTAAAACATTTAAGTACAGTGATTAAAGTATTTTATTTTAGCTTACAACTTTGCCTGTTAGTTTACAACTTTGCCCTTTACAACTTTAGTTTGCAACTTTGTCTTATAACTTTAGCTTACAACTTTGCATGTGCAATTTTTCCTTTTAGGTGTCAGATTGTTCTTTCTTTTTGCATATAAACATTATTTCAAACCCTGGTATGTTAAATAAATTTAGCAAGTGCTGAAGCATGTCTATGTAATAATTGAATCACTAAAATGGTATTGTTTATGGATCTTCTTTCTTTGAATTAAAAAGGAATCTGAGGTTGATTTTTGATGTTAAATATGGTGCTGTTCTTTTTTCAGATGATATGCCTCCTGGCCAAACTCCACATACTGTGATACTGTATGCCCATAATGACCTAGTTGATTCTGTGCAACCTGGTGATCGGTGAGTTTTTTGCAAATTGTGATATACATTGCACACTGTTATTAACTTTTTTATGGCAAACTTCCACTTTTAAGAGGATATTGCCTTCGAGCAGAGATATAGGTAGACTGTGCATTACTATTCAGAAGAGATTGAAAAATGACCACTACATGTACCACATGACTTATGGTCGAACTCTGCCAAATGTGGCGACTTATTGCTGTGCTTGGCGCTATAAAACAATTTTTTGCACTGGAGTAAAACAGTGCTGAATACCTCTTACGTTTCAGATGTATTTCAAAATACATATTGTTTAGATCATAACTAATCAAGTTCCATTAATCAAAGTAACATGAAATTTGGCATGTCATTTTCTTTTGTGATACATTTTAATTTTCTAGCTAGAAGGTCCAAATTTAGTATTTCGTTGTCTTTTATGGTGCATATTGATTTTTTGGATTTTGAACATTATCGTGCTAGCCTGTCCTGTGCCCGACATATAAATATACTCATTATTCGGGAATAACTCGAGATCTGTTGTATCTAGAAAGATCATATCATATTTGGCATATGATTATCTTTTGGGGTATATTTTAATTCATTGGGTTTTGAATTACCGTAGCAATTTAATTCATTGCTACTATTCCAGCCCGTCCAGGAACCGTTAGAGAAATGCATTGAGGAATAATTTAATGTTAATCTGAGGAATAATTAGGGAATTGGAACAAACATTTTGTATGCTGTTGTATTCATATGTTTAAGTCATATACAACTAATAAAAAGGTGTACTTGAAAAGAAAATACATTTTTACTTGTTCATGTTTATACATTCAATTACGAAAAGCGTCAATTATATTATTTAAGGTTGTTGATGTTTAATATTAATGCATTATGATGTTTAATATTTGCATTAAAATAAAAGCAAACATGCGATGTGACTTCTTGTTTCGAAAACGTAATGCAATTGCAATGGAAGGAGAGATGCGCAAGAAAATATGTGCGTAGGGGAGTGCATAAGTCATGTGACTTAGTTCAGTGGTCATGGAAAGGTTGCCATAAGTCTATCTATATTTTACCTCGATGAATATTACCCTATTCTCTATATGTTTGAAGTTATCCATATTAACTTGCAAATATACTCTAATTTGGTTATGTTTTGGAATTGTTTCCCAAAGCAGATATAGTCAAATGTCGATTTTATGAAAGAGACAATTGTCTTTCAGGGTGCATATGGGTGCTTGAAAAATGGGAAAGTATTTGAATTTTAGTTTAACAGTTTCAAGGCCTTGATGAAAGTACTTGAAAATTCCTGTTTTCTTGGTTAAATCCTTCAAAATGCTTTGAAAAAGACAGGGTTGAAAGTGTTCTGCAAATTCATTCTGCAAATGTATTATGTTTTTTCTGAGAAGTTCTGCTTTCTCTGCAAATTTTCTTAGCAGTTACATTGTCACTGAAAATTTTCTAAATAACATTGTTTTTTTCCAAAAATTTCCTCAATAGCTTCAACATTAAACAATAATGCTAGTTTGCTATGATTTTCCCTCCCAGAAAATCATACAACTTCATAATATGGAAGAAATGATGTCCTTGAAAAGTACTTGAAATTTTTTTTAAGGAAAGTGTACTTATCCTTGTCTTTGTTATTTCAGGAATTTGTAAAATCAGCTCCTAACCAAAATAATTTTAAAAACACACATTTATGCAAGTAAAAAACTCTATCTTCTATTTTGTAAGGAGGTTCATTGATCATTTGTCCTGATGCGATCAAACCATTCTATCTGTTTTGCTTCCATTTGAGAGATTTTAGATATTTTCTTTTTTTTTTATGATTTTTCACAATTGTAGCTATAGTTAAAGTTGGAATTCCCAGTTTTTTATTTTAAGACCCAATAGTCTCAAAATTTTCATTGAGTTTGTGTTAAGGGCGAACGTCAGTAAATCTTAGCCCTATCATCGCTTTGTTAACTTTCGCAGATCACGTTTTTTGCCAAAATTCTGCTCAAATAGTTGCGAAATATTTTCTGAAAAATAAAATGCAATGCCCAAATTATATTAAAACTAAATTTAATACTCAATTAAATATAGAATATATTTTTTATATAATTCAAAATATATTTGATGCTGCCATCTGTTGTAATTTAATTAATACCGACTAGTTTTATTTTTCTATAAACAGTTTTAAATATGTATTCCTTCTAATACAGTATTAAATACAATAACAGATCCTATATAATAATGCCACAATCACAGAAGGTAATTTCTCATTCTATAAATTTGATAAGGGGATCTGAATGTACATCACTGAGGACTGCAGCTTTGTCTTCAAGTTCAATTACCTTTCCGTGATTGTGACATTATTATATATGATCTGTTGTTGTATTTAATAGCATATTAGAAGGAATAGATATTTAAAAATGTTCATTAAAAATAAAAATAGTCTGTATGAATTAAATTACAACAGATGGCAGCACTAAAAATATTTTGTATTAAAATAAAAATTATATTCTATATTTTATTGAGTATTAAATTTAGTTTTGATATAATCTAAGCATCACTTTTTATTTTTCAGAAAATAATTCGCAACTGTTTAAGCAGAATTTCAGTGTAAAACGTGATGTGCGAAAGTTAACAAAGCGCGGATAGGGCAGAAGATTCACCGACGGTCACCCTTAATAAGGTTAGTTAACGTATCATTAGTTAACTTATGGTTAGTTAAGTTAGGAGTAGCACTTTTAAGTACAGCAAACACTACAATGTATTTTTTTTTCTGTATATTAATATTCAAGATTAAGACTTTTTATTTGATATTAAAATGTTGTTGTTGTTGAGACCCAGACCGTCCGACCTACCAGAATGGTGTAAGGCAACTGTTTGGACGGCCGGGAAGTGCCACCCAATTTAGACCGCAACCCAGTGGGGGAGGCATCCACAAGGACTGTACCTTCCTTCCCCTACCACCAACCTCTCTGAAGGACTTACGGATCTACATGTTTAACGTGATTGTACTCCGCGTGAACTCGGCGGCAGTTTTGGCAGCGGCTGGAATCGAACCCGGGCCTGCCGAGTGCAACTCCAGTGCGCTGACCACTGGGTTACCGCGCCCTCTATTAAAATGATGTGTAAGAATAATTTTATATCATGCAAAAAGGTGTTTTCTGTCTTAAGTGAATTACATATTTTGAATAAAAGGCTTATATATTTTTGTGTAGTTGCAAAATAATCCCTATTCTCAAGTAATTATAAATAGTTTGTGTGTATGTGAGAGTGTACTTGTTAAGCATAGAAATTCTCCTCATTGTAATGGATTTTGGGTTTCCTTTTTCTGATGTTGGTAGGCATGCATGAATATAAGACTTTTGAATTTTTCATCTGCAGTTTTTGTATATGTGTTTAAAAAATGATTTGCATGAGATAAATGATTTCTTGGAAGTTTATTATTAATTTATTCATATTTTAGAACTTCCAACTTTTCTGGATTTTCCAAAAGTTTTCTAATTTTATACAATCTTCTGGTTTTCTATTCCATGCTGAAGAGTACATAAAAAAGAACAACTGAGGTTCAGGGATGCTGTTATCTGCAATGGGAATAAACTTTAAGAATTTCCTATATACATGTTCCCTGAGTGTTAAGAAACAATTTGTCCAAGGTGCAGAAAACTATGTATGTTCAGTGAAATTAAAGAGAATTTTTTTTTTCTCGCATGTTATCAGTGGTGTTTAAAAGTTATTTTATTCAATAGGAAGCTGATCATACAATTTTTTCTTTCAGTAATATAGAAAAATAAATTTATCCTGTGAAATGTCGATGAAACACTTTGATTGAACAAATGATTTATACCTTTTACGATGCTGTGAAAATATTATACATACTTGTAAATTCAGTGTAATTTTACGTAAACATTTTTAAATCAAGTTTTTTTATCCTTTATCCTTTGTTCAAGAATTTAAAGGATGGATAGGCAAGTGTTTATTCATGATTTTCATTCATGTTATTTTAGTTATGATTTTATGATTTCCTCAAAATATTGACAAAAATTGTTGCATAAAATCAAAGTTCAACTGTATTTGCTTTTAATCGTTTTGATTTCCTTTGAATTTCAAGAGTTTTATTATGTAGAAGAGCTCAGGGCCTTGATTAACCAATCAATTTAGGGGAAACACAACCCAATTTGGGGGCCCCATTTTGATTGGGTGAGCATGGCCCAAGAAATTCCCCATTCTATGACCGAATTGCCCTGGTCATCGAACAGTTCTCATGAACAAACTAATTCTTTTAAACGGGTTGCTTGTACCAAAATTCCTAAACCAGAATCTATTTTAATCACGGATGGTCCACATTTACTTTTGCAATGAGTTCTAACATAAATTTTAACTGCCATCCTACCTTTTGTCGTTAACAGTTATATTTAAATGTAAAAAAAGAAAGAAATATGGGTAATATAAATTCGGGCTCAGACAACTATAATATTTCTGTGTTTGCCTGTACGGGCAAGATACTATTTAACTTAACTATTTGATAAATATCTTGCATTAAAAAAATGTAAATCTAATTACTTGACAAATAACTTACATTAAAAAATAAGTGTTAATTGGGGATGCCATTTGGGGGCTCCTTTGAATCTTATGAAGGGAAGCATGTGCTTGCTGTGCCTTTTCAGTAATCAGGCCCTGGAAGAGCTTTTTTTTAGTGTATGAAACACTTGATCCCATTCATTAACTGTATTGGTATAATAAAAGTATATATTCCTTCAGATATGTCATACATGTTTTATTTTTGTGTGTAGGATAACTGTGACTGGTATTTATCGTGCTACTGCCTCACGTGTCAATCCAAAGCAGCGCAATATAAAAGCTGTGTACCGAACACATATTGATGTTGTTCACTTCAGAAAAGTGGACAGTAAACGATTATATGAGGATGTTGATGGGTATGTATCTTTTAATTTGTTTGTCAAAGAATAGAATTTAGAAAATTATTTATAAATACTGACACAAATAACAGATAACTAGATTACAGCATAAAATACTGCCAAAATAAAATATAGTACATAGACAATCGTCTAGGAAATACGTGGATTTTCTCACAGTTCCGGATTAATGCATAAGTAATGTATCTTGTTAAGAAATCTAAGCATTTCTGAAATAATTGTCTGCTTTCTATATTTTATTTTTTCAGCATTTTATGCAGTGATTTAGTTATTTATTGTTTAAGTTTGTATGATGTTTTATTGAATTTCATGAACATTCAAAATCTTAATTTTGCACTTATTCTTGAATGAATGTTGAAACATTAGTATGTTTCAAAAGCCCAAGAAGTGAGATTTTGAGTTTCTTTATTTCATTATATTTTTTCGTTTAGCATGCTTTCTTTGTAGTGCACACTTTGAATGTTAAAACAGTTTCTTAAATCTAAACATAAGAGTCCATCTTTATTGACACATTAGTATTGTTGCAAATGCACAATTTTCCTTTTGGCACCCGCCTCCTCTTTCGTCTGTCTTTGATCTCTTTTTTCATCGTTTCTTGTCCGGCTTTCATCTCGTCTTGCACGGCTTTAATTTCGCTTTTAATTCCTCCTTTGATTTCAGCTTGAACAGATTTAATTTCATCTTTGTACGGTTCTCATCGCTTCTTTCAATTCATCTTTCTAGTCCGGCTTTCTTAAATTCCATCATCTTGCATAACTGTTACTCCATCATTTTTCTAGTTGGGGGAGCCATAACCACTTGTCAAGTTTCCAGAAATCCCACTTCTGACACCAATTTGTTACAAACGTATCCTCAATCGTAGGTGTATATGCAGGATATAGGAACAAGCCCCAGTTTTTCACCTCATCTCCCGGTCTCCCGGGAAGGTGTCCAAATCTCCCGGTTTTTCACTCAGCTGCCTATATTTTCCCCTTTCCATGCGGAGATAACATCTGCGAGTCACTTGGCTTGCTTTGGTTCTTTTTCGTATGTCAATTTTCTGTTATCGCAATGTACGAGGAGTGTGTTGCGAATCACGTGACTTGCTACGGTTCTTTTCCGCGTGTCATTTTCTGCTACTGCGAAGGCGTTTGCGTTGCGGTGAATAGCCGCTTGTGGAGGAGTTGGAAGAATATGTGGAGAATCGCTTTATCTGCAACTGCACCAGTAACCAATAATTGTTTAACGTGCTGCTTAACTGTAAACGGCGTCAGTCTGTTTTGTTCTTACTATCTTACTTATCTATCCTCGTGTGCTATTATCACTAGCGTTATGTCTAATAAGAAGTACTATTTGTCTTTTAAGGACTCATATTTTCTAAAGAATTCGAATTTATTTTAAAATCCTCTAAAGGTAGTGAATATGCTTTTTGCTCGTTCTGTTTAACCGATTTCAAAATTTCGCACAGTGGAAGAGGGGATATTATTGCCCATGCTAAAACCCAAAAACATGGATAAAAAAAAATCGACTGAAGGAAATAAAGATATCGAGCATAGTTTCTTTGCTGCTGAAAAGAAGAATAGTGTAATACATGCTGAATTCTTAGTTACAGCTTTTATAATAGAGCATAATCTGCCCCTAAATTGCGCAGACCATATAGGCCCCTTACTTCGGAAGATGTTTCCCAACAACGAAGTTGCAAAGAAGTATGGCTGTGCACGAACGAAAACGACAGCCATCATTAAACAGATGGGAGCAGATGAGGAAAGTACTATAATTGAATATTTGAAATGTAAGCCCTTCAGCATTTCCACTGATGGCAATAATGATTCTAATAACAAGTTGTACCCTATTGTGGTCACTTTCTTTGATGATCAGTACTCTTCAATTGAAAGTTCTCTTCTTGGTTTTCCAGTTCTAGAAGGTGACTCAACTGGATTGAAAATTGGCACTATTGTGCCGATTATTAATTTTGTTGATTAAAATTAATATTGTCAAAAAATGCATTTTACATTAAATTAATTATTTATTAGTATATTAATTATACATGTAATCTGTTCTAAAACTTACTGCTGTGTACATTGCGTTGGTGGCCGCAAAACCCACCTATTTCTGTGCTTAACGGGATACTAAGTTAACAAACTAAAAATTAAGGTTAATAGTAAAGGAACAAACATTTATTTATCACATACTCAATTTACACTCTTTAGTTTTACAAATTAAATAAATATCACCATAGTGGAATACATCTCAATGGTAGTTCGGGGGGTGTAATGCCAGATGAATTGATATTTGGTTGGAGCACGTGGTGGGATGCATTAATTAGCTTTTCCTTAAAAACACAAATTTAGACAAAGAGGTTATCCTCATATAGTTTAATTGTACGGTACCTGATCTTCTTTCATATAACTTGGGTAACACCGATGCTTTGTCACACTTTACACTTGCAATACCAGATGAACATGAGCTCTCCTTCGAATTCCTATATCAGAGACGCACACACAACTCTTAACTCTGCTACCGTCGCTTCTTCTTGACTAGTCTAACTCCAACAGCCTGCCTTGACCAATTCTGACTCCCACTTCGAGCAACTCTCACTTATATCCCTTTTTCGGTCGGCGGTCCACGTGCTGAAATGTAGAGCTGAGAGCTAATCCGTAGACATGGCGTCGCCGTCTTGGTTGCCGCCAAACGGCTTAGTGTGGTATGTAAGATATGGGGCCACCTGTATATTATCGCCCATCTGCTTAGCGTGGGGATAATCCGCCCGCATTCCTGGTTCCATTATTTTTTAATCCTTCCAAATATTTATTACTTATTTCTGGCATTACATTCTCACCCCCCCCCCCACCCCCCCCCCCGCGAAAAAAAAGTCCAAAAGTTACTCTCCCACAGTTTCACCCCAGTGGTAAGAAATTAAGTTCACAATGGTTCCTCGCAAACACATAACTTCATCCATCGTGAGAAAGGCTGAGTTCCACTTTTTAGCCTCGTACAACTCATAGCTTTGATAGTTCTTTGTAGTTTCTTGATAGTTCCCTGTCAAGTTAGTCCATTATTCATAATTGACATAATGTACCATAAATTACATGAGGATTACCAACATTCACATTATTATTAAATTGTAAATTTTGATATATATTATTTGCAATGCATAATTTTCATTTCTCCTTTTACATAATTATTTACATACGACATATCATTACATAACAGCATTCATTACTTTATTATTATTATACATTTTCTTGTTATCATTTCATTTTGTAACATATTGTAGTAGTGCAACTATCAACTTCCGATTCTTGGTTATGGTTGAATTCCATACCACCATATTATTTATAAATTACTTTATTTCACTTTTTTTTCTTTTTTTTTTTTTGAACTTGCCATATATGTAATGTCAGAAATACATAACATACTTTTTGAAATATACTTATATCCACAATTTAAAACATAAAAACATATACATATACACTCAATTATCACTTTCTATTTATGACATTAATTACAACCTTTTTACATATTTTTCATATTCTTTGTTTTATGAAATTACTATTTACAACAATTCGAGGGCGAAAATTATACCCTCTGGCATTATAACAAACCTCATCATCATTTCTATTATTTTCACAGTTTAATTGCTTTTCTTTAGTGACCTTCCCTTCCTTAATTTGACTTTGATCATTATTTCTAATCACTTTCTCATTTTGATTTTTTTCTTTGTCCTGTGTGTGGTTTGATTCGCTTTCGTCACTATCTTTCAAATATTGTTTTCGCTCCGCTGCCATGTATAGTTTATTTATGTGCACTTTATAAGTTTTATTTTCATCACTTTTAAGACATATTATAACATTATTATTTCGGACTAATTTCGTAATTCTAAATGGTCCATCATATCGATCCTCTAATACCCTTGGTTTTAGGAACTTTTTTAGGTACACTGTCGCTCCTATAAATATATCGTTTTTTCTCACTATTTTATATTTCTTTATTTGTTTGTCATTTATCAGCTTTTGTTGTTCCGATGCGTCTTTCACGACTTTATCTATATTTTTTAAATGCTGTGCCACATAATTTTTATAATTATTTACATCACTATACATTATATCTATTTCTTCCTTACTTGGTATGTTTGTTTGTTTAATATTTTCAAATGGCAATGATAAATCTCTAAGATAGAACAGGAATGAAGGCTCAAATCCTGTATTACTGTTAATAGTGTTATTCACATAAAACTTAAACCATTTTAAAGATTCATCCCATTCAAACGTAGTCTTTGACAAACACATTATACATTGTTTCATGTCTCTGTGTATTCTTTCACAACGACCTAAAGAACTTGGGAAATAAACCGAACTGTATCGCCTTTCAATATTTAATGCATTTGTAAAATCTATGTATTCTTTACTTTTAAAAATTTGAGCATTATCGCTTTGAATAATAATTGGAACTCCATAAGTTGTCACGAAGTTTGTTAGCTTATTCACTATTGTTTTAGCAGTAATGTCTCTGACTGCATAGGCCTCAAAGTATCGTGAAAACATGTCTACAATTGTAATTACAAAATTATTTCCTCCATTACTGCGCGGTAGTTTTCCTACGCAATCCAGTTGTAAATATATTCCTGGTTTTAATATTTCTGGCATAGCCTGAAGTCTGGCTGGTGGTATATTTTTGTGTTTTACTAATAAGCATTGATTACAAGACTTACAAAAATTTTCCACGTCTTGGAAAGCCCCTATCCAAAAATATTTTCTTGAAAGTAATTGGTATGTCTTTTTTACTCCGAAATGAGGGAAATGTGCTATCTCTATTATCTTTCCCTTTAGCGAGTGCGGTATTACAATCTTATTCTCATTTATTTTCCTATACGTTTGTCTTTTATTTTCCTTCTTTACCATTAACAGTTTATTTTGGCTATCAATATAGTATACCTTGTTATTGTGATATCGGTTTCTTCCTTTTTGTAATTCCTCTCTAATTTTACTTAATTTTTCATCTACCATTTGTTGCTCTAATATTTTCTCCACATTTATCTCATCATTTTTAATTAAAGTATTTACATATTTGATTTGGTTATCATTGTCAAATACATATCTCGAGCAATAATCACTTGCGTTATTTTCACCTTTTTGATATTTGAATTTAAAATCATACTGACTTATGTCAATTAGCCACCTCGATATGATATTTGGCATTTTATCTACTTTTATGTGGTACATAAGGGATTTTGCGTCATTCAGCAAGGTGAAACTCCTTCCGAACAGATATTCTCTGAAGTGTTGTAAGGATGCGTGTATAGCTAGCAATTCTAGCTTTATTGCAGGATAACGCTTCTCTGCCGGGTTCACAGGTCTTGAATAAAATTCGATAACATGATCGACTCCATTTACCCTTTGCATCAAAATACTACTAATTCCCTTACCTGAGCCATCCGTAGTTAAGACAAACGGGTTTACTTCATCAGGCTGTCTTACAACTGGTTCTTTAAAAATTGCATTTTTTAATTTTTCAAAAGCTTTTCTACATTCATTATTCCACTCGAACCTAACATTCTTTTTTGTCAAATTTACCAACGGTTCTGCAATTTGTGCATAATTTTTTATCAGACCTCTAAAATAGTTTGTTGTCCCAAGAAAGCTTTTTACTTGTTTAACCGTTTGGGGTTGTTTGAAATTTTGCACTTTTGCACAGTTTTTTATTGATGGGCTTATACCATTCGCATTTACTTTATATCCTAAAAATTCAATTTGCGATTTGGATATCTGTAACTTCGCTGGGTCGAGTGTTAAATTATTTTCTTTCAATCTTTGGAAAACAATTTTGATTTTCTCTAACATTTCGTCGTTATTTTGTGCACATATGACTAAGTCATCTAAGTAAAAGTATATTTTTAACTCTGATAGATCTCCTAACACTTTGTTCATTAAAAGTTGAAAATATGCTCCTGAGTTTTTAAGACCAAACGGAATTCTTTTAGGATTAAAATTTCCCATAAAAGTTGTGAACGTTAAGGCCTTTCTATCTTGTTTTCTTAGTTCGATCTGAAAAAACGCCGCCTTCAAATCCATAACTGTATAAATTTTACTACCAGCGATATTTTGTAATATATCCTTCACCTTTGGTAAGTTTATTGGCAAAAGTGGTAAATACGCGTTTATGGCCCTATAATCAATAGCAAGTCTATATTTAGGTTCTTCATTTGGTTTACTTGGTTTCTTTACAAGAATAATGGGACTAGCGTACGTGCTTTGTGAACTTTCAATAATGTCATTTTCCAATAATTCCCTAATTTCTTTTTGCGCAATTTCTCGTACTGCTCTCGGAATTGGGTATGGTCGACTCTGAATAGGATAATTGTGCATAAGTTCGATTTTCGGTACTATTGCTGATGTTTTACCTAGGGTAGCATATGACTTTGAAAAAACCTCTGTATTGGTCATCATTAATGCAATAACTTTATTTCTATCTTCCTTATTTAAGTGCTGTACTTGAAAATCGTCTGGAGATATTTCTTTCTTTCTTAATTCCCGAATTTGTTGATAATCTGTTTTATTTAAATTTTGAATATTATTAATTTCCAACGTGGGTTTACTGCTTTTATTTTTTGTATCAACAATTTCGATTTGTTCTGTTATTATACCCACGTTCATGTTTTTATTAAGTGTAATTTGGCAATTTTTTTCATTGTATAACAACATTCTAATCTTATTTTTATTTTCTATACTTTGGATCGCTTCCTCCGTGATTAATGTTCTTGCCATTTTTATTGGAGAAAATAAAACATCCTGTCCCTCATTTAATTCCTGTGACAAAATCAATTGGACTATTTCTGACTCCCCTGGCTTTAATGTTATTTTTCTTTTCAATTTAGCGAAAATCTGCTTTTCCTCTTTCTTTTTAACATTCTTATTCTTATTACTTTCATTAGAACTTGGTAACCATTTTTCATCATTTACATTATCGCGAGTGCTACAATTTTGCATATTAGCGTTTTTTCTATCGTTATCGCTTTCATTATCCTCGCTTATTCTACCTTCATTCTCATTATTGAATTCATTACAACAATTATTTACTTCCTCATATTCGTCGTCATCATTATCATCGCTTATTCTATCTTCATTCTCATTATTGGATTCATTATAACAACTATTTATTTCCTCATATTCGTCGTCATCAGTATTATAATTTTCATAATTACTATTATATCTATTTTCATCGCGAATTCCCTGGCTTTGTGGTTTTTGTTTTGAATTCTGTATTGGGTTTGTATTTTCACTTTTATACAATTTAATCGCAGTATTCCCAAATTGTACTTCGTTATCTTTTGTATTTAAAATTGCTTTATGTGAGGATAAAAAGTCGTAGCCTAAAAGCATTTTATATTGCCCCTGAAAGTTCTGTTTTGTCACGAAAAAATAATTTTTGCATGCCTTTTCCCCAATTCTAAATGAAAATTGAATGCAATTTAAAAATTCTATATTTTCTTTAGTAAACGTCTGAAGTATTACTCTTCTGGTTATGTATTTTATTTTTACATTTCTATTCTGTTTTAGTTTTTGAAATGTTTCCAAATCTATAATACTAACTTGAGCCCCACTATCAATTACACTTATTATTTTTATTCCTTTGCAATCTATTTCTACCATCGGTAATTGTGGGATAGATACGTTTTCACATTCGCTTGAAAGGATACTTTTGGTATCATATTTTGCTTTATCATTATTTTCATAATATTGTCCTCTCTCCAAATTTGTATAGTTTTGCCAGTCATCTCCATTTTTGTTATTTCTATATGTTTGTGAACCGAATTTATTTATTTCTCTGGAATTTGTACGATTCGTTCCTTGGTCCCAAATTCCAGCTCTTAGTTTAAATTACTATTATTATTGTTTCTCTCATATGTGTTTGATCTTATATTTCTTCCGTTGCGCCCCCTAAAATTTCCTCTTATACTTTGCCTCTCTCTATTTTCTACGTTGGTTTCTAATTGATCGTAATAATTTCTTTGATCATTATTATTTCCTTGATATTCCCTATTATTTCTATTATATCCTCCTCGTTCAAAATTTCTGCGATTTTCGTTTCTGTTTCCTCTGATATAATTTGTTTGCTCCAACCCATATTGCTGATAATTCATTCGTTTGGGATTCCTTGCAAATGCAGTATTACACTCATTGTACCAGCAATCTGAGAAATAATGTCCATTTTTTCCGCACCCTATGCAAAAAACAGCTCGTTCCATGGATTGATTTGGTATATTTTGCAATTTTAATTTATTAATTTCTAAAGTCAAATCTTGAACCTGTGTTGTAAGTAACATTTCTTTCAGTTCGTTATGTGATTCTTCTGGAGTCCTATCATTAAGAATTATTTCAAACAGTTTGGCATCTTTTATGGCATCTTCAAACCGCTGCGGATCTTTTTTCTTCACTTCAATTGCCAAATCAGGGCGTAATGTGCTAATGAATTTTCCCAACATTATTTTATTGGTTATTTTCTCTACCTCTCCATCTGTTGTATCCTTAAGGTTCAAAAATTTACGCGCTGCGTTTTTTATTTTTAGCACAAGCTCGTCCACTGACATATCAGGCGTTTGTTTTATTTTATTGAAAGCGTCCTGTTCTTGCGTTATCGTTATTCTGTTTGAAAATTTATTTATTAGTAATATTTTTATTTTATCAAACTCCTTTTCGTTTTGTAATTCAGGGTTTTGAATTAAAAACTGCATAGCCTTATCTTTTAATCTGGTTTTAATGATAGCCACTTTATGCTCTTCCTTCCAACTTGCTAACTCCGCTAATTCATCAAATTGTTTTATAAAGAAATTTATATCTTCCTCCTTACTCCCACTAAATAATGGCAGGATCTGCATTACTGGAATATCCATATTTTTATTATTTCTATCCAATTTACTATAATTTTTATTTGATATTTTTGAATCTTCTTTCAAACTTGAACTCCTTGTTATAATTGAACTTTTCACCACTTTTTTAACTGGTCCCATTCCTATATCCCATTTTTCTAATTATACCTTTGATCTCATTTAAAAGAACCATTTTTTCCATTTCATTGATAAAACTTTACATAATCATACATATAACATAAGGAGAAATGAGAATTGTGCACAATATTTTCACAATCATCTATGTCGCCACCAGTTGTCCAACCTTATCAATATTTATTTTTTATTATTATTATTCCTTTTATTTTTATTAATTTCATAAATCCTTATTTTATTCCCGTTACTGCTAAAGTCACGAGCACCAAATGTGCCGATTATTAATTTTGTTGATTAAAATTAATATTGTCAAAAAATGCATTTTACATTAAATTAATTATTTATTAGTATATTAATTATACATGTAATCTGTTCTAAAACTTACTGCTGTGTACATTGCGTTGGTGGCCGCAAAACCCACCTATTTCTGTGCTTAACGGGATACTAAGTTAACAAACTAAAAATTAAGGTTAATAGTAAAGGAACAAACATTTATTTATCACATACTCAATTTACACTCTTTAGTTTTACAAATTAAATAAATATCACCATAGTGGAATACATCTCAATGGTAGTTCGGGGGGTGTAATGCCAGATGAATTGATATTTGGTTGGAGCACGTGGTGGGATGCATTAATTAGCTTTTCCTTAAAAACACAAATTTAGACAAAGAGGTTATCCTCATATAGTTTAATTGTACGGTACCTGGTCTTCTTTCATATAACTTGGGTAACACCGATGCTTTGTCACACTTTACACTTGCAATACCAGATGAACATGAGCTCTCCTTCGAATTCCTATATCAGAGACGCACACACAACTCTTAACTCTGCTACCGTCGCTTCTTCTTGACTAGTCTAACTCCAACAGCCTGCCTTGACCAATTCTGACTCCCACTTCGAGCAACTCTCACTTATATCCCTTTTTCGGTCGGCGGTCCACGTGCTGAAATGTAGAGCTGAGAGCTAATCCGTAGACATGGCGTCGCCGTCTCGGTTGCCGCCAAACGGCTTAGTGTGGTATGTAAACATGGGCGTGGTATGTAAGATATGGGGCCACCTGTATATTATCGCCCATCTGCTTAGCGTGGGGATAATCCGCCCGCATTCCTGGTTCCATTATTTTTTAATCCTTCCAAATATTTATTACTTTACATTTCTGGCATTACAACTATGATTTTAGATAATTTAAAATCAAGGTGCATCCCAGTTAAGAACTGCATTGCCCTTGGCTGTGACAATGCTCCTGTTACGATAGGGCGGAAACAGGGTTGTTGTTGTTGAGACCCAGACCGTCCGACCTACCAGAAAGGTGTAAGGTAACTGTTTGGACAGCCGGGAAGTGCCACCCAATTTAGACCGGAACCCAGTGGGGGAGGCATCCACAGGGACCGTACCCTCCTTCCCTTACTACCAACCTCTTGGAAGGACTTACGGATCCACATGTTTAACGTGATCGTACTCCGCGTGAATACGGCGGCAGTTATGGCAGTGGCTGGAATCGAACCCGGGCCTACCGAGTGCAACTCCAGTGCGCTAACCAATGGGCTATGGCGGAAACAGGGTGTAACATCTGTCCTGAAAGGAGTACAACCTGAATTATTTGTGATGGGATGTTTATGTCATCTTATCAATCTGGCTGCAGAAAAAGGTGCTAATTCACTGCCTATTAAGATTGATGAAGTTCTTGTAGACATTTTCTATTATTTAGAGAAGAGTTCTAAGAGGAAGGAAAGTTTAAAGAAGTTTCAGATACTACATGAGAAAGAAGTGAGAAAGATTTTCAAACATGTACAAACGAGATGGTTGTCATTAGGAAGGTATTTGGTACGCATGTTTGATCAATGGGAACCACTTTTGAGTTTTTTTGAGAATGAGTGAAAAGTGAAGTTGTCTGGTGTTGGTTCGTTAGCATCATATTCAATCCCAAAGCAAAGTAAAATTGATGAGAAACCATGTAACGAAAATGTTTTGGATAGAAGTCTCTCAACCAATAAATCAGGAAAGAAGCGAAAAGTTGAACTTGACAGTCCTTTGCTAAATAAAAAATCTCCGGTAATGATCAAATCTGTTGATAAATCTGAGAAAAATAAAGGATGAAATCTTCTGAAACTCCCAACAACCGAGAAGAAAGATTATATAAATTTTTGTCTTCTGATTTAAATAAAACATTTTGTTCATTTTTACTACACATTGTTCCTGTATTCCACAAGGTGAATACACTTTTTCAAACAAAAGATCCATTAATTCATAATATGCGATCTATACTTTTGGAATTTATGAAAGAAATCCTAACAAAGTTTGTTCTGCCTAAAGTGCTAAAGGATAAACCTATTAATGAAGTCGTGTACAGTAATTCCCTTAATCAAAAAAGTGATTCTGATTTAATTATTGGCCGTACCACTGATAAACTTGTGAGCAACTTGTGTGAAAATGAGAAGAAAATATTCTACACTTCTGTAAGGAAGTATTTCATAACAAGTTGTGATTACATGGTACATAAATTTCCATTCAACAATGATGTACTTATACACGCTACAATAGCAAATGTCTCAACTGTCACAGATGCTTCATTTTCAAGTTTGAAATATTTTGTGGAAAAATTCCCAGTCATGTTGTACAGAGCTGAAAATGAAACTGAAGAAGATGCCTTTGATAAACTACAGGCAGAATTTTGTGAATTTCAAGTGGAGGATGTCCCTTATGAAATTTTGGAAGAGAAAAGAGTTGATAAACAGTGGGCTTTGATCTCAAATATTCAGAATGGTTGTGACAAGAATATATATTCAAAACTCTCATATACTGTATTATCTATTTTGACTATTCCACACAGTAATGCTGAGTGGAAAGAATATTTAGCCAAGTGAAGAAAATTAGGACTGAATTTAGATCATCTCTCTCAAATGCAGCTCTAGAAAAATTGTTGATTATTAAGTGTCGAAAAAAAAGAAAATTTTGGTGAAAAGTTCTTGAAAAAAGCAAAGGCAGCAGCAATGTTGTCTCTCAAAGAAACCTGAATTGCACTTATTTCAATTTTTTATTTTTTTTTTAAATATATTTCATTTCTAGTGTTTTACAGTCTGCAAATTCAGTGTCTTCCAATCAATTTAATTTTCTCACCTGAACTAATTAATCTGTTCACCATATCGGCAATTGCTGTGCTTTGGAAAACTTCTATATTATCACTTAATCTATATAGATTTTAATAAATTTAATATGGAAATATATGTTTTTAGTTTTGTTTTGAATCTGATAATTATAATCATCATATTTTAGTTTTATTTGTTGAAAAGTGGTGCTTATTATATTTATATTAAGTATAACAGTTCAGAATATACATCGCGGTGTCATGTGAAAACCTCCCAGTTTTTTCATATTTTTGTGCAAAAATCTCCCGGTTTTTCATATTTGGAGGTTGGCAGCTATGTCTTAAACATGTGGGTCCAAAAGTCCTTCCGAGAGGTTGGTGGTAGGAGAAGGAGGGTACGGTCCCTGTGGATGCCTCCCCCACTGGGTTCCGGTCTAAATTGGGTGACACTTCCTGGCCGTCCAAATGGTTACCTTACACCTTTCTGGTAGGTCGGACGGTCTGGGTCTCAAACAATCAGACAAAACAGCGGTTACTATTCTCAAAACATTGACAAAAATCACAATTCAATGTAGCTCATGTCACGTCCATTCGTCAACTGTTCTGCAACAGAGGGGCAAGTCCTTTTTATAGTCTCTCCATAGAAACTTCCGGAAATCTGTATATCTCAAAGAATAATTGTTCTATTGAGAGGTTTCTGGAACATTCCAGAAGTCGCCAAATTTGCGATAAATTGCCAAATCTGGAATCCTTTCTTGTAACTTGGAAATCCTGGCAACCCTGGGCTCACGTCATACTGACGTCATGGACTGTGTTTTCTTCACCTGATCCTCGAGACAGACAAAAGAGGAGGTGGGCTCCAAAAGGAAAATTTGCTCATTCGTAACAGTATTCTTGAATATATTGATTTTCTTAAATTTTGTTTCTCCTGTTGTTATAAAAAGTTTAATGTTACAAACTTTTACTTTCATTACGAAAGGAAAGCAAGGATGCAAGTTGTTTTCTCCTACAATTGATATCACACCCATTGTGGGAAACATGTTCAGTTACCATGACAACAATATAAGCTCCGCCCATCAACACAGGTCTATTGGTATTCCATCTATCTGTGTGCAAATTCATGCAATAGGTTTTCCACTGAAAATACTCAACCAATTAAAACAGATTAGTTTAGTTAGATTGGTATGAAAACCTTGTGACTAAAAAATAAGTTGCTTGTGTAGTGCACTATGCATGTATGGACATTAAGCACTATATTGTGATATCTCCAAAACTGTTCATTCGATCAAAACCAGATCTGGTACAGATATAAGCCCAGTGATGCTGCTGGGTGCACTATAACCTGGATCCATATGATCCTAAAAATGTGGGTTCTTTGGCAGTTATTGTGGACCCCCTCCAAAAATGACAACAAATATATTAATTTTAAATTAAAATTCTAAATGCTAATATACTCTCCAGATGTGTTTCTAATGCACCTAAATTATTCTAAGTGTCTCAATAAATAATACCATTAGATATATTTAGAATAAAAAAAATACTTTTATTTCATTTCATTATTAATATTTAAAAAAAAATAATGTTCGTGTATAAATAGTAAAATGAATATAAAAATATTAGCAGATGAAAACGGATTGCAAAAATGGAGAACATTTTTACATTAATACGAAATGTACTGATGATAGTGTATAAGTGGAAATTTCTGAGCTGCTGCTGAAAGAACTGTTAGAAATTACTAATTAATGGAATAGATTAAAACCCCATAAACATACTAAAAGGGAATTTTGGGCCGAAAATATCAAAATTTTTTGGGCTGCTGTTGTTCGATATTTAAAGAAGTCAATCAGAATTGTTTCTAAATCACATTTTTTAGCTGCATTTTTTCTTTCTTTTGATTTTGACTAAAAATAACTGACATTAATTTTGGTGATTGATTAAAATACAAAACCTTTGATATTTGGTAACAAAATTTTAGCAAACCGAATTTGTATTCCACAAAATGCTGTGATTCTGTGAATTTTTGAGACAATGACATTAATTATTCACTACAGTGCAGATCCTGCATGGCACATTGTGATCAAAGGCATGTGCACCAGGGTGGCTACAAAACCTGGAATTCAGGAAAATATCAGGGAATTCCTAAAAAACCCCTGTAAAATCAGGAAAATCAGAAATTTTTTTTTGTAATCGCAACTTTCTTCTGACTCACAGCAATGCATATGTATAGAATTTCTCATTTGCGTTTCATGTGACAACCTATAGGACACCTCTATAAAAGAATATAGAGTTTTCAAATTTTTATGTTTCTCAGTGATCCCTCTCATCTAAATTATTTTGAAAGCTGTCAAGATATTTCATATGACAGTAAAAGCAGATTAACAAAATACTGTTTCTGCTTATACATAATTTTATTTTAATGAGTGATATTTAACTATATATGACTTGACTGGATTTGACAGAACACTGCTGAGTTTTATAGCTTATCTAGAATTTTAATGCTTTAAAGATTAATATTCTTGTAATAATACTGTTCTTATATAACTCTTGCATAAATACTATACTTTTATTATACTTTTCAATGCTGGAAATAATTCATTTTAATTATGTATTCTTAATGCTCACTTCAATTTTATTAATTAACTTTATTATGCTTGCTAAACTGATACTTAGTAAGCATAGATAGTGACACATATCAGGGAATTTTGGAAGATATTATCTGGAAATCAGGGAAATATCAGGGAATTTTTTATCTTAGATCCTGTAATCACTCTGGTTCATAGAATTCTTGGAATAAAGAACAATAATATTGAATGAGTCCAGGAGAATCAGAATTTTCTGCAGCATTGTGTATAAGTTCTCCCTGTGTGGTGTGTTTTGGAACTCTGTTAGGCTCATAGAACCGGATTGAGAAGCACCTGTCAGGGATTGTAAAAACCGGGAACATTTTTGTATGTTCTGGCTGTTGCATGGACTTTCTTTTTTGTTTTCTACCGCATGGCACCTGTTAGGAATCACAGAAATTCTTTTGCAAAAACTGGGAACGGGAACATTTTTGCACATCAACACATGCTTTAAAATTTCACATATTCTTTTTCTTTTTTTTATATTAATGCACATTTACATTTATGTGTCAGTGGCATCTCTGTATGCTGTTACGTAAATATATTATAATTTATAAAGTAATTTACCTTTGTGTGCAGTATATGCTTGTACATTTTGTAGCCAGATGTTTTTTCAAGTTAGTAAAAAAAGTTTAATTTTAGTTAATTTTAATTTTTTTATGGTTCAGTTTGGTTATTTTTCTTTTCAGCAACCACAAATTTTATCTACAATGTTTTTGTTTTTTTCAGATTTTTTTATCTGTAATTTTTGGTGATTTTTAATAAATTCCCTTTTTTGTATTCTTGACTTATTCAGTGATTCTTTGATCACATTATCTAGTACTTTTATAATTTTTTTCTTTTACAATTCTGGGAAATTTGCAATTTCTCAGAGATTTTATAGTTTTTCAATCAAGAGCAAGTGATATAACATTGGAGGCAAGTCATTTCAGGACTGAAAAGATGTAACCTTGGATTGATTTCTAATTTTTTGAATAGTTAGTCTTTATATAAATACTAAGAAATACTGTGTTTTATTTCAATATTTTTGTTTTTAAAAGTATGTGAGATTGACCCATAGTAGCAGGAACACTGCCAGAATATACGAGGCATGTTTTTTATGTAAGTACCGTTTTGCGATTCCGCCGCCGCAGCGCTACGGTCGGCGTTCCGCGCATGCGCGCTGGTTACCTACATCTCTTGTCTATGCACTGACGCCATTACAGTCTGATTCTTCATTGTATACGTTGTTTACTGAGTGTTTAAGATGCCTCCGACAATCGTGAGTCCCGCCGATTGTGAAGTACGGGCTGTTATACGATTTCTTAGTGCTAAAGGCGTAAAACCGATCGATATTCATCGTGAGATCTGTGAAGTTTACGGACAAAACATTATGAGTGATGGAATGGTAAGGAAATGGGTGAGAGCATTTAAAGATGGCCGCACAAATGTGCATGATGAAGAACGGAGTGGGCGTCCTTCGGTCTTTAATGAAGATTTGGTGCAGAAAGTGGAAGAAAAGGTGAGAGAAAACAGACGCTTTACAATTTCATCAATGTGCGACTGGTTTCCTCAATATTCTCGTAGTGTTTTGTATCGCATTGTGACCGACAACTTGAATTACCGGAAATTGTGTTCACGTTGGGTTCCAAAAATGTTGACGGATTTGCACAAAACCCAACGTTTAGGCAGTGCATTGACTTTCCTTGAGCGGTACCACAATGAAGGTGAAGATTTTTTAGACCAAATTGTTACTGGTGACGAAACATGGGTGGCCTACGTCACACCAGAATCAAAACAACAATCCATGGAATGGCGACATTCATCATCACCCAAAAGAGTGAAGTTTAAGCAAACAATTTCTGCCCGAAAAATCATGTGCACAGTTTTTTGGGACAAAAAAGGAGTATTGCTAGTGGAGTTTCTGCCTCGTAATGAGACAATCAATGCAGCGTCTTATTGTGAGACATTGAACAATCTGCGTCGTGCAATCCAGAACAAAAGACGTGGCAAGTTGAGTAAGGGTATCGTTTTGCTGCATGACAATGCCCGTCCACATGTGGCTAATCGGACCAAAGATCTCATCAAATCTTTTAAATGGGAAACTCTAGATCATCCTCCATACAGCCCTGATCTGGCGCCCAGCGACTACCATTTGTTCCTGCACTTGAAGAAACACCTGGGTGGTCAGCGTCTTCAAGACGATAACGAAGTCAAAACAGTTGTGATACAGTGGTTAACAAGTCAGGCGGCAGAATTTTATGAGGAGGGTATTCAAAAACTGGTGCCACGTTATGACAAGTGCCTCAATATTCACGGAAATTATGTAGAAAAGTAGATTAAGGTACAGGCTTTCATGTAGAAATAAAATTATTGCGATATCTTTGCACGTCTTTTTTTAATTCCAAAACGGTACTTACTTAAAAAACATGCCTCGTATAATAATATTATGTGCTATGTTGCATATTTTTTTTTAATAGTTAGTCTTTATATAAATACTAAGCAATACTGTATTTTATTTCAACATTTTTGTTTTGAAAAATATATGAGATTGACATAGTAGCAAGAACACTACTAGAATATATAGTAATATTATATTCTGGATTGCATAATTTTTTTAATAGTTAGTCTTTATAGAAATATTAAGCAATACTGAGTTTTATTTTAACATTTTTGTTTTTAAAAATATGCTAGATTGATGCATAGTAGTAGCAGGAATACTGTCAGAATATATAGTATTATTATATGCTGGATTGCATAATTGTTTTATTACATTTCTTACATTAATATATTGTAGCATTCTAACAACATTTGAGAAAAACTTATCTTTTTTTTTATTTTAGGATAAATTTACTCACTTTTTTACAAAACCATAAGTAGAAGCTCAGATATATATTTGTACACCCTGAGCGATGTATTTACTGCATATTCATTAGTATCCTTTTTCAATTTGCTGTGACTGCAAATGCTCTGTTAAATTGTTTACAGAAAAATAATTCTATAGTTGTATACTGTACTTGTTCATTTAATCAAAAGCTGCGAAATAAGGATCAGATTACCTAAAACATGTATATTTCGATGTATTTAAAAATAAATAAATAAGTAAAGAAATAAATATGAAGTATAAATAAATATATCATACAGATTTGGTTCAGAAATCATTCTTCGATCTCTCCGGTGATATAAAAATTGAAATTCTGTGGTAATTTTTTCAATCGTTAAGGAATCAATTCGTGCAGAAATTGCCCACAATCGTATTCAACGTAAAACAACTAAAAATGTTATGTCATTTCAAAACAGGCAAGGCGCTGCAAAAAACGGGCAGAACACTGCATAAAAATGCCTAGGGTAAACACTATATACAAAATGGCGTTTTAAATGGCGTTAAGAGCAGTGCATTTTGATTGCTCTTTTATTGCTGTTTGCATACAAAGTCTATGATGTCCCTAGCTTTTAAAGTTTCATTTCTACTGCAGGTAGTGAACATGAAAACATAAATGTCATGAAGTTTGATTAAAATGTGTCTCCTTCCCCCCATGCAGGGTCAACTGTCGCTTTACTCCTGACAGAGTGGACAAACTGAAAGAACTCTCCAGGCTGCCTGACATTTATGAAAGACTTGCACGAGCTTTAGGTGAGTTTTTCTGCTACTATCATTAAAATGGACTAAGAGCTAGCTCATGCTTGATAAGAGACCATTCATGTTTAGTCGTTTCATTTACTAGGACTTATTAAAAAAAATATTTTGCTTTTTTTGAGTTCTAATGTTCAATGTAGCGGATTTTGCATTAGGATATGGCATTTCCATAAACCTTGCAATGACTGTATTTTTTGAAGGTTCAAGGGATGTCCGACCAAGAGTGGTCTGTCTGCATATCGTATCAAATTCTTTCAATGTTCTATTTTGTAGCATGTTTTGAAAATACTTTATATAAATTGAACTCATTTTCTCCCAAGAATGCATATCTGTTAATAAACCCCAAATTCTTATAAAGCGAGATAGTTCAACAGTAAAATATTTTTTTTCCATTATATTACATGACTCTTTCTTAGGTGCTTTACACCCTAATGTACATCAAATGAACTATATTCTTAAAAGTTCTGCCAGGTTGACTGTCTTATATATCAATAACAGGGTTACACACACACACACACATATGTATAAATAATTTCACTATATATATTGGTTTGTAATAGTCAACATTTTTCCAAGTAATATAATCACCCTCTCTAGAGTTGAAAATTTGTGGTTGCCATTGACAACAAATACTTATGTATGTGATTGTCACTTTAATTTTCTGCTACACCACTCTTGGACACACAGGCATTGCATAGTTGGAAGCGGCACATAGCATTTAACATGATACGATCATATTCTTAACGCTCAGAAACACAAAGCAAGAAATGAACATAAATAATAAACTGGTTATCTTTTCCATTATTACCTAAAATTAAATTTATGTTATTAATGCATCACAGATGGAAAATTGTCTAATTTTGCATGTAGGATAATGGCATGAACGCCATAACAAAATCAGAACATTCTTGTGTTCACTTTTAAATGTCATTACATGGCCACTGTGTTCTGAAACAAATTTTACTTTTCAAACATTTGTAGATTACGCTACCTCCTTTTAAATATTTTTTTTATCTGTGTATAGATGCCTCAATGTTAGAAATGTATCCTCTAAAATCATGAATACAAGAAAGTGTCCCAGTTTTGGGGTAACTTACATTTATTCACAAGCACAAAGTAAACAGGAACAGTAAACAATCAAACAGTACTTAAATGCTCCACTCATTTCACAGAATAAGTGATATTATTTTCAGAATACTGGCAAAAACAATTTCACAAAACAACGGCAACCCAGTTGGGGAGGTATCCACAGGAGGGGACGGTCCCTGTGGATGCCTCCCCCACTGGGTTCCGGTCTAAATTGGGTGGCACTTCCCGACCGTCCAAACAGTTACCTTACACCTTTCTGGTAGGTCGGACAGTCTGGGTTTCAACAACAACAACAAAACAACGGCTACTATTCTCAAAACATTGACAAAAATCATAGTCCAACATTGCTCATGTCACTTTCATTCATCAACTCCCCTGCAATGGGGGAGTTAGTCCTTTTTATAGTCTCTCTATTTTAACTTCTGGAAATCTCTATATCTGAAAGAATAATCGTTCTATTGAGAAGTTTCTGGAACATTCA
Source organism: Amaurobius ferox (assembly GCA_951213105.1). Taxonomy (NCBI): domain Eukaryota; kingdom Metazoa; phylum Arthropoda; class Arachnida; order Araneae; family Amaurobiidae; genus Amaurobius; species Amaurobius ferox. The sequence goes on along the minus strand of OX578146.1, from coordinate 139,737,781 downwards.
GGAAGTCACCAAAATGGCGATAAATCGTCAAAACTGGCAACCCTTCTTCGAACTGGAAAATTTTGGAAACCCTGTGCCCACGTCGTCCTCACATCATGCTGACGTCAGGCACTCTATTTTCTTCTCTTGACCTTCAAGACAGACAAAAGAGGAGGATCCAAACAGAACATTGCACATTCACAAATGTTTTTATGTGGACATGAGTTTAATCTTAATGTATGTTGCTTGTTTGTTCACATTTGTTTTTTTGAAATAATGTAAAAGTTCATTTTTGCATGTAGCGACATTTGTACAAATGATTGTTGGTTGAAATGTTAAATGTTGCCATTTCAGAACAAAAAGTTGTAAAATTTTGCCAACATGTTTTATGGAAAATGTTGTTAAAACTGTTTAATAAATAAAGATAATCGACAATAGGCCAATTTGATTTTTGCACCATATATTAGCTGAGATCTTGAATATGCATTAAATCAGGAAAAGAAAAGTGATGAATATATTATAGAAAAACATAGAACTTTCTGGATGATCAATAATCACAAAAACATGCAAATAAAAGTGTTTGATTGTTCAATACTATATAAGAAAATACCCTATCTCTATCTGCCACAATTGCTGATAAACTTGGCACAGTATTGCACCTGTTTAGAAATGTACTAAATTTGGCAATTTTTTGGAAATCTCGCCAAATAGACAGTAATACAATATCTTTGAAAACCAGATTTAATTTCTTGATATAATCCTTGTTGCTTTGTGGGAATTCTTAATTTAATAGTCTTGATTTAAAATAGAGTGTGGAGCAGGTGTGTTTAATTGGGTAGGGGAGGCCATATAGAATTTTTGTTTTGTTACGGAAAAGTGTGTCTAGGGAGTTGTAAAGTAATTGTATTTTGTTAGGGAATCATATAATAATCAGGGTGCATATAGGTGCTTGAAACTTGGGAAAGTACTTGAATTTTAGCTGACCATTTTCAAGACCTTGACAGTACTTGAAAATTCTCATATGTTTGATTAAGTCCTTGAAAAAGGTAGCGATGAAAATGTTCCACAGATCCTTGGCATTGTTTTTTCCCCAAGAAGTTTTGCTTTCGCTGGAAATTTCCCTAGTGGTTCTGCTATTCCCGAAAATTTTCCAAATGGCTTTAACAATAAACAATAACATTTGTTTGCTATTTATTTTCCCTCCCAGAAAAGTATACATCTTCATGATGAGGAGCTGATTGATGTCCTTGAAAATATATCTCATGGTATATGAAAGCCTTTGAAAAGTGCTTGAATTGTTTTTAAGGGAAAGTGTACTCACCCCGAGTAATTATGATATTGAAAGACGTTTGTGGTCTCTATGTCCACAGATTTTAGGAGACCAAAAACTGCATGTGGACAAATGGGGAACAATCTTTTACGTAACTGTATGCACTTTGCCATATGCCATGTTTAACACATAATAAAAATATAAATAGACACATGGGAATTAAGTAAATAGCTCTAAAATTATCACATTTTCTGAAATGTCTATTACCTATTTAAAAGGCCTTTTGTCTTGATAGACATCACTGCATATCCAGCTGTACCTAAAATGTACAGCTAAAGTACTATTGAAAAAATTGCAATGTTTACTTTAGCTGTACATTTTAGGTATGATGTGCAGGGCATTGTACCATATATGGCATTGTACCAGGGCATTGTGCCATGTATATATCAAGAGAAACCAAATATATTTAATTTCTTAATAATCATAGTGAAATTATTTCTATCTTATCATGATCACTAATACTGCAATTTGTTGCAAAGATCCACTTGAGGAACTGTGTCAAACAAATAAAATATTTCTTATTTTTATTTTTATAGATTAGTAATTAATCTTTCTAGTTTTCATAACTTTTTTTTTTCTCTAAATATTTACTAGGATAACTTGAGGTGAGGAAGCTAAATGTAATCTACACCATTTTAATAAATATTTTAAAAGTTTTAATAGATAAGTTGTCCATTCAGAAGTTGTCCATTGTCACAAATAGGCAATGGACAATTTCTGAGAAATTGAGTAAGGCCAGTGATAGATATTCTGCAAATAAAAAACAATATGAATGAAAAATATTTCTAGATTCTAGTTTCATGATTAATTTTTGTGAAATTGGCTGGTATGCCATTATTTTATATTTTAACTTTTATACACAAATAATAAAAAAAAATTGTGTATGATTGTTGTATTCCAGCAAGTTCCATTCCTCTCCCTCCTCTTCCTGTAGAAATTGGGAAACAACAAGTGTACTGTTGTAGAAATTTCAGAGATTATTTCTAGATGCAGAAACATGACTAGAAAAAGATTTATTACCGATATATGGCTTTGTAATCAGTTGATCCAAACCGTTTAGTATGCATTTTTTTGTCTTATACATAAAGCTTTTGTTAGTTATAATACATTCTTAGAAAGTTTATTCTTCCTTTTTATGGATTTTTTGTAAGATAACAATTTTGTGAATAAATTTATACTATGTCTTGCACTGTCTATGGTAAATTTCACATACCTGAATCAAAACATTTTTTAAAATAGTTAATAATCTATACTTGGCTGTTTTGTTACTTATTTATTGTGACATATTTTTAGCTATAACTTTTAAATTATTATCTATTGAAATAACTCTTTCGTTTCAATATGCAGTTTGAACCCCAAAAGTGCTGGTTTTAAAAATTATAGCTTTATTTATTTAAATCAGATTTTTCTCAGTGAAATCAGATTATTAATATTTATGAAATAGTTCCCAGGAAAGAACTAGTGTTGGGTTGCTTTAGAATTTATGTAATTTGGGGATTTAAAAATTACTTTTATTTCTTTTTTCCTGGCTCAATATTCTCAATTTGGTAATATTTAAATAATATTTATTGGCTTTTTCGTTTATTCTTTAATTAGAATATTTTTAATCTTCTAAATTAATTTTCTTTGTAATATTCTTAATTAAAAATGTTCCATTCCCTAAATTAATATTACTTTTGATTTGTAAATTTTAAAAATTATTTATTTATTTGATTCCCCTTAAAATTCCCTTTAATTTGATGTCTCATTTTCCCATTTTGGTTAGAAATTCTGTTTGTTCTACAGTTTCAAGTTATTTCCATGTCTCACTGCATTTCAAAAATTTCAGTTGCAGCCATTTTCGGAATCCTATTTTGCGGGCTTTTTACCATGATTGATGCGCCACCTAAGTGTTTTTCGCGCCTCTTTGGAATTCGTGAATTATTTTAATTGGTTTGCGTTTTTACGGATCGTCTGCTCTCGGAATTTTGAGTTTTATTTTGGCAATTCTAATTTCGGTAAGCGGATTTTAATTGCTGCCGTTTGTCTAAACTCCTTCCTTTTTCCCGCACGTATAAATATGCGTGCAGAATTTTTCGGTTTCAGTTTTTGTTGAAATCCCTCGTCGTGTGTTAGTGCGCGAAGCGCGTCGTTGTATTTTTCATTGGAATTTATGTTCCACGCGAGATTTTCTATGGAACATTAGGTTCCTTGCGATGGTTTATTTTTTATCATTTGTTGCCTCTTTTAACGAAAGTTTTATTCATTTCTACGAGCTAAAATACGGTATAACTCTCGGAAAAATGTGTGGTAAGATGTATTATGCAAGTTACGTGGAAGTAGCGTCTGACGATGACGGCTGAAGAGATGATCTAAGAAGATCTTAGCTTCTGCTAAGAAGATCTTAGCGTTCCAGAAGTAGTTGTTAGGCCTCTGCTGATGAATTTTCTCCTGATTAAAGTTTGTTGATCTCCAGCAAACCAGTTTACCAAAATTTGTAACCAACCTGTGCAGCTCTAATTATTGGAACTTTTCCCCCCTGTTTGATGGCCCAGCCGGTGAATACAAATGTTTTATTTAAACTCCTAATTTCTTAAATTCTCAATAATTGAAATGTATTTAATCAAATTTTATGCTGTAAATTTAAAATTCTAAAACTTCATTCTGAGAGCAAATTTCTAAATCTTCATAAATTTAATGAGCCTGGGAAAATTCTAAAATTCTTTTAAATTTAATATTTTGTTAATGATTTTCTGATGGAATTTAAAATAGATTGTTTTGAGTAAAGTTTTTATGCTAATTCCTTAATTCTAACTAAGTTGATAAAATTCTAAAATTCTTATGTGTAAAAGTGATGGAACAATGTTTCCAACAAAACATCTTATACTGACTTTTGACACCCCAGTCTTACCTAAATATTTAAAAGTAGCCTACCTCAGATGCCAAGTACGGCCATATGTGCCAAACCCATTAAGATGCTTCCACTGTCAGAGATTTGGACATCCAAAAACTTGCTGTTGTGCTCCTAAAGTGGTGTGTGCACGCTGTGCAGAACACGGACATGACAGTGAGGGATGTACATCTACCCCAAAATGTGTTAATTGCGAGGCTGAACATCCATCTTATGCCCGCTCATGTCCAAAATGGGTTTTTGAGAAAGAAATCCAAACTTTAAAAATATCCAGTAATATTACTTACAGAGAAGCACGTAAACTGATTGAAGCAAGAACACCAAAAATAGGCATATCATACTCAACTGTTGTCAGAAACAGACAAACAAAATCTGCTGGCATACAAACTGAAGTTACATCATTAGGCACACAAACCGAACCTGACTTAAACTTTATGCAATTAATCCCTAATCAACAAACTAACTAAACAAAACCTGTCCCTTCTGTAAACACTGCTGTTTCAAGTACTAAACAAAAGCAAAAAACTTCAATCCCATTAGCCACTTTCAGACCTGCTTTCACACAACAAAAAGCTGCAGTAGTCAGTACCAGTGGAAAAAAAAGGAGTTAATACTTTAGAAGAGAAAACAAAAACAAACAAAAAACATAAATTAAAGAATACCAGAGATAGTCCTTTGGAGAAAAAATCCGTCAAAAAAACAAACATTCACGAAAATCATAGCCAAGATGATGACGAAGTACAACTGTGTGCTTCCGAGGATGAAGGGATGATAACATATGTGTCATCCTCTTCCTCTTCGTTTACTCGGAAAAAAGAGACCACCTCCCATCGGCCCAAGAAAAAAACCTGAATATGGCTTTTTTGCTATCTTGGAATTGCCGTGGGTTGCAGAACAAGTCGGTGGAGATCAAGAATTTAATTAATACTTTCCAACCTATTTGTGTTTGCCTTCAAGAGACTATGCTAAAATCTAGCAGTAATTTTAATATTAAAAATTTTAATTGTATCCGTAAAGATTTTAATATGAACAGTAGAGTATCTGGGGGAGTTGCTTTGTTAGTCTCACAAGACTACCCGTCTTCCGTATTACAACTCACCACAAATCTACAAACTGTTGCTGTTCGGATCCATGTAAATAGATTGATTACAGTATGCTGTATTTACTTACCACCAAATGATCACATAAATTCTAGAGAACTTGATAATTTGATTCGCCAACTTCCTGCATCATTTGTGATACTCGGTGACTTTAATGGCTACAATCCCCTTTGGGAAAGTCTAGACACAAATTGCAGAGGACAACAAATTGAGCAATGTGTCAGTGATCACAATTTATGCATTTTTAACAATAATGAATGCACCTATTTTCACCAACCTCGTAGGACTTTTCACAGTATTGACCTTGCCATCTGTTCACCCTCTCTCCTTCCTTACTGGAATTTTGCAGTTGATAAAAATCTTCACAATAGTGACCACTTCCCTATCATGCTCTCTAACAGTCAATTGAGATCGACTATAAAACCATCTCAGTACATATTTTCAAAAACTGATTGGGCGAAGTTTACTTCCCTAGCTCTGATCACTGATGAAGCTATTCAAAGCATTGACATTGATACAGCTGTAGAAAAGGTTACAGATATCCTTATAGAGGCTGCTGATGCTGCAATTCCGAAACGTGCAGGTAATATATCTAAGCATCGCTTCCCTTGGTGGAGTGACGAATGTCGTGAGGCTTATAAAAAGCAAAAGAAAGCTTGGTCAATTTTCAGGAGGTCTCCTACCACTGAAAACCTAACTGCATTTAAACATGCAAAAGCGTTTGCTCGCAGGATACGCAGAAGAAGGCAGAAAGAGTCATGGGAAAAATATGTTAGTGAAATAACATCTTCCACTTCTAGTAAAATTGTATGGGAGAAAGTCAAAAAGTGTACAGGGAATTATAGTGATCACTCCATAGCCATTCTAAATCATAATGGCACAACTATAAGTTCCCCATATGACATTGCAAATGAAATTGCCAAAGAATTTGCAAATATTTCAAATGCATCAAATTACTCTGAACCATTTTTAAATCACAAACTTAAGTCTGAAAATAAACCTATTATTTTCCCTGAAGCTAGAAACTTACCTTATAATATGCACTTTACTATGTCAGAGTTGGTGACTGTTTTGTCCCAAACACACAGAACTTGCAGTGGACCTGATAAAATTAACTATCTCATGCTTAAACACCTCTCCCATTACTCCTTATTGAACCTCTTATACCTGTTTAACAGAATTTGGCATGAGCATAAATTCCCTAGGTCATGGCAAAGAGCCATCACAATTCCAATTTTAAAACCGGGTAAGGACCCTCAAAGCCCTTTAAGTTATCGGCCTATAGCTCTCACAAGCTGTGTATGTAAACTTCTTGAAAAAATGGTTAATGCCAGGCTTGTACACTTTTTAGAGAGTAACAAGTTATTCTCACCACACCAAAGTGGCTTTCGTCGAGGTAGATCTACCATTGATAATCTTATCTCATTAGAATCACAAATTAGGACCGCCTTTCTTAGGAGAAATCATTTAGTCTCAATTTTTTTTGATATTGACAAAGCCTATGATCGAACATGGCGCTATGGTATTATTAAGGACATTTACGATTTTAATCTAAAAGGTAATCTTCCTATTTTTATTCAAAACTTTCTATCACACAGGACATTCCAAGTGCGCATTGGTTCAACTCTCTCACGCAAACAGGTACAAGAGGAGGGTGTGCCACAAGGAAGTGTCTTGAGTGTGACACTCTTTAATATAAAAATAAATAGTCTTTTAAACAGTTTGCCAGTGTCTGTCCATAAAAGTTTGTATGTGGATGATCTACAAGTTGCCTACCAAGCTCACGATATGCGTACTGTGGAAAGGCAATGCCAAACCGCCGTAAATAACATCTTACGATGGGCAAATGTGAATGGGTACGGGTTTTCTACTCAAAAGACTTGTGTTCATTTCACCAGAAAACGTGGTATCCACTCACCCCCAGAAATCTTTATGGGAGGTGTAAAGATTGCTGTAGTAGAGGAAATAAAATTTCTCGGGATTTGGCTCGACAAAAAGCTTACTTTCTTGCCCCACATTCAGAAACTGCGAAATAAATGTGAGAAAGCTCTTAACATCTTAAAAGTCCCCTCAAATACCAAATGGGGTGCAGATCTTACTTCCATGCTTCGTATCTACAGAGCTGTTATTCGATCAAAACTAGATTATGGTTGTTCTGTGTATGGATCAGCACGAACATCACTGCTAAAAAAGCTTGATCCAATTCACCATAAGGCATTACGTATATGCTCAGGAGCCTTTAGGACATCTCCTGTTCAAAGCTTATATGCTGTCTCTAATGAGTCATGTTTACAATTAAGGCGTGAACAGCTGGCACTGAATTATTATTTCTGTATCATGTCCTTACATAACCATCCGTTACAACGTTCATTCCTTGATGATCATTATGATCGACTGTATGACCACAGACCTTCATGCATTCCTTCTTTTGGCAAGCGGATACGCAATACAGTAGAAGCTACTGCTTTAGTAGAGCTTTATGTTCGAAAAACAAAGTTTTTTGAAACACCTCCATGGTATGTTAACAATTTCGCCTTTCTCAACCCTTTTTGTAATGTTACGAAGACTAACACCACTCCGGCTATTTATGTGCAATTGTTTGCAGAACATAGGAATCTGTATAAGGAGTTTACTCCTGTTTTTACAGATGGTTCCAAAGCAGGAGATTACGTTGGTCTAGCTTATGTTTGCAACAATACTATAAAGTCTTATAAATTACATGCATCTTGCTCTATTTTTACAGCTGAGATTATGGCTATTTACGAGTCCCTAATCTTCATCTCTTATCAAAAGTCCAAAAAGCACATTATATATACTGACTCATTGAGTTCATTACAGCTTTTATTATCGAAGAGAGCTGTGAATTACCACATTGCCTCTGATATCCTTAAGTATGAGCATCGTCTGAAGGAGCAAGGATACCATACTAAATTCTGTTGGGTCCCAGGACATGTTGGCATCAAAGGAAATGATTTAGCAGACATTGCTGCTAAATCAGCTACTCAAACTTTGAATCTGACTATCCCTTTGACTGACATCAAACAATTTGTTCTAAAAAATATTCATGACAAATGGCAGTATTCCTGGAATCAGCAAGCTGATAATAAGTTGCTCGAGATAAAGCCCTTAGTACAAAAATGGACTAGTTTCCAATGTAGGAAACTGGATGTAATTTTAACTCGTTTGCGCATTGGTCACACTCGTTTTACTCACAGACATTTACTTTTAGGAGAAATTGAACCACTTTGTAATGTTTGTCAAACCGCAGCGAGTGTAAAACATATTCTAATTACTTGTCCTAAATATAAACAGTTTCGTTTTAAACATTTTAAAACGTATACTATAACTTTGACGGAATTGATTGGAGAAAACCCTCATTCAGGGATTTTTCCATTCTTATTAGACATTGGTTTTTACCATCATATTTAAATTCACTTCCTATCACCTTTTAAACTTTTTTCATCTTGTTTCCATCATTATCCCTCTTGCATTGTCTTGTTTTAGTCATACAACTTTTTAGATTATACACTTGGTTTTATTCTTTACCTTTATCTGTATTTTAGTACCATATGTCCGGCGCAGCATATCCTCTTTGGATTTTGTGCCAAAAATCCTAAATCAACCAACCAACCAACTTATGTGTAAAATTCTAATGTTAATTCTTCCTGAGTTGCCTGCCTGTGAGCAGAGTTTTTGTATTTGTTAATTGGAATTAATTTGAAGTTACAATTTAATAAACTAATTTTCTTTAAACTAAATTATTATGTCTTCCTTTATCTCTTTTAAACACAGCAGGTTTTATTCCATCTTTCAAACACAACAGTAGTTTTAACTAAGATCTTCTTAAATCAGCCGTCATCGTCAGACGCTACTTCCACGTAACTCGCATAATACATCTTACCACACATTTTTCCGAGAGTTATACCGTATTTTAGCTCGTAGAAATGAATAAAACTTTCGTTAAAAGAGGCAAATGATAAAAAAAAAACATCGCGAGGAACCTAATGTTCCATAGAAAATCTCGCGTGGAACATAAGTTCCAATGAAAAATACGACGACGCGCTTCTCGCGCTAACACATGACGTGGGATTTCAACAAAAAATTCTGCGCGCGTATTTATACGTGTGGGAAAAAGGGAGGAGTTTAGACAAATGGCAGCAATTAAAATCCGCTTGCCGAAATTAGAATTGCCAAAATAAAACTCAAAATTCCGAGAGCAGACGATCCGTAAAAATGCGAACCAATTAAAATAATTCACGAATTCCAAATAGGCACGAAAAACGCTTAGGTGGCGCATCAATCATGGTAAAAAGCCCGCAAAATAGGGTTCCGAAAATGACCGCAACTGAAATTTTTGAAATGCAGTGAGACATGGAAATAACTTGAAACTGTAGAACAAACAGAATTTCTAACCAAAATGGGAAAATGAGACATCAAATTAAAGGGAATTTTAAGGGGAATCAAATAAATAAATAATTTTTAAAATTTACAAATCAAAAGTAATATTAATTTAGGGAATGGAACATTTTTAATTAAGAATATTACAAAGAAAATTAATTTAGAAGATTAAAAATATTCTAATTAAAGAATAAACTAAAAAGCCAATAAATATTATTTAAATATTACCAAATTGAGAATATTGAGCAAGGGAAAAAGAAATAATAGTAATTTTTAAATCCCCAAATTACATAAATTCTAAAGCAACCCAACACTAGGCAGGGTGACCACAGACCTGGAAAACCTGGAATTATCAGGGAATTTTATGCTTCTGCAAATATCAGGGAATTCCGTTGAAAGTCAGGGAAAACTGCGAATTTCAGCAATTTTTTTTTTCATTTTCTGACCTTATAGTTTTCTTTTAGCTGAATGAATAATGCTTGTTCATTCCATGATGTCACATTTTGCATTTGGCAGTACAAGACCCATCACTCATCTCCTTTAAATATACTTCTGAACCAGTGGCTGGAGGGAGAGCTTTCATCAACAGGCGACGTGACCTTGCTAAACATCTTTCAAGGGGGAACGTTTCAGAGAATTATCGGGGATAAGTCAGGAAAATATAAGTTAATTTCAAAATGAATTTCTTGTAACCACCCTGCCAGGACTTGAACTCAAACTTTTCTGCGACGAGTGCAGAGCCAACTGACATTGCTTTACAAAAAATATATTTGCACTGATTTTTCAAATATTGTTTTCACATTCAATTCTGTAGAGAGTTCTGTACTAGTAATTTATATTTGAGTAGCGAAAGAATATTTTAGGAAATTTGAAATTTTGTAGGATGAACAAATGTAGTTTTAGAAATATTAATTCTGAACAACTGATTTTGGTTTATTTTATGACTAGCCACCTTCGGCGACCAGCCTGTTCGCTATCCTTGAAAATTCTGACCGTGGTAAACTCGCTGGTTCATATAACGTCGTGGAGTTAACAAAGTTTGTTTTAGTTTAATGACGTTAAAACTAATAATGAAATTTTAAGATGAAAAATAATATTCTGGGTGGGGGTTCTTGAAAATTGATTTCTAAGTGAATTTATTCTAATGTTTGTAAACTGTGAGATTCTGAGGATTTCTGTACCTGTAACCCTAGGAAAGGGATCCCTTTGATGTGTACTCACAGCTGGGATCAGCTGCTCCTATGTTTTTTTTATAGAGGCATGCTCCTCTATTTTTCGTTTTACATAAATGAAATTGTTTGTCTGCATTTTTAGTATTGCATCTCAAATGACATGAAAGTATTTTTGAAACTGATGATATTGAATGTGAATTTAGTATTTAAGAAATAACGATGCTGCTCAGTGAAAAAAGGTTTTTTTTTTTTTTTTTTTAAAGATTGTCCCCACCACCACCCGATGCATAAATGCACCACGACAATCTCCATAACTTTAGTTTTATTAATTTTTTTATTTCTTCAGTGTTTAAATTTTTTAATTGTGGTCCCAACCACCACTCGATGTAAACAATACATCGCCACAATTCAATCCAACATAATGAGCCGAAAACCTTATAAAAAGCAAACACTAATTGGGTTTTTAATTGTCCCTAGGCCAAAAACTGTACAAAAAGCAAACACTTATTCGGTTTTTAATTGTCCCTCGGTCAAAAACCATATAAAAAGCAATCACTGATGACATTTGCAAATATAATTTAATACCCATGTGAATATCCTCATCAGGATATTCGCATGGGTATCAAGAGTATGGCCCAAATATATCAGCCAGATACCACCATACACTAATTTGGTTTTTAATTGTCCCTAGGCCAAAAACCGTATAAAAGCAAACACTTATTCAGTTTTTAATTGTCCGTAGGCCAAAAACCGTATAAAAAGCAATCACTGATGATATTTGCAAATATAATAAATATAATAATTTTATATAAATATAATAATTTCACTCTGTATACTGTTACCACCACCTGATGTATACAATACATCACCACAATTCAATCCACCATAATTCAATCATTTAAATTTTATAATGACCATATGCTAAGCTCTTAATTCCATCATTTAAAATATAATGTAATTTTCTAACCCGATGCATAAATGCACCTCGACAATCTCCATAACTTTCTTTTTATTTATTTTTTTCTCCATAGAAACACAGTGCATCTGCGTGTGCATGTGGGTGGAAAACTTTCTCGGTTTTGCTGAGAAATTGAAAATCATAACTTCCTTAAAATCTGGATCGTGCAGCTATTTTTTATTATTTCTTGACCAGATTGGGCTTGTAAGAATGCTTGATCTTTGAGCTTTCTAAAAATGTAAATTATTAGTCGGTACTTGTCCCGACGCGAGGATTTAAAAACGAAAATTCGTTTATTTGAGCCGAAAGTGACTTTTGTTTTATAATCTTTAAAAAATATTAGAATTTGTCCCTGAGATTTGAATTTGATATATTTTTGCTCGCAATTGTCTGCCCTTTCTGATCGTGTGATTTGTTTTTTTTCTACAACGTCTGGATGGTGGAGAAAAAAGATCCACAAACATAAATGAAATTATGAATTAGGAATGATTGTATGTGTAAAATGATGTAAAGTGAAAAATGATGTAAAGTGATAAATCTTAGATTTATGGAAAACTTTCTAAAATAAAAAGTGCAGTTCAAGAAATTTCTGCACATAAAAAAAATTTGAGAAAATCTAACTCAAAAATACGGAGTTATGACACTATCCTGAAACTTCATAGAGTCTGCTGAAAGGTAAAATAGTGAAAATCGTGGGTAAAAAATAAAAATTGGAAAATTATCGATAAATTTTTAATAGGATTATATTATTTTATTTACTTTCTTCTGCTATATTTATAGTAAACATGGTTATTTTCTTTTTATATATTTGTCTGCTTGTACAGGTCTGTAGAAATGTTTTCAGAAAAGGGTAAATAAATATCTAATTTACGATTTTATTTGCTTATCTTCTTGGAGATAGTCACATGAGTTACACTGAAACTCAGAAATCCAGTAAAACAATTCTCTTAAGTTGCATGTTACTTTAGCCACATATGACTGTCCCAACCCTCAAGAAAATCCCATCTGTGCACCCCTTATCAAAATTCCTGGCTATGGCCCTGATAGGTAGCATATCTGGACAATCAGCATAATGGTTGTGCTGCATATATATATTTTTTTTATATAAACTGTGCAAGTTTTGAAAATGTATAGCTTATATGAAAATTATCTTGATGTGTAATATAAAATAAATTTGTTTCCTTTACAGCTCCTAACATCTACGAGAATGAGGACATTAAAAAGGGAATTCTTTTGCAACTCTTTGGGGGAACCAAAAAAGATTTTTCATCCAAAGGCAAAGGAGCTTTTAGGTAAGTGGTCTGCAAGGAACAAACATTTTAACTACATGTTCCCTGACTTGCAAACAAGTTCTCGTCCATCAGCTTGTTTGCAAGTGAAAAATGCAGGAAAAAGTGGAGTTATAAATATTTATATAAATATTATTAATATTTATATTCTTATGATAAACATAAAGCAATATAATCAAATGGCTAGAAGACCACAAAACATCATTAAAAACCAATGTAAAGAAAGCCAATAATGTGTAATCTCTTTAGTAAACATATACATTTATCAGCTAATGATAGTGAACAAAGCATGCAACTTACTTTGTGCGTACTTTGTTTGCAAGTGAAAAATGCAGGAAAAAGTGGAGAGTTATAAATATTTATATAAATATTATTAATATTTATATTGTTAGGATAAACATAAAACAATATAATCAAATGGCTAGAAGACCACAAAACATCATTAAAAACCAATGTAAAGAAAACCAATAATGTGTAATCTCTTTAGTAAACATATACATTTATCAGCTAATGATAGTGAACAAAGCATGCAACTTACTTTATGCGTAAAATATATTAAACTAGAAAGTGTACTGTTTCCCAGGATTTAAAGTAAGGATAAATGGAATTCATTAATAAAACAAGAATATCACTTATATTCTAGACTCCAGAGCTAAATAATTTTGCGTTAAAAAAAAATTCAGCAATTCTTATACAACTCATCTTACAATCGCTTGATTTATTTACGTTCTGCATCCATTAAAATTAGGCTTCGTTATAGAAATAATCAAAGTTTGATGATCATTTAAACTCAAAAATATTGTTATTACGTTGGCACAGAATATAGATGCACAGAAAATACGCAAAAATAAAGCGGTTTTAGGATGGATGCAACACGCAATATAAATTTAACACGAAAATCATGGTTTTAAATCATTTTCTGAATTTCAATTATCTTCTGAAATTTAAAAATAATGTCTCTTTAAAAGTTTCCTAATGTTTTCCTAATGGTTTTAATCCACGTCACAATTGCCCGACATATTGTAACGTTCCCCCAATAGATATAATGACAGAAACTATTATCATACATTTGTACATATATTCTTATTCATTAGTAGGATAATGCCTGATGTGTGGCATCATATGGAAGCTATTAATTGAAATATCAGTTTGTATAAAAGCAACTTTTAATTGTCTCTAAAAGAATTCTTTATGGTAATTGTAATTCTGTCTGCAATTTGATTAAAGCAGGAAGACTGTGTTGGACTCCAAAACAACTATAATTGGGTTTCAATATATTGCCGTTTTGGATTAGCTTCTCTTTGAACTATTAAAGTTGTTTATTTTTTCTCTTATTTGTTTAGCAAAGTGGTCCACTTTATGCTGTGTATTGAATCGATAATATCTTTGTGAATAGGGCTGAAATAAACATTTTACTCTGTGGTGATCCTGGTACCAGTAAGTCTCAGTTGCTGCAGTATGTGCACAATCTCGTGCCACGTGGTCAATACACATCAGGAAAAGGTTCCAGTGCTGTTGGCCTTACAGCTTATGTTACTCGGGATCCAGAGACTCGGCAGCTGGTACTGCAAACGTAAGTATGGAACATATGTTCTTTTTCTTCCTTCTGTTGAATCTGTATAGTGATATTAATTGGCTAGAAAATTTTTTAAAGGGAATGTCTCTGAACATTGAAATTTTACAGGAACTGAAACTTTGCATAGTGGTGATGGTAGGAAAATTGTAATTTATAGGGGGTAATTAGGATGGAATACTGGAGCATTCGTCCATTCAGTTACTCTAAACCTTTAGGTGAGTCAGATGGTTTGGGGTTTGTAAGGGGATATTTAGGGCTGAGTAGTACTATAACAATGGAATCATTATTTTGAAAAAAAATATTGGGATGATGAAGTATTCCTTTAACTTTTTTGAAATTGAGAGAAAAGGTGAAGGCTTTTTCATTAAAAAACATACTAATAAAATCTATTTTATTAGCACAAAACAGAAAAGTTAATATACTAAAACCCCTGTAATTCAAATTAATTGGGACTGAGATATGTTCAAATTAAGCAGCGTGTTAAAATTTTTTTAAAATAAAACTCTCTCAGATGTTTGCACCTCACAGAGTTGTCAGCCCACACATATCTCTTGGAATTGCTCAGCCATTTTTGCTGGGAATAAATCTTATAAACCATCTGATCATATGACTAAGAAAGTGTAAACCATATTGACATTTTCTTCCAGTTAGTCAGAGCTAATTCAGAAGCTATTGGCCTACCTGGTCCATTCCCTATAAGTCTTATTGGTTATTGACAATGCACCATTGGATTCTTTTGAATCTCAAATTACAATCTGTAACATCAAAACAGTTTTTCTGCTTCCAAATGTTACACCTTTACTTTAGCATATAGATCAAGGAGTTCCATAGAGTATCAAAACCTATACAGTAACAATCTTTTAAGATCTAAAACAGGGGCTCTTGACCTGCTTTTGAGATGGGTCGCTGCATCCGCTGCCATGACTTATGACTTAGAGGTGGGTGGCTCAGAGAGAGCCTAGCACAGTAACTAGAGGTCTATTGTACTCTCCCCAAAAGTTGTACAGTTTCTAAGAGAATAGGCCAGTAGTAAAAGCAAAGATCAACAGGCACTTGACAGAAATATTCTACAACTTCTAGGGCTAGATTACGTGTCGACCCAAGTGCTCGAACCTATGGGCAGAAAACTCCTCACACTGTTATGCCGAGATTTTTGGTTCAAAATTTGATTAATAGTTCGAAATTATGTAATAACTTAAAATTCATTATTTTTCCCCTTTCCCTTCAAAATTCAAAATTTATTTGTTGTTTCTGAATATTTCGGCGATTTATTTCCCCTTTTAACGTAATTTGTTATCTTTTTCCTTGTTTTCATTATTCAAAATTATACGCAATGCATCTTAAACGTTAAAATATCTTTTGTTAATCTTTCGGCTTCTCGCTCTCGGGTTTTAACTTCATCTCACTTCATTCACGAGAGTGAGAAAGAAAAGGGTGCATTTTAGGAAAAATTTGGCCTTCACACGGCTTATCTACTGGACACCTGCAAATGGGGTGCCAGCACTTCCGGTGGGGCTGCTGCGCGGCGGGTTGCCGCTTGGCGGAGGTTATCTGTTTAATGGTTCTTGGCATAACAGCGTCTTTATTTCCTTAGTGTATGTGTGGGCGCTCGGCGCGGAGCGCGGGTTTTCACTCGCCAAGTTTGGCGTCTCCTGGGAGGCAGGCGTGTTGCCTGACATTCGATTACTGACCGGCTTTTGGAGGAGGTGGGTTTTCTGTTGCTGCTAAGATCTGTGGAACGGGGCCCCAATGCAAGGGTGCCCGTATCCCGTGGTCGAAGGAAATTTATGCCCCGGGATGAGGCAGATACAGTTGCCTTTGCCTTTGAATCTTCCGACATTGAGAGGAAGCTATTGAATTCGGAAACTGACTGCAGTGTGGTTGTGTTTCTCCTAAGTGTCTGTCTACTAGTTTTGTATCGCCAAGGCGGAATGCCGTCAAAGTGAAGTGCTTCTCAAGTGTTTTTTTTCCCTGCTTTATTTGCTGGCCCACCCAAGTGTTCACAGCGATAAGCCTTTACCTTCTCATTACAAGTGATCCTAAAGGGTGGTGCTCAGCTAGTTTTTAATGTCTTCTAAAATATACGTTTCTACAATCTCCATCTACACGATCTTTGCAAGTTTTCTAGTTCATTTCTGGTGCT
Source organism: Amaurobius ferox (assembly GCA_951213105.1). Classification (NCBI taxonomy): domain Eukaryota; kingdom Metazoa; phylum Arthropoda; class Arachnida; order Araneae; family Amaurobiidae; genus Amaurobius; species Amaurobius ferox. Next base: position 139,720,946 of record OX578146.1, on the reverse strand, counting down.
GCCATCTACTGTTGGAAGCGAGAACATTCGCTGTTCTTAAATGATTTCTCCCAATCAACATCTCAAGATCTATTCTTTTATACATGCCATCTAGGTGGTGCTACACACACAAAAAAAATATATATATACACGAATGTTTTTTACAAAAACTGATTTCTTTCATGCTTATCCTTAAGTTATAATTTTTATACATCAATAATGTGTTTTTGTTTTTTTTATTCTCTTAACATTTTGGGGGGTGGACAGCCAGCTCCAGGCAGACCAAACTCTGGTCTTCAGACCAGAGTGGATTCTGATTCCTGGGTTTTATTTTTAAAATTATTGATGAATATTCAAAGTGTTAATTGAGTTTTATTTTAATTGAAGTTAATTTTAATTATCCTTTTAGCAATGTACTAACCACTAAAATAGCTGAGTAAGAATTTTATAAAATCTAACTTGTTTATGTTTGGAAGCACTTAAATAATTGTTGTCAATAAAAGTTAATTTTTAATTTAACAATTAGTGTTGTGATTCTTTAGTTGTTGTTGGCTGTGCTATTTATTTATTTAATGTTAAGTGGAATTTTTAGAAGTTATATGATGTTGAAGTGTTTTTAAAGGTGTTACATAGTTTAGCACAGACCAAGCTGTAGGTAATAAATAAAGTAAATAAAGAAACAAATAAATAATTATAAACGTAAACTTTATTGTTTAAAACTATACGATCACAGGCTAATAAAAATATAATTAAGTAAATTTAATGATTAAATATAAATATAATAACTTAGAAAAATTAAATGTAATTAACATAAATAAAAATAACTTGTGTAAATAAATAATAAGTTTAATAGTTAAGGAGGATCCCTCCAGAACAACACTCACAAAGTATGTGTGAGGAAGTGTCTTCGCTATGCTTGCAGCCTTTATTGGTTCCTTATTAACATGCATAATGCTTAGCTGTGTTATAAGGGTGCAGTGCCCAGTAAGGAGTCCAACAGCCCTTCTAATAATCCACTGCCATAGAAAACAAGCTATATGTGGCAAATGTAGGTATTGCCCATGCAAGTTTTGTGAGTCGCACTGTCAGATCCAGAGCTGATTTTTGGTCAAAGCAAAAAAAAAAAGGTTAAAAATCCATGATTTAGCAGAACAGATTGAGTACCTTCTGACAGAAATGACAATAAAACTACACTGATGGTCCGGGGTGGGGAATCCCACTCTCCAGCTCGCCACTGGTGAGTCCAGTTTTTCACTTGGCGAGTTCAATTTTATTTGAGTTGCAAAATTTTAAATTCTACCCCAAAGCAAGCCCGATTGCACAAAATAATGGAGACTTCCCAAAGGCTCGAAGCACGTGGTAGACCACAAATTCCGACTATAATTAAGGTTCGGAATCGGTTGTGAGCGGTCGTCCTGGGTGTGAAACTCTATTTATACAATAACTATTTGGATGGGTGCTTTGTGTAGAGCTCTCTTCCTGCAAAGTTTTTGACCGCATGTTATCTCCCCCCTCCCCCAAATAATAATAATAAGTTAAAACCGTGATCTAGTGCCAAAGAAAAATGGATAAACATCTATTTCATTACTCCATTTAAAGAAATAAAATAAGTAAATACATTTTCTCTTCCAATAGATAAAAACTTTCAAAGTTGTTTTCACTTATTATTTATCAACTTAAAGTTCTGAAGATTTGATCTCGGAAGGCATTTCTGCTCTATACCTAATACTTAAAAATTTAGCTTTCTGGACGACTATGTGTTTTTTTCTTCTTTTTTTTTTTTATGCCATCATTTGCAGGAACATGCATGTGTTTATGTTAAATCTGTCAAAACACAGGATGATTGAAGGGGCAAAGAAAAGTTATGTAAATTAGCACTTTTTAGTAGTAGCTTCGATCATTGCCGGCTTTGATGAAATATGGAAGAACTTATTTGGCTCATGCTATTTACTAACCTCTTCCGGTGACCAGCCTTGTTGCTATTTAGAAAAACTCTTAAATTTTAATAGATTTTTTGTAATAACTGTCGATTGCACGCGCAAGTCATGGCTAACGTCACAGTTCATAAAGTAGATGTTAATCACGCAGCCCAGCTACGCTCGAAAGTCACGACTAACTATGAAGGTCATGTGCTGGAAAAACGTAATCATTTGATCGCGAGTCGCTAATTTTCCCGGAAGTAGTTCAGAAAATACCACTTACCTTTTTTAACTTACCTCCATTCACGGGAATGACTCACAGAGTTTTTCCAGTAAGTTTCTTCATGCAGATTGGAAGTTCGACTTATGCACTGGCTCATTTGCATACTATATGAGTCGGATCTTGGAATTCGTTCCGAGAGGTACCGATCTCATTGTATAAAAGTAGGACGCACGCATTGGATTATCAGACGACCGATGGCGAAGATGTGGTCGTCGACGTTGTAGTCGTAGTAAATTATGATAGACACGGCGAGAATATGCATTAATATTCAGATACAATGCTTTGTATTTGATATATGTATTGTGCGACTGGAATAGCTGTTTAGTTAAGTCGCAGATTGAATATTGCTGATCCTTAGAATGGACACGTAGCAGAAATATTCGTGTAACTTAATGTACTTCTATCGTGTTGATGGTGAAAGCAGGCAACTAAATAATAATTAGTTAGAAAATTTATTTTACAATTTTATTTTTGTGGTTCATATAACTAGAAAGGATTATCTTATCCTTAAAGGGCATTTTAATTATTTGGTAAAGTCATTTAACATTGTAAGACCCTAATAATAAAATTGCAATTAACAGGCTGAATTTTAATTTTTATGAAAATTGTCCCTCTTGACTTTAGTTTTAAAAAATGTCAAGCTACATGATGTGACACTTTTGTTGCGACCTTTACCAAACACCCTATATATATATATATACTGAAGAGCCATTACATTACATGCATGTTATTTCAATGGAAGAGGTACATATTTTGACATATTTAACTTTATAACTTTCGATATATTTTACTTATAAAAAACATTTTACAGGAAATAAAAGAGCTTCAGAGACTTGACATGATAACTAATAATTAAAAATTATCAAGCATTTTATCAATTAAAGATTTGCTGTTAAAAAAGAGCGTAAAAATTGAAGGTTGAAAGAAAAGTTTCGCAGAAACTTATTTAGAATAACAAATTTTCTCTTATATGAATGGAGAATTATTAAGAAATATCTATTAATACCCATAGGAGCAAATTCATTATACTCTAAATCAGATTTTAAGACATTTTTCCTCCAACCTTATACTTTTATGCCATTATTCGATATTGAATGTTTAAGTGATGTCGTGTTCGAAAATATTCAGTTATTTGTAATTATATTAAGCATTCGAAACTTTTTTCCCATGAATGATTTTTTATGAGTAAAATACGTTGAAAGTTACAGAGCAAAATATGTACCTCTTCGATTTAATTTACATGCAAGTGGTCATAATGTAATGGCCGTTCGGTGTATATAAATATATGAAAAATCATTAAGAAATACCTATCCATTGGGTAGAGGAGATTTCACAAAGAGAGGAGATTTCACATTAAAAATTGTTATAAGTTGAAAGTTTTCGTTTATAGTTTTTTGATGTTCTTTTATCATTTCGGACCTTCGTATAATTATTTAAAAAAATATTTGCAATTACGGAGAGACATCTTTTACCCAAAATACTATGCTCTGTTCCACAACTACATGTTACATTTGGAATCAAATTTAATAAATCAAGTTTCTCTACAACAAGTTGAATTATGAGATTTTTTTGTCTTCCATTTCTTAAAAATTCTTCCTCATACTTTATGCTTATTAGTTTTTGAAAAATTTGATAAGTATGTATAACGATATTTACTGTAAATTCTTGGGGCCATTTAAGTGCACCTCTGTCCATGAGTCTCAAATATTGTAAAACTTCTTCCCTCTCAGGATTTTCATGTTCCAGTGTTTTGTTTTTAGTTAAAATGGAATAACACAATTTACAATTAAGTTTTTTACTCACACTGTGTGCTACATATCCAGCAATAAAAATTGAAACTGACATAGGTAGAATCAGTTATTTCCATGTCATCAAAAGTATTGAAAATCTCATAGAAGGTTTCGGGAACCTCATAGTCTTGGATTTCGGCGTCCAAATTGAGACGGTCAAGGTATTTTATCTTGAACTCTCCCATATTGTGGGAGTATAAGTCAATGAGATTTAAAACTTTAAGTTTTTTTTCCGATTCTAGTACTTGTCTGTAGGAAACATTATAATTTCCCCCACTCATCTGACGATATTGCCCAAACCGAGCCTCAAGACTATCGGTCTGAAACTTTCCCAGTAATATATATTTACACCCAAAAGTGGTAAAAATATATTCAATCAATTGAAGTAGTGATTCAACAGTAAAACTGAGAGCAAAATGAGTTTCCTTAGTTAACATCCCACCTTTTTTTTCTTTAATTCCTAATGCATTTTTTTCATTCGCTTTTGATTTGTGAATATAATCCCATGCATTTAGCCATGAAACAAACTGTTTTAAAAAAAAAACTTTTTCATCTGAAACACCATTAATGGGATCACAAAATTCATCATGACTGTATTTACCCTTTTGTGGATGTTTCACGTTCACAATTTTCCACCATTTCCAAATATAATCAATGAACACTTTTGTACCCTTCGTTTCAATATCACCAGTGTCAGTGATTTCTAAAGCCACACTATTTGTTCCATGAAACAAGCACAATGCATGAGTAACGTTTTGTCGTTCTGTAGAAGTAGGAAAGAGTACCTTTTGGGACAATTTAGGGGCTACTTTGACAATTTTACTTTTGTCACTTTCATAAATTTGTTTTAAAGGAGTTATACTTGCAGTATAGACTTCAATGTTATCATTAGGATTTGGGTAATAAAATGTTTGATTAGGTTGATTTAACCAATTATTTCTAACCGATTTGATTAAATGAACAGTATCAAATAAGAAAAAAAGTTTTCGTGTAGGATCTTGAGGATTGTTTATACTATGCTTCAATTCACCATTACACATTAGAGTAAACATGTTGCGGTTTACTCTATTGTTGTCTGATATCAAACATAAAACAGAATAGCCACATTCTGACAAAATCTGTAAAACTCTTAACGTGTAACTATGGAGGGTTTGTGCTGTGAGATTTTTGACAGGAATTAAGGAGACAATGTCCTTGTTTTTAGAAAAAACAGATACAAGCATAAAAGCTTGTATTGTGGTGGCTTCTGAATTGGAATTGGCTGATATGCCAGCAAGATAACCAGCTTTATAGCTTACTGATGGAGTGACATAGATCTCATCTAAAAGAACATTAATAATTTTTTCAGAGTCATCTATTAAGCTCGCTTTTTGTTTTAAATATCTCACATGGGCATTTACAGTGTTGGTACTGGTACAACTAACTAAGTTTGATAATTTCTTAAGGTAGCACGGATTAGGCAAAATTAGGACACCACTATTTCTTAATTCAGAATAAGATGACGGATAGCAAAAATACAATTTGGAAGCCCAAATAAGAACATCTGAACTATAGCGCAATTGTTTTACAGATATTAAAGTTATCTGTTCTTTCAAGAATTTCAGTTTTAATCGTAAATGTTTCTCATCATCATTTTCTTCAATTTCATCATAGCACTTCTGCAGAAGATAAGCGGCAGTTAACAATTTCTGATCAAAAGATATATCATTTATTTCATAGGATACTAAGAGGTTCATTAAACAATCAAATTTCGTCCATTTATCGCATTTGTAATCTGGGCCTAAAATCCACTCCAATGACTTAATCTCTATTGGGTTTCCTAAATGCCACACTTTGACAGTTAAATCTTTAAATACTTTTATGGACACTGTAATTTTAGGACAGTCACAGTCATCGATCCGATAATACAACACATAATCATCACGAATAATATTAATCCAATTAGGATGTTGCGCAGCGCCACATTTTTTTGTAAATTGTTCAAAAGATGAAATAACATCATTGGCACACCATTGCAAAAACTTCTCTTCATCTTTTGCTATCATTTCCTGACGACGTTGAGATGGTGATTTTCGTTCTGAAGCCAGTTGCACAGTTAAGTATGATGGTTGGTCTGGAAATATAGTTGGGTATGCATCCTTTGTTAGCGTAAAGTTTTTTCTTGGAAACACAATCACTGTGCCATCGTCTCGGGTAAATTTGTCTTCACGTATTACAAACTTCTCATCAAAGTGATGAACACAAACAACAGCTGTTGCACTGGGTTCAAAATCAGAGCGATTTATACTTTTTATCCATAAAGTACGCCTAGCTTCCTCTTTAGGAAAAAGGAATGATGGGATATAAGACGTGCCTCTATAGTTAGATCTACACATGGGAACACTGCATTTCCGACCCATCCTAAAAATAAAATGAATAAAATACTTAAGATGTTGAAACAAACAAAACATGAGTGTTAGAAAGAAAATAGTGGTAACACTATCACCATGTACAGGTTTTGATTACCCACTAGACAGATTTCAGGGGGGGTGCGATCGATCGACGAGCTTGACACACTAAATCTACTTTTCTTTCAAGCAAGTAATTTTATAATTAAAAAAAAAGTTTCTTTGTTTTTCCCAAGAAATAATAAATACTTTTTGCTTTGTTTCCAAAGTATGAAAACTAGAAATAATAGACTTTTCACTTCTTTATAAAAATATGTGTATCTATAACTATCACTGAGAACCGCACTGAGAATACAAACAAACTATCAATTAATGAAGTAGGTAGCACTAATCAAGGGCAGGAGCAGGCGTACATGAGCCCCATACAGAACCAATTTTTCTCAAGACATGTCGGAGATGGGCTGTTATTCATTATGTGAAAACTCCCATTCTCAATAGTGAAGAAACAGATTAATGCCTCCCACAGCGTTTAAATAATTTTAAAAACTTTACCATCTGATAAAACAACTCTTTCAGAAGTCATTTAGTATGGTTAACTCCAAAAAATGTTTTTTGGTGGTTGGGCTTTTGTACCGCTCACCGTCTCATATATATATATACAGTGCTGTAGTAGTAAAAAAAACAGAGGTATACCATGGGTGCATGCAGAATTTTTTCCAGGGGGAGGCGAAACATGTACTTACTACTTACACTTTCCAGGGGGAGGGGGGGGGCCAAAAAAACATGTACACACGCACATACATGTATATATATAGGAAATTCATAACCCAGGGGTTGATCGTCCCCTTGCGCTCCCCCCTCCGGGTGCCTATGGGGTATATTCAAAGGACCGGGGGAAATGTTCGAATCAATCGAAATTCAAATTATCGAGAAAAAAAAGCCTAATAATTTTATATTACAGGAAAGGAATTGTGGAACTTTGAAGAAACCTCGACTTAAGCAGAAATTCGTGTTCACAAGGTTCAAGTTATTGGGAGTTTGGTAAATCCGGAGATCAGGCATATCTCTATCATTTTCATTGAAATATTTTACAAACTGCTTGACGATAAATTGGGTGGCACTGCCCGGCCGTCCATACAGTTACCTTACACCTTTCTGGTAGGTCGGACGGTCTGGGTCTCAACAACAACAAACTGCTTGACGAGAGAAATCCGTTTCTGTGTCTTTTTTTGTAGTGCATACTCTTGATCTATTGTCAACTGAAGAGCGATGGTTGGCCAACCAAGAATTTACAAATTTTTCTGGTTGTAAGTGTTCTATAGGTGGTCCATTTGCATTAATAAACACTAGATTGGAGACGTTTGAAATCAATAAAGATGATCTCAAATCTGTTACTATGTTGTTCATTAAACAAAGCGTTTTGCAAAGCGTGTGCATAGTTTTTAAGAAAAAGCAGAGGGTATACGGAATTTGCTTGAAAAATCAGAGGGTATACGGCATACACCGCTGTATACCCTCCACTACAACCCTGTATATATATATATATATATATTACAACATATTTTTTAAGTTGAGAAGAAAAGTAGAAAGTACATTTTTGTTATAAGAGAGTTTATTTGGATGCAATAGGTGTAAATTTATAATCACTATAAATTAGTAAACAATAAATGTATATTAAAATTTTAATCATAATTTTTTTTAAATCATTGATATATATATTTTTTTCTCTCTCTTATTGGCTTTAAACAATGCAATGTAGATTCTGTTAATTTGGTTCTACTAACTGTAGGCCTATATTATATTATCTAGACTTATATTAATCAGATAATGATTTCAGGAACAACACTGAATATTTTAAATATATACTTATTTAAATACTATTACAATGTAGGCCCCCCTATGACTTTTATATTTTATGAATATATTGAAGGAATATAAAGTTATGATGCCTCTAAAATAATTGGTTTGTTATATTTGGGATATATATGCCACACTATCTTCTTTCCAACCCATCTACATTACGTCTACATCTAAATAACGTTTATTTCACAAAAGCCAATAAAAACGCTAAATTCACAAGTATTTACTATTGGACGATATTTGACTCAGCAAATTTTCATCGCCCCAAACTTTTTTATATATTTCGGCACATATTAACTGATTATGTATTTTCATTTGAAGCAGACATTTTACACATTTAACATCTAAGCGATTTCCATCAACTTCTTACGTAGCAAAAATACTCGTTCAACGGACGAATTTGAAGTTGGATTTGAAAAAATTACGCTACCTAAACTCTTGACATCCATGAATCTAGTTATAAATCACTTCTAATCATGTTCTAGATATTAAAAATACACTTAAAAGAAAACCAAACCCCTTTCGGTGATACGTTCGTTAGACCTATACTGCATGTGCCTCACTCTAAGTATCTTGAAAAAAGTGGACAAATTGATTACATTTTCCCTTAAATTTTAGAAATTAACAACACCATGCATTATTATTATTACCTAGATAATAAAAATAATAACGATATAGCTTACCTTATTAGGATATATCCGTTTCTTCGTCAATATTAACAGTATCTCACTTTCAACCACATACTGAAGTTGCAAATTATGGGATGTACTTTATGACGTCACGAGCAACAGCAGCGCCGCAGGCATAGGCCCGATAAGAAACAGAACTAATCCCGCCGGCCCCGGTCCGACCTACCAGAAAGGTGTAAGGTAACTGTTTGGACGGTCGGGAAGTGCCACCCAATTTAGACCGGAACCCAGTGGGGGAGGCATCCACAGGGACCGTACCCTCCTTCCCCTACCACCAACCTCTTGGAAGGACTTTCGGACCCACATGTTTAACGTGATCGTACTCCGCATGAACACGACGGCAGTTTTTGGCAGTAGCTGGAATCGAACCCGGGCCTACCGAGTGCAACTCCAGCGCGCTAACCAATGGGCTACCGCGCCCCACATCTCCACTATGTTGTTGATTTTTGAAACCCAGACCGTCCGACCTACCAGAAAGGTGTAAGGTAACTGTTTGGACGGTCGGGAAGTGCCACCCAATTTAGACCGGAACCCAGTGGGGGAGGCATCCACAGGGACCGTACCCTCCTTCCCCTACCACCAACCTCTCGGAAGGACTTTCGGACCCACATGTTTAACGTGATCGTACTCCGCATGAACATGGCGGCAGTTTTGGCAGTGACTGGAATCGAACCCGGGCCTACCGAGTGCAACTCCAGTGCGCTAACCAATGGGCTACCGCGCCCCTACATCTCCACTATGTTGTTGCTGAAACCCAGACCGTCTGACCTACCAGAAAGGTGTAAGGTAACTGTTTGGACGGTCGGGAAGTGCCACCCAATTTAGACCGGAACCCAGTGGGGGAGGCATCCACAGGGACCGTACCCTCCTTCCCCTACCACCAACCTCTTGGAAGGACTTTCGGACCCACATGTTTAACGTGATCGTACTCCGCATGAACACGACGGCAGTTTTTGGCAGTAGCTGGAATCGAACCCGGGCCTACCGAGTGCAACTCCAGCGCGCTAACCAATGGGCTACCGCGCCCCACATCTCCACTATGTGTAAAAGTCGCGGCTAACAGGATAGTTCATGAAGTAGGTGTTGATTGCACACCTCCACTACGTGTGAAAGTCGCTGTGAACGGGATAGTTCATGAAGTAGGTGTTGATCGCACACCTCCACTATGTGCGAAAGTCATGGCTAACAGTATAGTTCACGTAGTAGGTGTTGATTGCACACCTCCGCTATGCACAAAAATCACAGCTAACGGGACAGTTCATGAAGTGGTTGTCGATCACGCACTTTCGTTACGCATGCAAACCACAGCTAATGGTGTAGTTCCTGAAGTAACTGTTGACCGTGCATCTCTGATACAAGCAAAAGTCATGGTTAACGGTGCAGTTCATAAAGTAACTGTCAATCGCACACTTCCGTTACGTACGCAAGTAATGGCTAATAGTGCAGTTGATGAAGTATCTGTTGACCGCATACCTGACAGCTATGCGGGCTCATCACTAATGATACGGCTGTTGCAAGGGTACATGTAATTCTGCTTTGTAACTTAGTGCCTTCAATTATTTTAAGTGCTCTCTTTGGGTAATAGCATACTGACCTGTTTCAATTCTGGGGAAGACTGACTAGTAGTAATTAGCCATCTATATTCGACTTTTTTTAAATACCAACTAACGTTCTTACATCATAAAGTACTACATTTTAAAATAAATGAATTTGTTATTCTATGCATGTTCCATTAATGTTGCTGTCAGTTCTACATATACTTTAGGTATGTGCTCAAATTTAAATGATTATTTATAGCAAAAATTAAGTTGTGTGCACATTGTGCATTTTAATAAAGAAACGCTTTGAAAGTCTAGCAATATACATAATTTTATTATTTTTGGTATTGTATTTAAACTTGTGCGAAATGTGTTAAAGTGTATGTAAAAATTGCATTTTGGGTCTTTATTTCTTTTTGCTTATAAAAATTGAGAACCTTGAACAGTGCAACAGTGCATGCAAATTGGTTGGTAGATATTTTTTCTGGCTAGTAGAAATTTTTTCTGGCTGGTAAGAATTTCCAATAATTCCCCACTCCTGCTGATGGCACTATATATATATATATATATATATATATATATATATATATATGATGTTTTTTGCGACCAGAGAAAACCAATGTGTATCTGATAAAAATGATATTAATGGCAATGATGCCTCATACAGAAGGATCAGCCTATCTGGAAATTGTTCTCAAATTTTTCTCATTCAATTAATTTATAAATGTACATTTCATATGGATTCTTTTTTGGCTGCAAGTACCTAAATTATTGTTTTAATAGCATTATTCAGAAAAATATATTTGAAAATAAATTGGTCTCAAAAATATATTTGAAAAATAATTTTTCCTTATTCCTCCATGTCTTTCATGTTTGTAGCAAATTTGCACTTTCCAAATCGTGGGTAGTGCTAGTGTGAAAGATTGAAAGCTCTGTATTCTCCGCATCGGAGACTGGAACTTCTCCACCTCAAAAAATTCAGCTATTTTTCATATTTTGATATTTTTCACGATTCATTGTCATTTTTTAATCATAAAATATATTTTAACAAAGTTTTAGAAAATGATGAAAATAATTTCGTACTGTATTATATCAAGTTAATTATAAACTAAGTGCAAATTAATGCACTAATTGAAATCAGATTTGTTAAAATTTATTTAAAATCACATAGAGCAGGAACTCGTGCGTTCTACTTGAAACTTCGTCTTTACTCAATCTTTTTATAGTTAAAAGTTCATTAAATTAAAAAAGGTGATATATTCTTGCAGATAAAATAGCATATTATACAAATAATATTGTTATCAAAATACAAATTTAATGGATAAATTGAAAATAACTGGTAACGTATAAAAATTATAATATATTCTTGGATACAAATTAATTCTCAATTTCATTTACTATTCAATAGTGACAGTACATCCTACTTGAAAAAGAAAAATTTCAATTAATATAACTAGGTGTTTAAAGTTGAATTAGTAAAGTTATTTTTCAATAATTTGAAGATGTAAAATTATGCAAGAAAAAATTTTCATGTTCCCCTTCTATTGCCAATAGTCAGCAAACTGCAGACGATGTCATGTTGCACATCATTACCCCTCTACCCATTCCTCCCCTAAGAGCACACCATATTTCTTTCGTAGTCACTTTCAAAAATAGGGTACGACTCAACTCATCTCTGACAACCTTTATTGAATGACACTTTTCTTCAAAAGATTGCAATTTTATGAAGAAGTAGAGTGCATGTATTAAGTTATGTTTAGCATTCTTCATTAGTAATTGAATTTCTTCTGAAAAAACAATTGGTGGTGAGATAATTATTTTTTCAATTCCACGTTGATACTGATGATCTGCATGCCAGTCAAATAGATAGTGTGAATAAAATAATATAGAAGAGTTAAAAATTATTTTAAAATCTTGTGTGTCAGTATTAATTTTTTTTTCCTTATTGGATAGGGGTGCATTGGTTCTGAGTGATAATGGAATCTGCTGTATCGATGAATTCGATAAGATGAGTGACAGCACACGTTCCATCCTGCATGAAGTCATGGTAAGTTGAATTGATTTACTGTAGAATTTGACTCGCAGGTGAATCTAAATAGTGAAGGAATATTTTTATTGTAATGTAAGTCATTTTTAACACATTACAACATAGTTGAAAATTGTTTATGACTTTGGTCGTTCTATCTGTATGTCTGTCTGTTCGCACGATAACTGCCGTAAAAATGACTTTATCAAAATGAAATTTTAGTTTGTTGTTGAGACGGTCTGTGGGACGTATGGGAATATAAATAAATCATATCACCCAATTAGTTTTTGATAGAATCTGGGTTGAAAAAATGAAATACATTGAACCCTATGAAACCTCATTTTTCAAACATGTTTTAAGTGACGTTAAAATTAACAAATTGCTTCGAAAATTTTAGGAAATGTTCAAATTACCCCATAAAATATATAAAAATAGGTTTGGTAGTTTTTTAAATAAAAATTAAAATAATAATGGCACCCATGAAGAGATCACGTGACCCACTTCAAAATAAAATACAGCATCCATCTTTTTTTTCCAGAGTAAAAATTGTGATTTTTAAAGTTCTTTTAAATTTATATTCAGTGTTGCCTAAAACCGCTTTATTTTTGCACATTTTCTGTGCATCTATGTTCTGCACCAACGTAATTACAGTATTGTTAAGTTTAAATGATCATCAAACTTTGATTATTTCTACAACAAAGCCTAATTTTAATGGATACAGAATGTAAACAGGTGATTGTAAGGTGAGTTGTATAAGAATTGCTGAATTTATTTCACGCCAAATTATTTAACTCTGGAGTTTGAAATAAAAGTGTATGAATGAAATATTCACTGCTTTTGCATAGAGAGCCAGGTGATTTATATTTCGATGACTTCATTTGAATAAAGTTCATTTCTTTTTCAATGAAGTTTCAAGTTTTCATGTAAAATAAATTATTGTAGTTCTGTGATAATTAAAAAAATATTACTGCTGAATGTATCGCATTTTAGAGATATGATATAAATTCAGTGGATTGCATTTCAGTTGGAAAGTGTTTCGTAATCAATGCTTTATGCATAATTGATCTTTCTTGTTTTTTTTATTATAATGGAATGTAAAAATTTGATGTGGGCAGCCTATAGACTAATATTCATTTCCCTCATATGTTCCGTAATACATTAAATTGAGATTTATTGAACAAAATAATATATAAAATGGATACTTTTTAAAATTATATCCAATTTGAAGTTTCAAAACATTTTCTGTTATATTTATTGCTCACTACCAAAAACTGACAACTTGAGGATTTTTCTTAGAGTAGTGGGTTCTTATTTGTTTTGTCATAAAAAAGGAAGAAACAAATAAGCATTTAATTAATTTATTATTTAATAAGCATATTTAGCCTTTTATTTAAGATTTTGTTGAATTTTGCAGGTCATCTTAAAAGAAACAAAGAATAGTTCTATTTTTTAAAAATTGCTGAAATTTAACAAGAACCAGAGTAACTCATAAGTGATTTAACTATCTAATTTCATAAAATTTTATTTAATAGATTTTGAGTTAGAGTAGATATATGCATTGCAGGGAGACATACACACACAGTAGTTTCATTAAAAAATTGTGGATTCATATTCTAGACAGCCCAAAATGTCAAAAACTTGAGTTCCAATTTTTAGCCTTATTCCAATACTTTTGCCATACATTAATTACCATATACCATAGGGGAAAGAAAGTCGTTTGTATATTTTAAATTTAAATGCCAATATAAATTAGTAACTCTTAATAAAAATTTCTCCTATTAAAGAGCTAAGAAATATTTCGTAGAAAGTTCCAATTTTGAAAGCATCTAATGTATCATGATAGAGTGTTACAATTACTCAGGAAATCCTCAACCTCAGATGAATCTTGATTACATGCATTACATTTTTTTTTTATTTTTATTTATTTATTTTTTGTAAATGCTAATTTCAGTAAAACAGTAAATATTTGATAATTCAAAAATTTAAACAGTTTAGTTTATATTACTTAGTTTACTCTAGTTTTAGAGCTAATTTAATGAACAGACTGTAGTTATTTAATGAACAAGTTTTATAAAAGCACCACTTGTTCACAAAGAAAGGTTTTGGTTTTTATATTTCAAATTTTTCAGTTTCATTCTCAAATTTAGTGCATCTGATAGGGTAGGTTCTGTAACATGATAAAATAATTTCTGTATTTACTAGAAGAAAAAAAATTATCTACGGATTTACAAGAAGAAAAAAAATCGTGAATAATAAATGGATCACAGGCTTTTAAATATATTGAAACCGCAATTTATTTTGTATCTTCTTCACTCTTTAACATAGAAGCAATCTTATTAATTCTATTAATTAGTTCTAATCTCGAGGAAAATCTCTCACTACTGCTGCTATTTTCCTCTAGATTAGAACTTTAAATCTATTTCTTTCTACCATTCCCAAAGTAGCATTTTTTGATCATGTAAATGAAGATTTAGGTGTAGTTCCATTTCTTTATGATTTGTATGATTGGGACTGAAATTGTTTTTCACCTCTTTTAGGAACAACAAACACTGTCCATAGCCAAAGCTGGAATCATCTGTCAGCTAAATGCCCGGACATCCATTCTCGCTGCAGCCAATCCTGTCGAGTCTCAGTGGAACAAGAACAAGACCATTATTGAGAACATTCAGCTGCCCCACACTTTGTTGTCTAGGTATATTCCTCTTGAAATGGTGTTTGTTCAACCTTCAAATATATAGTGAATTAGGATGTATGTGGGACTTAGACCATTATTAAGAATATTCAGCTGCCCCACACTTTGTTGTCTAGGTATATTCCCCTTGAAATGGTGTTTATTCTACCTTCAAATATATATAGCCCAAAAAGTCATAGTGAATTAGGATGTATATGGGACTTGGACCATTATTGAGAACATTCAGCTGCCCCACACTTTGTTGTCTAGGTATATTCCTCGTGAAATGGTGTTTATGCAACCTTCAAATATATATATATATATAGCCCATAAAGTCATAGTGAATTAGGATGTATATGGGACTTAGATCATTATTGAGAACATTCAGCTGCCCCACACTTTGTTGTCTAGGTATATTCCTCTTAAAATGGTGTTTGTGCAACCTTCAAATATATATAGTGAATTAGGATGTATGGGACTTAGTTCATTATTGAGAATATTCAGCTGCCCCACACTTTATTGTCTAGGTATATTCCCCTTGAAATGGTGTTTGTGTGACCTTCAAACATATATAGCCCAAAAAGTGAATTAGGGTCATTTTTATTACAATTCACTTAAGCATCCTGATATTATTAAGTGCCATGAAAATATAGGATTGAATCAACTAGATTCCTAGCTAAATAGTTTTATGTAAAACTTGAATGAATGAATAAAGGCGAGTGGCTCCAGGAGAGCCCAGCACATCGACCAGAGGTCTATTGTACTACTCCAAAAGTGAAGATCTCTATGAAAAGATACCAGTATCCGAAGCAAAGATAAGCAGGCGCTTGACCGGAATGCCATTCAGCTCCCAGGGTTCAATCATATGTCGACCTATGTGTTCGAACCTATGGGCGGAGAAAATCTCACATTCGCAAAGAATGTGAGCAGCAGTTTCTTCGCTATAATTGCAGAAATATGCTAAACTTTAAAAATTGGTATAGTTGGAAAATTTTGATGATTTCCATACCTGCCAATTTTTACACATTATGCGTAAAATTTATGCATTTTAACTGCTCTTTATGCTTTTACACATGTATTGCTATATTTTACGCATTTTCGCATTTATTTGAATTTTTTAATATTAGTAGGAAATCAATCTTCAGCGAAATTCTCCGGCTTTTTTTTGTTTGAAATTTATTAATTAACCAGATGTGGTATAATTCCTCAGAAACACCATTTTCCGCTTTTTCAGCACGGATTTCTACCATTCCCGGGATCGTAGCAAATCCATAATAAAATGCAGGGTAATACCAATCAAATTAACTGAGATTTACGGCCGTGTGTAATGTAAATGAAGATCCCGATCCCTTATTTTATGAAAGTAATAAATATACTTCTTCAAAGGTTGTCTAATTCAGCATAAATCGCTAAAATGTTATTTTGTTCATTAATTTCGCATAAACACTGCGATTGCGCAATTCAGTTTGTTCTTATGAATCGCCGAGAGAACAAAAGTATCTTTTTCCATCCATCTCAATCTTCTAAATATTGCATTTTTGATTGACTGAACTAGCTTATTTTCATATTCTAATTAATTATTATGGTTAATTTCTTAATTATTTTCACATAAACAGTGCGATTACGCAATTCAGTTACTTCGTGTGATTTGCCGAGAGTATGTTAATATCTTTTTCCATCCATCTCCATCATTTAAATGTTGCATATTAGATCGATTGAACTAGCTTATTTTCATATTATGGCTAATTATTAAGGTTAATTTTTTAATTATATTTGCATAATACAAATTTTTCTATTTTGAAAAATGGGTATGAACTCTGTGAAGGAATGTTTTCCAATAAGTGGTATTAAAGCAATAATTTAGGCAAATAAAAAGGAAACCATTTTGGCAGGAACATAATTTAGTGCTATTTTGTTTTAATTATTATTATTATTATTAAAGATCAATATTTGTTACTCTTAGTGAAAACCTGTGTTTTGCCAAACATAAATATTTGTTTTCATTATAAAATAATTTTCACCGGATAAAACCTTTATATATTTTTTATTTTATAATTTATTGTCCTGAAATTTTATAAAATTGGTGTCCTGAATTTTCATATTCTACCAGTACTATGCCTGATATTTAATGCAGTATATTTTTAATGCAGGTATTTGTGCATAGTTAAATTCATTAGAAATGTCATTTGCGCGTGCAGTTTAAAAAAAATCATTATAAATGTCATTCACGCAAAATTTTACACATTCCAATTTCCCAGGTTGGCAGGTATGGATTTCAAGAAAATGCCCCCCCCCCCCCCCCCTTTTTTTTTTTTTTTTAATACAAATCTTTAAAAGTAAATAAAACATTTTTAAAGTTTAAATAATTTTTAAGTTTAATTTTATTAGGAAGTAAGCAAACGCTTATTTAAATTATTGTAAAGCGAGCAAAAGTTTTTGAATTTATCATTTTATTGCATTTTCATCTATTTTTTTGTTTCTCTGGCAACTTACTATGCAGTTTCTGATTAAGAGAATGAGATAGTACCAAAATATCAGACTTTTTTAAAATACACTAAATGAGATTGGAAAACTGCATAAATATAAAATATTTAAATGTATATTTTTTTTGTTTCAAGATATTGCATGGGCTTCCATGGCAGTATGGCTATATATGACCTTTCTGAGAATTTCATGTCTAGCATGATTTGTACGTTTGTAAAAATCATTGAAAAGTGATTAAAAGAAAGTTCATTTTCAAATGCTTAAAAGTCCTTGAATTTGTTAAAAAATGAAATAGTCATTGAATTTTTTTTTAAAATGATAAAGTACTTAATTTTTTCGAAAAATTATAATGTGCACAAATTTTTAAAAGGCCGCAAGTCAACCCATATTTCCTGTACAATACACAGGATTCTAGCTGTGGATTGCCATTGCTCCAAATCACAATAAAAGGTTTCATTTGGTGAGTATACAAACAATTAAAACAAAATTGCGAATTTAGAAATATTTACAAGAACAAAAGCAGATATCTTTACCAAAAAAAATATGCGAGATTGATTATTCAGAAATAAATATATTGAAGAAGGAAAAATGTTTGAAAATAGTTATTCACGCATTGACAGAATGAATTAGCTGGTCAATTAGCACTATAGACTATAAAGATTAAAAAAACAACGATATTACTTCCATTTCAGTCAAATAGTTTGCGAGAAACCATCAAAGAAAAGTTTGAAGAAAATTTGTTAGAAATACGTTCAATGATACAAGCAGTTGTGATGGAGTTGTGTATGTGGTCAGGTGTCTAGAACCATCGTAGCATTGTTGTTATAGCTACACTTGAAGTCATTAAATAGTTCTTGAATAGTGCTTGAATTTTTTTCCGAGAAGATTGTATGAACCATGTCCAGGCTGCTCTAATTAACACGGGAGACAATGGTGGTTAAAATTGGGTTATTGCTGAGTCAGCTAGTCGGATGTAATAAAGTCATTGAAAAACTTGGCTAGAGTAAAGTTATTAAAGGTCTAAAACCATATTCTGCATAGCCCCAAATATGCAGGGTTCAAAGTGCATATGGGTGCTTGGAAATCGGGAGAGTACTTGAATTTTGAATAACCATTTTTAAGGCGTTGAAAGTACTTGAAAATTTCCATTTTCTTGGTTAAGTCCTTGAAAGTATTTAAAAGTATTCTATGTATCTGTGGTGTTGTGTTTTTTTCCAAAAGTTCTGCTTTCCCTAGAAATTTCTCTAACTGTTCCGCCATTCCTAAAAATATTCTAAACATTGTTGTTTCCAAAAATTTCTTCAGTGGCTTTGTTATGCCGGGATTTTATGATGCTACTTTAATTAATGGTTCAAAATTTAATAATAGTTCAAAATTCGTTATTTCCCCTTTTCCCTTCAAAATTCTAAATTAATTTGCTGTTATTGAATATTTCGGCGATTTATCCCCCCTTTTAACGTTAATTTGTTATCATTTTCATGTTTTTCATTATTCAAAATTATGCGTGATGCATCTTTAAACGTTAAATATCCTTTGCTAATCCTCTGTTTTTTTTCGTCTTCGGCTGTTAATTTGATTTCACTTCATTCACGAGTTTACAGAAAAAAGTCTCATTTTTAGGCAAAAATCGGCCTTCATAGCTTACCCCTTCAAACAGGCTTCCGGAAATCTCTTGTCCTCGCCCGGTTAACATTCGGTGCGGACTGCCAATTTTCGGAACTTGCTGTCCTCTCGGACGGCCTTGAGATTAGAAATTCCGTAAAGAAGAACAAAAAAAAAAGTTATCATTGTAAAAATTATGGTAAAAGCCGCCCTTTCCCGTGCCATGAATGAAAATTGAAATGTCGTCACCTGCAAATCGCCTC
Source organism: Amaurobius ferox (assembly GCA_951213105.1). Taxonomy (NCBI): domain Eukaryota; kingdom Metazoa; phylum Arthropoda; class Arachnida; order Araneae; family Amaurobiidae; genus Amaurobius; species Amaurobius ferox. The sequence continues at coordinate 139,701,455 of OX578146.1, read as the reverse complement.
CCCCTCCCCTAACTTAGCTAGTGTGCATTATCAATGCCCTCTTTCTAGGAGAGCCGTCAGGTATGCATTGCAGCCACAGGCGCTCTCCTCTCATCCTCCACCCAGTGAATTCGATTGCTGTGTGGTAAATACCACACGTTCTTTCAGAACGCTATAAATACTTAATATGTGCATGGAACATTAAGTTAAAGGCTGTCGTGATCGTAAATGATTTAAACTGAAATTGCGAAGTAATTAATAAGTTTGGAAATGAGGACACGGATTAGATTTAAAATAACAAAAACAAGTTTATTTACACAATATAACATTAAATATATGAAAAGATTTGAGCTTAAAAGTTGCTCCCTTAAAATATTAACACATCGTAAATCACTATTACATCGTAAATCATTATCCATTAATTCTACCATATTCTTATTCACAATTCTCAAATATTAAAAAATAGTCACACACTTCAAAAGGTTGGCCAACGGCCGTACCGTGCTGAAAACACCGGTTCTCGTTAGATCACCGAAGTCAAGCAGCATCGGGCGCGGATAGTACTTGGTGGGTGACCACCTCGGAACACCGCGTGCTGTTGGCCATCTCGGGTGCGGTATCCCGGTGGTTTGCGTGCTAGATTTGCATGCTACCACAAATGCCGCCGTGTTCATGCGGAGTACGATCACGTTAAACATGTGGGTCCGTAAGACCTTCCGAGAGGTTGGTGGTAGGGGAAGGAGGGTACGGTCCCTGTGGATGCCTCCCCCACTGGGTTCCGGTCTAAATTGGGTGGCACTTCCCGGCCGTCCATACAGTTACCTTACACCTTTCTGGTAGGTCGGACGGTCTGGGTCTCAACAACAACACTTCAAAAGGTTATCTCTCCTTCAAATTACAGAGAATTATTTAGCACGAAAATACATATTTCAACAATCGGACTTGTGGCTTTTAAAACAACGCATTTGGCTTGGGGCCACAATGCAAGGTCATTAATCCCTTCAGGAAGCGATAATTAAAAGAGAGAGAAGAGAAAATCAATTTAGAGTAATGTATGAATCCAAAGGCCTACCTTCTGTTCTGAGTCCAGCAATGGCTCGAGTGCGATGACATGACGAAGACCGGCGAAACATCATCTCTTTCGGGAAACGGTTATACAACCTCACTCTATCAGCTCGTAAAAGGCACTCTTCACTTTCCAACTCAAAATTCTCTCTCTTGAAAAATCTACTAAGCCAATCTCTCCTCCCTCTTAAATTTTCATTCGCTCCAAGGATTAAAACCCCTTTAATATTATTGGAAGGTGTAATGTTACTGTTTTACCAGTGGCTAGACCATGACAGGGGGCTTGTTCATAAGCCCCTGAATTTATCGGTGCAGCTGGTCTATATCCCACGCTCCGGCGTGACACATGGGTCCGGGTGCGCCCCTTACCACCTGCGTAGCTTTCCTCCATCTTGTAATGCGCCACCCGCTGGTTTGCCGTCCGAATCCATTGACCGTTTCCTTTGCAAGTGGCCAGAGGGGAACCTTATACATATTTGTAACAGGGCTAGGGACCGTCCTTTGCAGGTCGCCTTCCTCTCCAATATTTCGCAATGTCACATACTTTTGGAAAACACTGTGTGACACCGATAACCAAACAAAAATGCGATAGCACTCTCACAATTGAAGTGACATGTTCTGTTCTCCTGTACAAGGTCTACATGTGCCGAAATTTCAGATTCTCACATGACCGATAATACCAATGCTTAAACCCAAGTCAAGCCCGAAGAAATTTATAAATGTAGAATAACCTCGGTCTGAAGATAACTGCGTCTCGACAGACCGAAATGATTTGTATTCAAATAGGTTAAAAACAAATTTGTGATAATTTTGTACTGAGAATCGAGTTTGTTTTCTTAAACATTTATCATTACATAGCTGAAATAAACGGAGTAAGGTCATGTATTCAATTTAAATCCATTAAAAAAAAATTTCAAAATAAATATGTTCGGCCCAGTCGTAACGGACGTTTAAAAAAAAAAAAACCTTAATCCGGCCCGAAACAGTAGAAAACTCAAGGCCAGACCGGACCTAAGCCCAAACCATGTGCAGAGCGCTATCTTCTTTTAACTCTTTAAAACACAAGCTATAAAATTTCCATTTGCTGTAATAGACGGGAGTACGTAACTAATTTGAATTTTTGGAATGGATCCTTCTAGTTTCAGCCAGAAGTATTTCCTTTTCTTCCCCACTTTGGTTTCAACTTTAAAACTAATATGTTTACAATTCATTTATGCCGTTTGTTCCAGTTGTCTGACAATTGATGAAACATCTATTCAGTCCAAGAAGATTTTAATCTTGATTCAGTCACATTCCTTAGAAATTAAGAGTGTGAATGAGGTTTAAACTGCTTATAGACAAGAGGATTTATATGATTATTTATTTACCACTCCTTCAAGTTACCAAACATTGGAAAAAGGAGTGATTCCTTTCATCTCTTACCCTTCTACCCCCACCCATAGATCAGAATTCTGCCAGGTTCGGTCCTTTATCAGAAACGCCGCGTCAGCGAGTCTGATCACGGCGGTTAGGCATTTTGGGGGTGACGTATGAATATGCAGTTATCGCACTTCATCGTGAGGCAGTTGGTTCTAATTTATTATTGTTGTGCATTGTGTTTAATGACATATGTTAATGAATATAATATAAAAAAAATTCTTAGCAGGACGGGTAAAAATTTTGATAGCCATCTTCGAGGACAGGCTAAATTTTACAGATTTCTCAAAGCCTGCCTCCAAATACCTGTGAAAAGGGGACCAGACATTCCGTTGGGTTGCTGTGCGCTTGGCAGGTAAAAATTTTCGAGGACGGGTAAAAAAGCTCCAAAGACCTGTGAAAAGGGGACCAGACATTCCGTTGGGTTGCTGTGTGCTTGGCAGGTAAAAATTTTCGAGGACGGGTAAAAAATTTTAATAGCTATCTTCGAGGACGGGCTACATTTTACCGATTTCCCAAAGCCTGCCTCCAAACACCTGTGAAAAGGGGACCAGATATTCCGTTGGGTTGCTGTGCGCTTGGTAGCATAATTTTAATTTTCACACCAGCCTCGTGGTTCTTGGCATAGCATCATATTTATTCCACGTTATATGCGTAAGTGCTCTGCGTGAGGCGCAGGTTTTCGCTCGCCAAGTTTGGCGACTCTTGGGAAGCAAACGTGTTGCTAAGGGGCATTCAATTCCTGACCAGCATTGGAGAAGGTGGTTTTTGTTTAGCTGCTGAGAAACACGGATTGGACCCCCATACAAGGGTGCCCGTATCCCGCAGTTACTGAAAATGTTTTAAGTTTTTGTGCAGAATCGCCTATTTTTAAGTCCGATGTCGCCTTCCTGACACCGCTGAGGTGTGCCTCATTTTTGACAACTTCAACGCGATACCAAAGAATGCCATCGCTGTGTTGCATACACCTCCAAAGCTTTACTGCCGATTCTTGTGCCTTCAGTTTTTGCAAGAAAAATTCATCTTGTGCCGCGGAGGTGCTGCTGTATTTCGAGTTTGGAAAGTTTTGTCACTGACCGATTTCGACCATTTTCGACATGATTTCCGCAGTGTCAGCAAGTTTTAGTGTACAAAATCACATCTTCACATTCGCATTTTTCTGCCGTTTTCCCGGTGGCTCATCAGTGGTGCTGCCATCTATGTGCACCCTCTAGAAATATCCCAGCCAAAATGGAAATTGTTCCAAAATGATAATAGCATTGGCTGTCTTCAATTAGATTGGCATTTTAAATGAAAATATTTAATATGAATTTTAATTGACACTTTTACTTACATACAATATTTGCACACTCTTATTTTTATATGTACACATTATTTGAAATTATTGTGTTTGTTTTTATTATTTTGAGGATTAATATCAACATTTAAGTTTTTAGTGGACAGTTCACCAGGCAGACCAAACTCTGATCTTCAGACCAGAGTGGATTCTGAACCTGGGTGTTTTTAAAAGTTTGGGTATTTTAATTTGTTAACTGGATCTCTGAGTTTTTAAAAGCTCTGTTTAAGAATTTTGAATTTAATTGTCTTAATTATAAATGCAATGTACTTTAATTTTTACCACTTAATTGAAGCTTTAATGAATCTAATATTTAAATTTTTAATTGTTGCGAAATAAAAGCTAATTTTTAATTTAACAATTATTATTGTGATTCCTTTGTGGCTGTGCACTAAATTAATTAAGTTTAAACTCTGAAATTCATATGAAGGTGCCAAAGGTAGGTGAAGTTATTTTGGAATTGTTTTTTGTTATATGTATACTCTAGGGGGTGTTATGCACAGACAGAGCAGCAGGAAATAGTAAAAGAAATAAAGAAGCAATTTTAATAATAATAAAAGTAACGATTATTTATACGATTAGGCCAAATGTAAAATATAACAATGTCAAAATGTAAATAATAATAACCTAAATTTAAATATAATAAAATCTTTGAAAAGTAAATATAATAACTTTAATCTGGAAATGTAAATAATAAAGATTATTTTAAAAAACATATAAATATAAAATAAAAATAGAAAAAATAAATAATCAAAAGTTTAAAAGGAAGGAGTTTTCCCTTCCAACAGCTTTAATGATAAACAATAATATTAGTTTTTTATTTATTATTTTTCCTCCCAGAAATACGTACAACTTCATAATGAGGGATTGATTGACGTCCATGAAATGGAATTACATGGTACTTTTTAAAGTCCTTGAAGAGTGCGAAATTTTTTTAAGGGAAAGTGTACTCACCCTGAGGATTAATTTTCACCAATTAGCATGAGGTCAAAAATGCTTTTCACCAAGTATATCACTTATTAAAATTCTTATTTCTTTTCAGGTTTGATCTTATCTTTTTAATTTTGGATCAGCAAGATGAGACATATGATCGTCGATTAGGTCGTCACTTGGTGTCCTTATATTATAGAAGTCCAGATGAAGAGCAAGAGGAGCTGATGGTAAGATTGAGTACTTCATCGATATCGGATCATTCTTTCAAAAGCTAAAATCTCATTTGAATGTAGCATTTAATAAAGTTAACTATATATATTTTTCTTTTGTTGCCAATGATTACTATTTAAAAGGATAAACTTCAAACATACATTCATATTTTTTTAATAGTTATTTTAAAATTATCTTTCTTTTCCATTCTATATGTATGTATGTAATCAAGGGATAATTAAGTGAAAATTCAAATGTTCACTTAGTAGCAAGTGGCCAGTTATAATTTTGTTATCACTGTATTGCAGATCTTTTGTAAAATCAATAAGTATGATTATATATATATATATACTTAATTTTATATATAGCATCTAAACTATATTTTTGGTGAGATGGAATGTCTATCCAATATATATATATATATATATATATATATATATATATATATATATGTGTGTGTGTGTGTGTGTGTGTGTGTGTGTTACGGTTAAAGTAAAAAATCTGGTTAGTATTAATAATAACTAGTTATTATTAATAATAACCATGTCTTTTGGTAAATGTGATAAATATTGCATATTATTCACATTTACCAGTAAATATTAATAATTACCAATGAAGTTTGGTCATTGTGATTAATTAAGCATAATGTATTGAAACCTCAACTCTAACATAATTTTTATGTCATGCGATAGGAAGTGTATGAAATTACATACACTAACAGTTTAGTTAGCAATGAATTTGGTCAATGTAAAAAATGTTTTATCATAATGATTACTGTTATTTTTAAGATACATTCATTATTTATTACAACAAACAAATTACATTACACGTTTGCAAAAGCTATCATACGTTTGCACATAAGGTGCTGATGCGGTAAGATATACGCATGCGTATTGGAAATCTCCAGCTAAATGCATTGAAAATTATTACATTGACCAAATTTCATTAGTAATTATTAATTACAACTGGTTCATGTGATAAATTCTCATAAATTATTCACTTTAACCGGTTTATTTGGTTAGTATTGATAATAACAGATTAATTGCATTGACTGTAACACACACACACACACACACACACACACACACACACATATATATATATATATATATATATATATATATATATATATATATATATATATATTAACAAAAATGAAAGTGCAGGAGTGCAATATATATATATATCGCCAACCCCCGCCATATGCCTCACCTTTCTTGGCTCCAGCAGTGTGGGGCTTTGATTATATGTGCTAGGTTTAGGAATTACAGTTGTCTATCCTAATGTTTGATTTTGTAATAGCTATATACTTTTCTTTTCAGGACCTCACCCTTCTAAAGGACTACATTGCTTATGCTCGAACTTACATCCACCCAAAACTCAGCGATGAAGCATCCCAAGCCCTGATACACGCATATGTTGAGATGCGCAAAGTTGGAACAGGCCGAGGTCAGGTCTCTGCTTATCCAAGGCAGCTGGAATCCTTGATACGTCTCTCAGAGGCCCATGCTAAGGTGCGCTTCTCAAGCGTCGTGGAAGTCATGGATGTGGAAGAAGCGAAAAGGTGTGTGGAATAGTGTATGTTAGCATACCATGGCCATAGCCAGACAGGGGCCCCGCAAGGGGTATACTCAGCCCCCTGATAGAAATATTAAATTTTCAGTGGTGATATGAAATTTCCTTTAAAATATTCAAATTTTGCTTAAAAAATTTCTTTGAGATTTTTTTTTTATAAATGACTTCGTTTTAAAGATTTTTTTTAATTGAGCTGAATGTGTGATTATACTAATGATCCATTTATTTACATATTTAATGAATAAATATTTTTAAATGCTGACAATAGTATTTAGGATACTTTTGCTTTATTGTGGGGTTTACTGTTGTACATTATAGAGTTAAAATCAACAGATAAGTAGATAAGAGTTAATATTAAGCATTGACTTGTATTAACTTTCGGAATATTCTACAAATTAACAGCTTTATGACTAGTTAATGCTTACATTAAAATCAATTGTAATTATTATATATTAATATTCATAGCTATATGGATATTAATAATCAGCTTTTAGCTTGCAAATATAAATATGCAATTATTTGTTAATAATTTATATGAATTGAAATATATAATAGTAACTATTATGGTTTATAAATGCTAATGATTGTGTTTTTGGTGACCCCCCCCCCTCCCTTGAATATCCCTCCAGCCCCTCTTCTATTTCGTCTCTGACTACGGCCTTGTAGCATACTACATTAAAAGTTGAAAACTGTCATTCAAAATGACTACTTCCATTAGTCAGGTTGGCATTTAACATGAAACATGAACCTAGTTTTTTTAAAGGATGCAGTATTTCACACAAACTTCAGTCAAAATTAATCTGCAATAAAAATACTTTGTAAATAACAGCATGATAGTTGATAAAAAGTGTCAATTAGTTTCAAAGGTAAAAAAGAGCCTTCTTTGTGAGTATAGAGATAGAGCATTAGACTAGCCAAGACAAACATATTCTTGCCTTTATCTTGTACTTTTTCTTGTCTGTATCCTAACCATTAAGGTTTTGTTTTGTTTTTGAAAATGAGCGATAGTTTATTAACTTTTTATGTTGCTGTTAACAAAGTATTTTTATTGAATAATGCAAGGAAGGATACATTGAATGCAATTTTCTTTGTGTCTTGCATAAGTGTGTTAAATTATTTTAAGGTAATGAAATGATTCATACTCGCATTGAAGAAAACCTAAGACATTTAAAATAAACTTTAACTTTCAGGGGGAACTCATGGAGAATCGCATTATTCCTTTTAAAACTGTGAGAACCTGATAAAGCTTTTATTTTACTTTTGAAATGTTAAAACTGAATTAACATTCTTTTCCTTATAGAACTTTAATCAAGGTTTTGCACCCATTGAGTTTAGGCCAATAATGCCGTATTTTATTACATTTGTCAGCTTAATATTGTCAGATTCCATCATGATTACTGTAGCATAAATTGTAATGAAGAGAAAGGTTCAAAGTTTTCCATGGCCTCATTTTGATATTGGAGAGGTGACCCCTCCATCCCCTCCAAATCAGCAATTCCACTCCATTGTCAGCGATGTTACTCTTCTCTCAGTTAATGATCACTAGCACTGCAGGCATCGAACAGAAGCAGGTTTGTCTGGCACTATATTTTTTGCACCGTATGTTCAAATGTAGAAATTTCTCGTTAGCTAGCGATGATATCAAAAGCACATAGTTCCTGTTTTGCAGCTGAATTTTTCATATTGGCATCTATCTTGGTGGCATGTGTTTTATGAAATCCAATTGTTTTATTGTGCTGCTTCTTGTCTGCAGCTTGCTTGCAAGCACTATATTATAGACCTTGACAACTACTTCAGCATTGTGCATTAGTAAATACTTCATCACTATACATTAAATAGGTCTGAACCTTTTTAATTAAGAAAAATTTATGAAAATTGACTAGTTTATGCCAAGTAGTTTTATTTAGTGTCACTTTTTAATACTTTGTTAAGCAGAAAATTACTGTGCTAATTGGTATAATTGTTAATCAAGTTTGATTTTGATTGTCAGTGTTGTTAATCGTTTCTACATTCTTAAGGAGAATTCTGCTATATGTGCTTATTAATATTTGTTCTGTATAGAATGAATGTAATGAATGTTTATGTGCACTATCTTAGCTCACCTCCCCTTTGAGCTCAATGCAATTGAGTTGCACATCCATTTGAAGGTGTGGATTAGTTATATCTATATTTAAGCTTACCTATTTTGTAGACTGAACTCAATGCTTTTCAGTTGCACATCCACTTAAAGGTGTGGATTAGTTATACCTATTTAAGCTTACCTGAGCTCCTATTTTGTAGACTGCACAGAGAGGCCTTGAAGCAATCTGCCACGGATCCATCCTCTGGGAAAATAGACATTTCCATTTTGACAACGGGCATGAGCAACACAGCACGTCAACGCCGCGTTGAAATCGGGCAGCGCCTCAGGAAATTGCTGCAGTCAAAAGGAGGAACTACAAAAACATTCAATTGGGCCAAAATCTTGGAGGAGCTCAAAACAAACTCAGACATTGTAAGTAGAACTATTTTGTTATTAACTAAGATTATGAATGGGAAAAGCTTCAGGTAAATCGCTTCTTAGAAGAATTTTTTTTTACATAAATATGTGAAATAAAAATTATTCACCAATTTGAAATATAACTATTGAAATCAAAGGCATGTGGTGACATGAAAAATTAAGCATGCAGTTTTCAATATCTGTGATTTTTTTTCCCCTTTAGAATTATTTTTCTTGAAACTTTGGTATTTTTTTAACGGTTTGAGCAATCTCCAGTTCACATCTGGTCCTCAAGAAAATTGTACTCATCCAAATGTACAATTTATTTGTGCATTATGAATGGTGGGTTTTTGCAAGTTCTGGGAGTTAAGAGTATCAGAAAATTCTCTTTAGCTTAATCCCTTGCTGTGTACAAGTTTGAGATTCAGTTTTTGCAAATTTCTTCAAATAATTTTTTTTTTTTTTTTTTTTTTTTTTTTTTTCTTGCAGATGATTACTCGAGATATGTTTGAAGAAGTTCTAAGTGATCTACAGGAAGATGAATTGGTCATTGTATCTGGAAGAAGCACCATAAGGCTCTGTAGCTAAAACTTATTCTGTACCCAAAGTATGATTTGTGTTATTTTTTGTATTAAAGACTTTACCACTGGATTGAAATGGGACTAAAAGTTGGCTTTTGAAAAGCAGTTGTGAGAATAATTTTGTGGATCTTGGAAAAGATGATTCTCGCTGCATGATCGGGTAAATTTCAATTTTTGTATGATGTTTATTTTTAGAAATAAATGAATATATTAAAATATTTTTGTTTGCTTTTTTATCTCATAAATCCGTTTAATTTATTTTGTAGTTTAAAATAAAATGCTTAAACTGCTGCGAAAATAATAATGAAGCACTACAAAAATAGTAACATATTTTTAATGCAAAACACAGCATAAAACAAATTAATGATGGTATCAACCTGTTGACAGATACCTCCTTTGCTGGTGTGGTTGGTCTTTAAATTCTGCAAGAGAAAGCTGATTGATGAGCTAAAAGATGCTTTTTTTTTTAAACCAGCAAGCTGTTTTTGTGTTTTTAACAATGATGTACTTTTTAACTATTTTGTAATATATTAACATTTTTTATATCCAGTGATAAGCTGCCGCAATTTTTACAGTCAGTACTCGATGAAATTTTAACAGTTGTTATGTTTTTCAAGAAAAATTTAAATTCCCAGTCCACAATTTGTTGTGAACCTATATGTGAATATGGTGTAAGCCTATTGCACATCTATGTATTTAAGTTTCTCTGGTTTAGGTTAAATTTATATCATTTGATAAATTTTGACAACCAGAATGGCCTCGGCCGTCCAAATGGTTGTTTAAGTCCTAGGATGAGTCGGACGGTCTTCAACCAGCTCCCATCTAGTATTAGCATTTGTTTTGTAAAATTGAGGAAGTGTCCATAAATAATATAAGAATTAAATGCTTTTTGAACATGTACTAAGATGAGAAATATTCCAAGAACAAAAGAAAAATTACGAACCACAGATTTAAAATATTATGACAGCTGTCTACTTCTCTCAATTGCAATCTGGATGTCTTAAATTGAAATTTTATAAGTAAATTGTTACATTTTCGTATTTTATTTGCAAACTTATTTATTCGTTTATAAATATAAACAATCACAAACTGTTATATAGGAATGATTATACTGATATGTTCAAATTTTAAATTACAGTTTGTAATAAATCTAAATAATCTTAAAATATTTGTTTCCCTTTATATAGTAAAGTGCCTTGCTATCAAAGGTGAACCTTATTGGTAAGCATCTTTAAATTTTCATTTAATTCCAGTTATTGTGAGTTGCAACAATATTCAAAGCATTTTCAATCTAGATATGAGGGATAACTAGAACGTAAGTTCCCTTTCCAAAGTATTGTGGTTGTGATGATACTCATACATGCCAAGTTAGTTGATATTTTGGCAAGGCACTAATGTCATTTTCGAACATTCCAACAGTGTGTATGCATTGTTATGTGTGCTTATAATATTTAGAAAAATTGAGCTGCCCACTGCATATAAAATACGGTCTGTCATTTCTTGAATGTGAAGAACATTAAACCAGCTAAAATTCATTGTCAAATTTTATGACAATGCACACTGCAACCATAGTGCAACATCTCCTCAACTTATATCTGGGAACAATTCAATCATTCTCTCTACAGCCCAAACTTAGTACCAGGCAATTTTCATGTGTTCATGCATCAAATCCTCCCTTGCTTAATGGTGGTTTCACAAAGGCAAATCGGGTCAAACAAGCCGTTAACATGAGGTTTACATTGTAGACATCCTTCTACGATTAAGGAATATAACATTTGGTGACTCAACCATGGCAGAAACTGTATCGAAAACTAGTGTAAGGTATGTACATCCTATAGCAATATAAATGGTTTGTAAATATATTCTTGTTTTTTTCTTAATAGCTGATCGTAACTTACTTTCTGGATACCCCTCACACTGACAGTAATTTCTAACCAGATGATTGGAATGATGTTCTTTGCTTCTAAATTAATGTTTGTTTAATTTCATACTGAATTATTTCCATTTACAATTAAAATTTTATATTTACCAGCAATATTGCCTTGCATCATTGCTTTTCAAATGAACATTTTTGATACAAAAATTCTGAACTCCTTGCTTTAAGCAATTTTCTGCTCTCAGGTCATTTCATCATCTACTCTGTGCTGACAAATGGTAATGATTGTGAGGCAATGATCCACTTGTCTAGTGATGAGGGATGACCAACTGAGCATTCTATGATGAAACAAGTTATAACTTTTCATAAAATGCATCAACAGACCTTAAAATTTAGTATGCTTTCAGAATATATTATTGAAGTCATATGAATGATGTTATTTTAGAACTGACTTTAGCATTAAATTACATGTGTATTGACCTTCGGCATTATCAAAATGAAAATGGTTTCCTTTCAAAATCTACAAACTTTGAAATTCCAATCAGGAATATCAGTAACAGAGTATACATTTCCATAAACTTTCACAATTGGGGGTACTATGCATTGAGAGGCTCACAATTGGGAGTGCTCATACGAAGCATGTATAGTTTAAACATAACAAATACTTTACTGGTGGAACTTTAATTCCTTATATTTTACCCACTGATTTTTACATGATATAGCCATGGTCTTAATTTGTAAATAATACTAAATAAAAAGAAATATGAAAACTATGAACACACTAGCACAGATGCCAATAGAATATTGGCAATGTTCTGTCAAACTCGATACAAAACTAACGTCTCTGTATCCTTCCGCGATAGGCGTGCGTTTACAATAGATGTTTTTATTAAAGCCTTGTGCATGTGCAGTCATTTGGAACTAGGTCTAGCCAGAAACCTAAAAATATTTGATCAAATTCGTAAAAATAAATAAATAAAATAACTTTAAAAAAAGAGATAGCGAGAGAGTAACTGAAAATTGGTGGAATAAGGGGCAGTTGTTAAGTAAAAAGGAGTGTTTGTGTAATTTGTAATAGGGGTGCTGAAGCCCACCCCATGGCTCCGCCTATGTATATATCCCATCATATCAGAAGTATATGTTTCTCAATACATTTTATTATATTCAAAAGGAACTGCTGCATTGCTAGCTTTCCATCTCAGTCCTGTCTATAACCTTGCAATCAATTAGTGCCGTTGATCTTAAGCCTTTTATGAACCCCTAGCCATGTCCTAAGTAAGTGCCCACTGCTTAAACAGATATAGATAACATTGTTCAATTTCTGAATCACCTATTTTGAACCAAAATCATTCCTTCATTAAAAACTGATATTCAAGATGCTAGACTTTTGGATGGCTTAAAATAAACACAAATAAATGAAATACTTGAAGTTGCGAAAAGAAAAAAAAAAGCTTTACTTCAGAAGTAAAATTCCAAAAATTAATTGCTGTCTATGCGAGTTTTTATCTAATTCGATTAAAATTTTATGCACCATTATAATATTAAAATAATTATATGTGCCAAACCATCAAATTGTATCTTTAAATTCACGAACTTAGAAAATGGCATTCAAAATACTGCTCATCTACTACCTGCGTGATATTATATTTTATCGTCTTTCTTTATTCATTCATCTGGAATGCAAGTACATAAACTAATTCAAATTTTTAAAAACTCCTAAGATATGTTGTACCAGAAGTTCAGTTAACTCAGTACAAATTTTGTGGCTGTTCAAAACTTTGATTTTCCACTACAAACACATACGGACAGACAAACATCTTTTATTACATAAGAAAGGCAACATTTGAGTCAACTAGGTGCTTGTGCGCCTCCATACAAACACACATGCATGCCCACACATAATACTTATGAATTATACATCCATATATATTTCATTTAACTGAAATCATAACTTTTAGAGTGCAAGTTGTATGGTTCACACAAGGTTATACCTGGAAGGAAAGGACTGCAACAATAAGTGTCCCTTTATTCGATATCCCGGTTTTGGTTTCTTATTCAAAAGGGAAAGTAGATAGAAAATGCAAGTTCCAAAAATTTTATGTACTTGATAATTTTCTAGTATAGTAATATTTTTAACTCTATTTTTAGCTTGGCACACTTATTTTATATAGGCATATAGTGTTAGATATATACCAATATATTTTTATTCTAATTATGTATTTGTACTATATTTTAAAAACTGCATTGGGTAATCCTATTACACAACTATATGAAATTGATTGTTGGCCCACATAAATTCAGGCACCAAGCCGCATGTGGGTTGCAAACTGAAAACCATTGCATTAATAGATACAGCGAAGCAAAATTTTCAGTAGTAAGTGTTAATGATATTCATCCGTAGTTTGGCTTCTAATCAATAAATGCTAAAGAAATATAATTTATGGGGAATTGTCCACAAAATTTTGACATACACATCTTAAGATCTGTATATCAAAAGTTTGTTGTATTTGTTTTGATTGCTATGCAGGTGTTTGTTCTGATCTCTACTTGTTTCAATTGCTATGCAGGTGTTTGTTCTGATCTCTACTTGTTTCAAATGGTGATGTTGTCCAATAAAAGGTGGAGCAGGTGACTAAGCATGAGTGGTGTATGTTAATATGAAAAGCCCTTTCTTTTGAGAGATTTATTAAAGCTGCTGATTACGAATTTTGGTATCACAAAATTGAATTAATGTTGAGAAAAATAATTGTTGTTAACATAATTTTTGTGCATAATTGTTGTTAACATATTTTTTCTAAATACAAATATCTATATTTATTTACCTTTTATTGAAGTTTTAAACGCCGGTTCTTAGAGTCTGGAAGAAGAGAACATATTATTACAATATCATCATAATCCAGTGGTGTATCTTGTTCTATACCTAAAACAGCTAAAGATGAAAGTCTTTCTTGTCCCATTGTACTGCGAAAATAATTTTTCAGCCTCGTGAGATACGAAAAAGACCTTTCACAACTGTCTGAGCTGATTGGCACAGCCAAAAACAATTTAACTAATAATGTTATGACAGGAAACACATTTTTTAAATTCCGCCCTTTAAAATAATCCAGGTGACTTTTAAAATTGGGATGGTCTATGTTTTCATTTTTCACCATTAAATAAAGGAGTCACAATTCGCATACCAATTTCTCTTTCTGGAAGTTATATACTTTGCATATGGTTGAAACATTTTCTTTGTCGACATCTGATCCTGATAATACTGAACTAAGGGCAAATAAAAAAGATATATTGTTCTCATTATATCTTGTCTCAATTTCATTAGATACTGAATCTATAATTTCATATTGAATATTGATTTTGTGATATGATTTAACATCATCATGGGGATTTTTTTCACCGCCTCCGAATTCACTTTGAATTTTTTTACTCCTTTTCAGTTTTGGTCCAGAACAAAAAAATTTTTCCCAAAGTTCTGTCACAAAATTCCACACTTGATTGAAATATGCATCAATGCGAAAAGAACTAACAGTTTCAATAGTAGCTTTAGCCAAAGGTTGCACAGCCTGGAAATTAAGATCAGATGACTGAAGATACTTTGAGAGAGTATTGCATTGATCAGAAACACTGGACAATACAAACAAAATGAACAAAAATTCGAACGATGTCATGCATGTCAAAAGTGCTTTGGCTCTTCCACCAATGAGAGAATCGTTTACAGATATTTCTTCCAGTGTTAAAATCACCACTTCAAAATTATCAAGTAGTGCTTTTATGGCTTTAACTCTGGAAGACCACTTCGTATCACTCAGTGATTGTAGAGTTGAAGAGCCTCCAGAAAAAGTATTTATTAATGAGCAAATCTTTTCTAAATTAGCATGTCTTTTATAGGATGTTTCTATGAAAGAATATAATGTATTGAACTGCTGAAATGCATTTCTAGCAGAAGGAATGGATGAGCATGCACTAATTACACATAAATTTAATCGGACACTTGAAATTTTCAAGTGAAAAAGGATAACATCACCCCAATCTTTTCAAGTTGAAAAGTATACGTTCCAACCGGAAGAGAGAAGCTTCACTGTGAAGGTCAACTTTTTTGAAGCTCCATAGAGTGAGAAAACTGAACAGTGGACAGTTGATAAAAAAAGGGAGAAGCCGATAGGCGCCGAGGAAAAATTTAGGGGCGCGACCGCGCCCCCTTTCTGCCGCCCCTGGGTCACGTGATCTCTCCATATTATATGGGTGTCGTTATTATTTTCATTTTTATTTAAAAAACTACTTAACCCTTTTTGCTGAAATTTTTTTTATATATTTTATGGCATAATTTGAATATTTCCTAAAATTTTCGGAGTGAATTTTAACTTTGCTTAAAAAATGTTTGAAAAATTAGGTCTCATAGAGTTCAATGTATTTCATTTTTTCAACCCAGATTCAATCCAAAACTAATTGGGTGATATTATTCATTTACATTCCCATATGTCCCACAAATAGTCTCAATAACATACTAAAATCTCATTTTGATAGTCATTTTATGGCAGTTATCGTGTGAATGGACAGATATACAAAATTAACAAAGTCATAAACACTTCAATTTCTGCAAAGCATGCGGAAAAACCCAAGCAGCATAATTCAGCACAAATTAGTGAAGTACAGCATGTTTTGAGGATATGTTGGACTCCCTTTCCCTAGTGCAAAATAAACCGACAAACTCTAAAGTGAAAAATATGAGATGGGCACAAAACAAAATCTCCATTTATTCACTGCTCATCTTTTTGACTTTGGGTTTTTTGGTCTGTCTTGTACAAAAAAAGGGACACAACATATCTTCGAAACAACTCTATACAGCTTTTCTTATTAATTTGTGCTGAATTGTATTGTTCAGTTTTTCCTTAGAGTGTAATGTCATTTGTAGAATTGTGTCTTGATGGTTGCAATAGACTTGTCTTGGTTCTCTGATCCTGCAGGTGGTCTGATTTTTGTGTTTTGAAAGAAAACTCAGACAGAATTATCATAAATATTTATTTCTGAAGCACCAGGCTTGAACATAAAAAAGTACACAAAATATTTGTTACAACAAACTGTTATCCATACAAGTTCATTGATGCTTGACAAGAGAATGAGTGAAGAACAAACACATGGATTTCGATATTTCAAAGAAGTAGCTATGGGCTTTTTTTCACTGCCAGTCAGACCTTTTTCTTTCATGCTTGATATAATGATAATGAAAAATTCTGAAAATATGTATGCCCAATAAATAGAAAAGACACAATGTTCAAGATTCAGTGCCATTGAATTTTCCTTAGCCATAGTCGACATACATAGAATTTAAGATTATCACTTAATATTCACACTGTGTACTTTAAAAGTTATTAGCCTTTTGGAAATTTTAAAACATTTTCGTGGATTAATTTTTTCTCGGTAGCGCAGCTACCAAGAAAAGACGTGTTTCAATCAGCGTGCATATATATTTTGAGGTTCGCTTCCAAATTGTACACCTATAGCCATTGTCTTTTTTTCTTGTGATGGTTTACATGTCTCCTTTGAGGTGAGTGGTTAAGACACTGGGAGAGAATCTTACTGGATCTATACTCAGGCAGACCAGCTGCGATCATGATCCTTTAATACCTCCCTCCCATTGTGAAGACAGCCATTTAAAATTCAGGCTGAAGAGCATAAGTAGCAGGACAATACATAAAAAATAAATAATCTTTCAGTAATCAACAATACATTTCAATGCATCTGAAGTGTTTGTGTTCCCATGTAGAAGTTCAAACCATTTGCTTCTTTACTTTTTTTTTTTTTTTTGAAAACCAGACATGTATGTCCTCTTTTGCTTTTAAGTACACTAGTTTTATGCCAACAGGGATATTAAAAACACTTTGAAGTCAAATGAACTTAGTGGTATGCACTGAAATTTTATTCTTAGGAGCAAGCAAGTGTGTGTTCACAGAAATATATTAGAACTTTTGAAGCTTTTTTAGGTGTGGTAATGATTCTCCTTTGTTTGAACAACAGAAGAACATTAAAAATTATATTCATCCTATTTGGATCTGATTTAAAATTTTTCCATTGAACAGTTTAACAGAATAACCAAATATTGCTGAGCTGTTTTTTGTTACTATACTTATAAAGCTAACTTGATTGTAGAGAGATATAGGGAAAATATATACCTCCGCTAAGTTGTAAAGTTCATCTATTAAACACTATTGATAATTGAAAACTTCACTTTTTGCTGTATGAAATCAGTGTTCGAGTTGAAATGAGATGAAAGCAAAACAGCGCCAATAGCTGGTCACAGTTTCCACAGTATATTCAAGTTAGCTTTGCATGAAATATACTCATTTATGCACAAGTGGATTTTCAAAATACATTTGCTATGGAAACTAAATATAGGAATATTTTTTATATTTCCCTCAACTTATAAGAAATTAAACTTTCTCTATTGTTTCAAACGCTGAAAAAATTGAAGAGCCTAGAAACTGTAACAAATAATAATTTGAATATATTTGTTTTGAATGTTGTAAGAAAAACTAAATGCATTGTATGTGTATAAAAAAAAAAAAAAATGAAATATAATATTTGTAAGTTTAACTTTTGTTTGGATTTTTACATATATAAATTGTAATATAATAATTTATATTTTTTGTCAAATATATGAAATGTTTCATTAATATTGCAACTTTTGAAAATAAAACAATAGTAAAAAGTGTTCTTGTAAAATAATTTGGTAATTATAATGAAGATACAGTGACTGAAGAGGATAAGATTCGGTTACCAGACTAGGTTCTAAGAAGCAATTGATTGACTTTGTTCTTTTCATTATGGATTCTCAAAGTTACGTGCACCTGTGTATTTAAATTTGTGTACCATTTTTTTTTAGCTAATTTTTTACTGAGTTGCATAAAGTGAAAGGTTCTTCTATCCCATTTGAACTGGAATTGAATCAAACTTTAAAATGAATATTTGAACTTGCTACATGGTGGACCTTTTATCGGTAAGTATCCTCTTCAGAAACAAGCCCAATGTTCCTCTGCTGCACCAACAAAGGCTGCTGTGTTAGGCGGATGCGGCCCATAGTGGGCATCGTCCAGCACATGGGACCAGGGTAGGTACTGGTCAAGCTCCGTCTCATCCAGGGTCATGGCATCCCGTGTCAGCTGACCAACGTCTACATAGCTGAAGTCGATGGGGTGCTGCTGCTGAATGCCATCTAAGGAAGGAAAGCAAGACACTGATGACAAAAAATCTTGAATAACAATGGAGCAAACAATATAATGGTATTCTATATTATTACTGAAATAGTTGATGTATAGACTTTCTTTTAACACCCACAAAATTAAGGTAATTATGTAAAGGTTTGACTTGCACGAAATCGAGAATGAGGTGCTAAGCATAACTTAAAACCTGAACAGGACAAAATTACAAATAGAAGAACAATATAGATAAATAAAAAGGGATTCGTAAAAGTAAGATAGAACGAGGGTTATTACAGCTAAACAAAAGAAAAGAATTTTCAGAAAGGGGGCAGAAATTATCTTTATTTGCTAATTTGAACAAGGGCAGTCGTTAGCTTACCATCCTTTTATTCCTCCATTAATTTTACTATAGAGCATGAATCTAACTGTTCCTTGCCTTTTTTAGATGTTATTATTTCCCATAATTATACTAATTTTCTATCTTCTGTTTTCACAAACCTACTTTCACTAATATGTGCATTCCGGCTAATTCTTTTCACCCATTTTGTCTAAAAAGGCTTCCATTAATGCATATTTCAACCGTGCTTTTAATGTTAGTTCCACTATTACTTCTTTAAAAAGTGAAATTGATTTAATTTTTAAACTCGGTCAAGATGCCGGTTACTCTTATGAGTTTATTCATATCTTTGCTAAAATTCGTTATAAGTTTTTACAACCATTTTCTAGTCTTATTCCTATCAATGAACGTTTACCATTTAAATCTAGCTGCCCTTACCATCCTAAACTTTTTCGTCCTCTTATCAATTTTTGTACCGAATTTAATTTTAAACCTGCTCATTCGGCTGTTACTACTTTGTTCAATCGTATTCATACTGATAAATTTAGGGATAATGTTAACTTTAAAAATCTCACTGGGGTGTATGTTGTACCCTTTCTTTCTCCGGATAATGTCTATAAATTTTATATTGGTAGTACTAAATGTACGATTGGTATCGGTTTCTCTGAACATGCAAAAGAGATAAATAATGGTAAGCTAACGACTGCCCTTGCTCAATTAGTAAATAAAGATAATATCCGCCCCCTTTTTGAAAATTATTTTCTTTTGTTTAGCTGTAATAACCCTCGTTCTATCTTACTTTACGAATCCCTTTTTATTTATCTATATCGTTCTTCTATTTGTAATTTCAACCCTGTTCAGGTCTTGGAAGTTATGCTTAACGCCTCTTTCTCGATTCCGTGCAAGTTAAACTTTTACATAATTACCTTAATTTATAATATTGTTCTAAAATATTTAATGCCTTTAAACAATTTTTTAAGATATTTATTTTTGAGTTATGTATATATTGTATAATTTATATCTGTTTTATAATTCACTAATTTGTACGGCTGACAGTTTCTAAGATATGCAAATTTCACTTAACTGTGATGGATTGTATTTAAGCATGCTGGCATCCGTTTTTAATTATATCGCCACTGAAGATGAACATGAGGCTGTTCGAAAGTGCTTTGGCTGTATTTGATGAACATCTGTAGGATGATTGTTTAATAAAAGTGATCTTTGGATCTGGTTTTAAGATGTGTCATTTGTTTAGTTGATTTGATGATTTGAGATTTTGACGTGTCGTCACTTCTGGTATATTATTCTTTTCTATTAATGTAAAATAACTTGTTTATTCATAAAGTATTAAGTTTGAAATCTCTAAACCATATTGAGCATATGCATGGTTGTAATTGGCACTATTGTAACTCGAAAAGATGTTAATCCAATTTTGGAGTCTAAAATATATGGATCAATACCATTTATGGTGGAAATTTATTTTGATAACGCTTTGCCACGGCAAAATCCATGTTAACACAAAGATTAAGTTAACTGTCTATCCTATATTCCCGGCCGCTATGCTGTTACCAGGGCTGAGGCCACATGATGTGGAATACTCTATGAGCGTAGAGAGACCCCAACTCACCTGGTGTTGATTCCAAGGGCTCAAGAGGTGGACTGCAGGGAGGTGTTGGTGGTGAAGAAGAAGGTGCACCCATTTCCATCTTCGAGGAGCTGGAGTCTGAATCACTGTACTTGAGAGACCTGTTCAGGAAGAATTTGAATGAAAAAATAGCCAATTTAGTTTTTACTTATTTATTTGGCACAAATGAGTAGCATTCTTATCTATATTAGTCACTTATTTATGTAGGTAATTTCCTACTGTATTTACTTTATTAGTATTTAATCTGCATGGATTAAACTGTATATTCAATTTTCTTACTAGTTTTGTTGCCAGGAACACCCGATTCTATAGTTTCATGTGTGCATTCATTTTCTATTGTATTTAAGCTCAATGATGTAGTTTTATTTGTTACTTTCTGTATTCTAGCTTCATGGTTTCTTTTATGTCTCAATATTGTACTAGCACTACAACTCATATTTACTCATATCACTGTCATAGATAGGGGAAGGTTGGGAGGTCATAACCTCCGTTCCCATTACATTATTTTTTATGGTCTATATTGGAAAATGAAAAGTCGACTCAATAAATCCCCATTCGATCATTCCCTTTCCAAAATCCTGGCTATGCTTTCGAACTCATATAAACTTTATCAGTTGTGTAAAACACAGGTAATAAATGGTATGTTTGCATTAGTGCTATGTAATTTTTAATCGTTTTGGTTCTCTTCTGGTGCCAATCAATTAATGGCTTAATCTCAAGATAACAATAACACTATCCATGATAGAATTTCTCTCTTGATGCTCCTCCTGAGTATCATGCTAGGTAGTCCTTTTTATTTGTCTTTCATTCTATTCTCCAATTAATCATATACCCTAGGGCACCTTAAATGATAGTCAGGTGCACTGGGGTAGACTTGATTGTTACTTTTTGTTCCTAAAAATAAAATATCCATATGCTTTCGACTGCTGATTGTTTTGCAAGGGCTATTGCAGCCACAGAAAGCAAGTAATTTTTTTCACTCATAAAGGTTAAAAAACACTGTCTTATGCCATTGTCTTAAGTTGGCTGAACCTTTGTTATGTAATTATGTACAGGGTAGTCTTTATCATAATGAGCATTTAGAAGACATGTTTTGTGAGACCCTTTCATATGTTTCTGGATTTAGTCCTCTCCCCCCGCCCCTTTTGATTTTAGACAATTCTACATCTATGATTCTGTTATGCTGCAGTTAATCCTATTCATGTTCACTGCAGAGATTCTATTATTATCAAGGAGTAAAGATTTTAGCATGACCACGCACCTGAATACGATGGCAGCTTGTCCAGCAGGCTGGTGGAGAGATCTCTCTTGCTTGGTGGTGGTGGCCTTCTTCCTTCTAGGTTGGTATTTATAGTCAGGATGCTCCCGCTTGTGAATAAGTCGCAGCCTCTCAGCTTCCTCGACAAAGGGCCGCTTATCCTCCTCTGTCAGAAGCCTGTGGCAGAATAAAGGTTATGCTTCATTCAGAAATGAGCATCTAAAGTCTTGTCTATATTGAGCAATTTTTCGGGAAAGGTAGCCTGTAGTTTCTGTGTAAAATAATTGTTTACAGCCTTTTGGGGTCCTAATGAGTTCATTTGATGCAGAATTCTGAATATGGGATGATTTTGGTGTTTAAGGTAATTAGGGTGAAGTGATTTATTGTGAAGAAAAAAATTCTAACCAATGAGATTTCTTGTTGGACAGTTGTCACTCGTGTAGACAGTTTTTTTTTAACACTTGACAACATTGTTGAAAAGTGTTTATGACTTTTTTTCATTCTTTCTGTCTGCCTGTCTGTCCATTCGCACGATAACTGCTATAAAAATAACTTCATCAAAATGAAATTTTAGTATGTTGTTCAGACGGTCTGTGAGACCTATGGGAATATAAATGAATAATATCGCCCAATTAGTTTTGGATTGAACCCGGGTTGAAAAAATTAAATAAATTGAACCCTTAGGGACCTAATTTTTCAAACATTTTTTAAGCGAATTTAAAATTCACACATTGCTTCGAAAGTTTTATGAAATATTAAAATATTATCCCATAAAATATATAAAAAAACTTAAAAACAGCAAAAAGGGTTCAGTAGTTCTTTAAATAAAAATGAAAATATTATTTACATCCTTTATATGGAGAGGTCACGTGACCCACTTCAAAATAAAATATAGCATCCATTTTGTCTCAAAATCGTGAGTTTTAAAGTTTTTTTTAAATTCATATTTAGTGTTGTATCCATCCTAAAACCGCTTTATTTTTGCTTAAAGTCTGTGCATCTACATATTGAGACAAAGCAATTACAATATAGTTGAGTTTAAATGATCATCCAACTTTAATTATTTCTACCACAAAGCCTAATTTTCACTTATGGAAAATGTAAATACCAAAATATGTAGAATGAATTGTATAAGAGTTACTGCATTTCTTTAACTCAAAATTATTTAACTTATGGAATCTGCAATATAGCTGATATGAATGAAACATTCATTGATTTTACCCAGAGAAGCAAACGATTTTTTTGGATGAAGTTTTAAGCATAGAGTTAAATTACTTGTACCTCCATGGTCTTAAGTTTTTAAATAAAATAAATTGTTATGGTATTGTGATGAATGAAATGATTGGAAAAATGTTTTGAATGAAATGCTGCTTATATAGAGAGAGCCAGGCGTGTTATATTTCAATGACGTCATTTGAATAAAGTTCATTTGTTTTCGATGAAGTTTTCAAATATAATAAATTATTGTAGTATTATGATCATTTTAAAAATATTACCGAGGAATGTATCGCATTTTAGAGATGTTTAAACCAGGCAATTTATATTTCAATGCCGTCATTTGAATAAAGTTCATTTTTTTTCGATGAAGTTTTAAGTTTTTAAATATAATAAATTAATGTAATACTGTGATAATTTTAAGAATATTACCTCTGAATGTATCACATTTTCGAGATGTTTGCATTGCAGTTGTAAAGTGTTTATGCATGATTGATCCCTACCCAGATTATCCAACCTACCCGAAAGTATTTAGACGGCCGGGATAGTGCCACTCAATTTATATTGGATTCCAGTGGGGGTAGTAATACACGTAGTTTGAAGATATTTTTCAGTTCAAATGCACTTTATTTTTATGTTCTGTAGCCAGGGTCGGCTTAAGGCACCAGCAAAGAAAGCACTTGCTTGGGGCGGCACATTTTAAGGGCGGCATTTCAGTCAACATAAATAAAAAATCTTAAATAAAAAATTCTTAATAAAAAAATATTCTAAATAAAAAAAGTAAAAAGTTCTGGGGCGCGAACAACAGCATTTACAAGTGCAGATGTAGGCAAAACAAAAACACTGAAAATATTAAACATTTGGTCCCAGATAATAAAAGAGTGAAAACGGCTATCATTCATTCTCCCCGTGAAAAAAGAGGCCCAGAGGGCTAAATGGGATCACTTCCAGTATGTCGCCCCTAATTGTTTATCTTGCAACACAAGTAACAACTAATTACTTTAGCGCACAGGGCGTCCAGTACCAGCCATCAACAATACGTCTAGGGCGGCATATTGACCATTATCTGTGAACTGCAAAAGCTTTTATGTGAAACTGGTTTTTGTTAACTATTCCATGAAAAAATCCGATGAGAGAGGGCACTTTGCTTGAAACGATGGGGTTCCACCTAGAATTGCCGTGCCAGGATACCCATCCTTTGTTAATTATTCTCCTAAGCTCAAATCCGGAAATCATCTCCCCCGATCACCCAGACCCATAAATAAAGGACTTCTTTCACATCTATCCCGAAGCAGGTGTCCGCATTGAAAGTAATTAGAAAACTAAACGAGGACAGGTCTCAAAAGACATCTTGAGACATCCGTGGATCATTGTAGAATTTATGGGACATACACCCCCCCATCGGCCTGTGAAACGTGTTTATCAATCCTTTTGTTTTGCGAGAGATTTGTTCTGGGGTGAATCAGTTAAGTCGTACGTTTCGGTGAGAAATGTCAAACATCATTTTTCTTGCCGCAAAGAATAGTTTATAGTTTTGCTTTCTAAATGTTATACAGTTAAATTTGATATTATTTAAAATATTCATCTAGCATTTCATGCAAGATTAAAATTTAAGGTAAGCAAGATATAATTATTTTATGATTTAAAAATGGTTTCTATTAACATATATAACATATTAGACCGCCCCCCCCCCCTCCCCCATCAAGGGGATTCATATTATTCTAAATTCCATGTGTAAAATCGGTATATTCTTTAAAACTTGTGGTAGTTTTCGTTATAACGACTTATATACAGCATCTATCGAGTCATTTTTTAGCTAAAAATAATTTAAATTTTACGCACAGATCAGTGTTTGTTTGTTCTTAAGATGTTATATTAAATTTAGCTCCTTGAAAGTTCTTAGAAATTGTTTCCTCGTTTTGCTCAATTTTCAGATTTTTTTTCTGTGTGCGTTTTCCTTAACTAATACTGTATTTATTTTTTCTTAAATTGAAAGTATATATCAATATTACTTACGCTATTTACGGGTAATTTCTATTTTTTTTAATTATTCAAATTTTTGGTTATCAGGATTTCAGCTAAAGCTTTGTTTAATTTGAAAAATAACTACTATAATTTGAATGGGGTAATTTTTAAAACAAAGACAATATTCAACATATTCACATGTCGGTGCTTTAAAACCTCTGTATTTTATAAACTTAAATTCTTTAAACGAAATATATCGGATCATAAAAATGTCATTTACATATATTATAATCTGAGTTTAAGTTATGGAGTAAAAATTCAATGGAATATAACATTCTTTAGCATTGGAGTATTTACAATGAAAGTTAATAGGGAGGAATTTAGTTTTTAAAATTAATTGGAAATCAATCAAAATTTATTTTCTAAGCCAACTGTCTCACATGTAGAACTCTAATTTTTCTAATTTTTTATTTTAAGTCATCAGAAAATGATGATGAACCTCAAAGAATTTTCGTTCTTTCTGGTAAATAAGAAGTAAAAGAAAAATACTGTAAATTTCTTAAATTTCTAAATTACTTCAATTATGTTACTATTTAATTGGAAGTTTTAATTTTTGCATTTTAAGCATGTACTTTTCTTATATTTTTTATATTATACTTGCAGTGTGGCGCATAGAAATGTCCTCTTAGAATATTTTTTCAAGCATATAACAAGCCATATTCTTTCAGAAAATTTTATTTCAGTCGATTGAGTAGTAGCATTGTAATGTTACGAAAACGACATTTGCTCAAATTGCGAATGAGTAGTGAAAAATTAAAAAAATAATAAATCGTGACGTTATTCACTGTATCGAGTAACAACAGCCTGATTATGTTCAAAATTTGACTTCATTTGGTTCAGTAGTTTCGAAGAACAGCAGGGTACCTCGATTTAGCGATAGACTGACCGACAGACTGATCGACAACAAAAAACTAAAGAATATTTATTTTGTGTTTTGTAATTAGTCCCTTCAAAAGCGCATAGATCTTTAAAAATGATATGTGCAAATACTTACTTCTATTTAGCGAGGGAAGTATAATAAATATCACAACAAGAGTTACAAAAATATCCTTTTTACATCTAATTTATTTTCCTGCAACACATAGAAAAGGAAAAGTATTGTGATGGGGATCAAACATCGGACTCTCGGATTTTGATAAATTTATCAGTGTTAAGCATCCTTGAATACTAATTAACCATATTTTAAATGATATCTGCATCTGTGCAGTTTTTCTTTCAGGACATTTTGTCTGAGGGGAAGAGAGAAAATGAAATCTCAAAGGGGGCAAATTATCTAATATAATTTTAACTACTATATAGAAGTAATTATTATATATATATATATATATATATATATATGGAAGTAATGAATATGTATAGCAAATACGTATTTAAACATTGCGAGAATATTTAAACGTATTTAAACTTGCTCCGGCTAAACAAGAAGAAAAAATTTAAAATAATGTAAATTGAATTACTAAATATATGTAAATTGAATAACTACAAAATTCCATTCTGAAAATAGTCAATCATGAAATAAAATTGTAAAAATAATTCAAATGCTGCCACATAAGAAGTAGAAACTAGGTTAAATGCACAAAAAGTATTTTGTGAGTTTCTGAATTTATTAGCATTTGGTCCGGTAACATAAAATGTATCGGGCGACGGGGGGTGTGGTGGAGGATGTTTCGGGAAGGGGGTTCGCCCTCCCAAATGTATTTCTGAAAGAAACACCAAGTATTTGGCAATGATATCTCTATAACAAATCAATAAAATAGAATACAATTCAGTAATACTTCTTCAATCAATAAATATCAGAGATTCATTAATTTTTGGGTGAATGGGACAGAAGAAAGCCAGCAATTTTTCGAACTTAAAATAAAAAATAAGATGAGCATGAAAAGTATAATGTTTAAAAATGTTACAAAAATAAATATTTAATTCAATTTTCACTGAAAAGCGAATATTATCATTTATATAGGACGCTAATATGCACCGTTTTCGAGATATTTTGCATTTTTTACTTGAAACAGGAAAAATAAAAAAATTAAATACAATCAGTATTATTAAGTTATTACAAATTTTGCAATTACTTTTAACAGGGAGTAAATGAATACCATTGGTTAGAAGTTCTCATTAAAAATTTTACTTTATCGAACAAATTAAGCAAATTAAAATATATTTGGTATACAATCAATAACTGACAGCTTCTTATTTTTTTTTAAGGCTAGAATCTTCAAATTTTCTTATTTCGATAATTAAAAAAAATATTTTTTTAAATGATTCTATTATAATTTGTTACAAAATTATTAATTTTATATGTAATATTTCATTTTTTAAATTACCATTTACAGCACAATAAAATGTGTGTTTTGAGGTATTGCAAATTTTTGATTTAAAATAGACTTTGTTTTTGCATTATATATACTACTCACTATTGTTAAAGGAATAAATGATTTGTAGGTACTTCTAACTGGAATGGACAACATTGTTTAGTAGTTATCATTAGTCGTTCTAGAGATATTAGAAAATTTTACTTTCCTACAGGTAGAGATACATATCTCGAAATAATGAAGCGAGTTACATAAAATAGAAGCATACCAAATCAGTATCAATAAAATCCTATTGATTTTCAGCCATATCTAGTTATGAGAGAAGCTTTCATTTTTACAATTGTTTTCTAAAAACGAATAAATATAGAAACTTTGATTTTCGGCTAAATGATTTTATTCATAACAGCTTCAATGGAGGCAAATCATACGAAATCTTTGATAAATGGGAACTCTAAATTAAAAAAAAAAATCATTTAATTCTACTGCAAAGTACAAAAAAAATTGAACTCAATTTATACAGTTAAACTTGGCAGTGTTATATATATATATATATATTTCATTTTCTTTCTATTCTTTCATTGGATTTTCAAATTATTTTTATTGTATATATATATATATATATATATATATATAGTGTTGAATATTGGATACTTTTGATGTATGATAACGTCTTTGTCGGCGCCTGGTATGGGGACTATGTCAGCAAATCGGGTGTGACGAAAAAGAGTGAGATTTTGAAGAATTGTAGCTTGGCGTGTAATAGTCGGAGGGGGACGGCAGTGGTACCAAGTGTTAGGCCGAGGATGTACGCGTGTTGTGAGGGGTGACACGCTCAAGAGATGAATGCGATCGAATGCGAAATAAGATAAAAATGATCAAGCGATAATCAAATTGCTAAATATTATTTCTTTTATTCTGGTGCTTAATTAACATTTCGTAATAAATAACTTTATAACTTATTAGACCACAGTTGGTAGTTTGTAGAAATAAATGAAATGTTTATGTAAGCAGTTGCTTTATTTACAAACAGCCATTTGATAAGACGTATTCTACGTTGCGGACGTATCTTCGGTACAACCCCTCAAGTCTTTTTTTAACTATTTTATATTAATGGCCATTTCATAGAAAAAAAAATACTGGTTCTATTTTTTGAGGATGTGACAAACTTTAATAGATTAAAATGCTCTACTAGACTACGCTGTTGTATTATTTATAGTATGTC
Organism: Amaurobius ferox; assembly: GCA_951213105.1. Taxonomy (NCBI): domain Eukaryota; kingdom Metazoa; phylum Arthropoda; class Arachnida; order Araneae; family Amaurobiidae; genus Amaurobius; species Amaurobius ferox. Next base: position 139,672,798 of record OX578146.1, on the reverse strand, counting down.
CTAGAGATATCAAATGTCAGCTCTCTAGGACATAGAAAAGTATGTTGAAATGCCATCAAAGAAGTTGGAACAGACAGACACACACACATCATTCATGATTAAATAATAAAATATGTTTAATAATAAAATGTATTAATATATATGGAAAGACATGCATCAGAAAACAGATTTTTTTAATCTAAAATTGAATAGCATCATTTATATGATGCTAATATATTTCGTTGAGATATTGCACATTTTGTTTTTATTTAAAACGGAAAAAATCAAAAGATTTAATCCTACGAAAGATCCATTCACTTGAAAAACATTTGGAACAAAATTGACTAAAAACTGGCGATATAGCAGTGTTTCTCTATTCTATTGCATTTATAAAGGTTAATAGAAAATTGAATTTCAGGGAGGGGGCGGCCAAATTGCTTTCTGCTTGGGGCGGCAAAATACCTAGAGCCGGGCCTGTCTGTAGCCCAGTGGATGCTGTTCATCCCTGCGACAAGGTCCATTGGCTTAGGTAATTGATTATGGTATTTCAGTGGAGTGGGTTTTGGTAATAGAGACAGTCAGCCTAAAGTAACAGATACGCAATGCAACTATAATTTGTGCCCCAACATCTTTTCACCAAAACCGTTCATTTTTTAGTTTTGAAAAGTTTTTTTTTTTAGAGTTTCTACCAACGATCGACAATATAAGATTAAGGTAAATATAAAAAGGAACGTCCGTATTAGGGACGTATTATTATTCCATATTATTATTTTGACTTTAAATAAGCAACCGGGTTTACTTTACACTCGTGCAGCCTGATTTTGTTGAACACAGGATTGATCTGTTTTTCGTTCACGATGAATGTAATATGGATGTGTTTATTCTCCGAGATTACGTTGTCTGTAAATGTTCTGGCAGGGCTGTAGCCAGAGACGAAATGGAAGAGGGGCTGGAGGGAAATTCAAGCGGCTCAACAGTCTTGAAGGAGGAGCTTACCAAAACCTCAATGAATCATTAGCATTTATAAACCATAATAGTTACCATTGTATATTTCAATTCATATAAATTATTAACAAATAATTGAATATGTATATTTTGAACCTAAGATCTGATTATTAATATCCATATAGCTTATTAATATGTAAAAATTACAATTGATTTTAATGGAAGCATTAACTAGTAATGAAGCTGTTAGTAATTTCTAGAAACATTCTAAAAGTCAACACAAGTTGATGCTTAATATTAACTTTACCTACTTAGCAGTTGATTTCGACTCCATCATGTATAACAGTGAACCCCACAATAACACAAAAGTATCCTAAATACTATTGTCAGCATTTTTAAATATTTTTAAATTAAATATTTAAATAAATGGATCATTAATATAATCACACATTCAGCTCAATTAAAAAAAATCTGTGGGCAGCACATGACTTTTCTTATATAATGCGATGAATTGACTACTTTTACAGTAAAAAAAAAAAAAAAGATTATTTTTATAGTAGATATTTATATTCTTTCCAAGATATTGAATTTTCGACAATTTGTCGTCATTTTTATCTATTTGGCGAGTTTTTCGTTAATTTAGCAATATTTAAAAAGTCGCCAAGTTGGCGACATTTCACCCAATTCGTCGTCAAAATCTCGCCAAGCGTTATGGACGGAGAAATAAGTTATTCTTACAGCAGATAAATGACTATTGACGTTCAAATACAAAAATATTATTCAAAGCATTTTTTTCATGAATGGAACTTGCTAGATCCACGAGAATGATGTCACCCAATGTATCGCATGGTATTACATGTGAAAAGTGAACATGTTTTTCAATAGGAAATATTTTTTTTTTTTATTTTATATGATTTTTTGATATATTTTTTTTTTAAATGTGCAATATCTCGAGAACGGTTCATATTAGCGTTCTAAAATGTTTGTTTATCTTTTTCTAATGAAAAATTACATAAGAAATGTCTATTTGCGTAACTTTATTAGAGGTTTTGATTTTTAGACGATTTTTTCAGAATTTAGGGAGGCGGGGGGTTCTGAGCATTCGGTTACACATAAAAATAATCGGCTTCCACTGTTTAGGGAGTGTAAGTTTTGTACCAAATTTCGTTCGAATCGGACCATTCGTTCTTCAGTTATCGTCTCCACAGACTCACTGACACAGACATCACTTTAAAAATGTTCGATTCGTGATCAGGGATGCTTGAAACGTGCTCTCCCGTCGAAAACTCGAATATGAATTTTCGACCCTGTCACAATACTTTTCTTATACATTACTGTATATAAGGAAAGTAAAATCTCTCGGAATCATTTATAAAAAAAAAAAATCTCCAAAAAATTTTTTATTCAAACTTTGAATGCCATTTTATATTAATATCCCTACTCAATCATGTACTACTAAAAGTTTCATATCACTACTAAATCACTACTATCATACTTTCATATCACTACTAAGAGTTTAATAATTTTTTTCAGGGAGCGCTGAGTATACCTCTTGGGGGGAGGGGGTTAGGCTGGCTACGTCCCTGTGTGCGGGAAAGCCAAATCTGGTTCATCCAGAGCATGTAATTTACGGATGTAAATTAAACGAAGAGCACAGAATGGGCCCACAAAGTTCTTACAGTTTTCATGTCAAGTTGAAAAAGATTGAAAATCTGATCCGATTTGGAATTCATTTTTTTTTTAACATCTATCTCAAAATTTTTAAGTGTTCGCTATGAACAGCCAACAGCAATTTAGAATTCTGGAGCGCTTTACAAGAATATACATAATTGAATTTTGAATAGGATTCTTCATTTTCGAAAGAGAGTGATTGTAATTTCGATATTTAAATATTTTGAACTATTTTTAAAAGTTGAATATTACTTTCCTTGCAATACATGGTAATGTATAAGGGAAGTATTGGAATCGTGTCGAACATCGCAAATCGAGTTTCCAACAAATCTACACGTTTTAGGATCTCTAGAACACAAAAGAAAAAATTATTTTAAGAGTGACGCTTATGTGTGTGTCTGTGCAGAGTTTGCATCCACTCTAGTTCAAAAGCTAATTGACCCAATTTAATAAAATTTTATAGGTAAGTCACGTATGGGTACTCTGGTGCTGATTAGATTTTGGTACGATATGGGATAAAAGAACCTGCTTTTTTGCTGAATGGTCCACCGAAAGCGTTAAAATCTAAAATAAAAGACTACGTATGCTCAAATGGATGCATTAAATGCTTATTTTATACATCATTTTTGACAACGATGATAATAAGACCAACCCCCATTATTTTGGGGGCATTAAACCCAGATAAATTATTAAATTTATTTGAGTAATTCACTTAATGAATTAAAGAGAAAATAAATGCGAGTCTATAAGGAAAGTCATGTGCTGCCCGCATCCGATTTTTGACGTGACGGATGTCCTTTTCATTCGTATTGTATGCCTATAGCGAGCGAGTCTTCTGGTTGTCCTTTCTGATAATTTCTCTTTCGCGCTAAACTGTGCTAAGAAGGTATCTTAGATTTGGAAGCAAACGTTAGGCGATTTTTGTGAGTAGAGACAGATTTACCGATTCCGATATTTTGTTGTCAAAATCATTGTTGAACGTTAGGAGTGAATTTCCTTGAGGCGCAAGTCGTTGATTAGAAGGCGTCGCTTCTCCTGCCTTGGAGGAATTCTGCCGTCGACGAAAGGGAAGATGGATTTGGTTTGGTTCTCAGATAAGACTCGCCTCATGTTTCCTTGAATAAAAAATCGGACGTGGACAGCGCATCCATTTCGTTACATAACATGGTAGCTTGAATTTTTTCACAGCGAAATAATGGTGTAAGGCGGGGTAAGTTCAGAAAAATCGTTGGGGTCGGCCTCTCTTTTAATGAAAGGGATTTACCTCACTCGCCAAGTAAGCAAAGTGACACTTGTTTGTTTGTGAACGACTCGGTTACATCTGCTGTCTGTGAACGACTCAGTTACACTTGTTATCTGTTTGTGAAAGACTTAGTTACACCTGTTGTCTGTTTGTAAAAGACTTAGTTACAACTGTTGTCTGTTTGTGAAAGACTTAATTGCATCTGTAGTCTGTTTGTGAAAGACTTAGTTGCATCTGTAGTCTGCTTGTGAAAGTCTTAGTTACACCTGTAGTCTGTGAACGACTCGGTTACACCTGTTGTCTGTGAACGACACAGTTACACCTGTTGTCTATGAACGACTCAGTTACACCTGTTGTCTGATTGTAAGAGACTTAGTTACACCAGTTGTTTGTTTGTTGAAGGCCCAGACTTCACGACTGACCTGAAGGCTTACAGTAGCTATTTGTGTGGCTGGAGGTGTTTGTTTGTGAAAGACTTAGTTACACCTGTAGTCTGTGAACGACTCAGTTACAGCTGTTGTCTGTGAACGACTCAGTTACACCTATTGTCTGTCTGTTTGTGAACGACTCAGTTACATCAGGAATGCTTTAAGAGTGGTAAATGATAATAATTTAGCTCCTTTTCATATTTTTTGCCTCTTTTTTTGTTGTATCAAGTGCTCATTTGTTTGTTTTTGGAGAGTGGGTCGCAGTTCCCCCTGATATCGGCGGGCAAGTGCGCCCTAGGTCAATACGAGAGTCGTACTTGCCCCATCTTTTCTTAATAGGTGACAACAAGCAATAATTTAGTTCTGGTTCAGGGAACACGGTTCAAAACATTCTAAAAAACGATCTAACTTTCTACATACGCAAAACAAGAACTTGTAACAGTCAATGATGTCAAAGCTGCCGGAGTTATTAAAGAGGGAAGAAAAAATCTCGAAAAGTGTTTAAAATCCGATAAATCTAAAAAATACGTGAAAAATATCCATGCAGCGTGTCAGACTCGAACGATAAAAATGATGCTTTGAGGTAGAGCGGGACATTTTTTGCAGATTGAAAATGTTTAGGAAAAAGTTGGCGACTGGACATTGGTATAGCTCGCAGAGCCGTATCCGGAGGCGAATTTCAAGGAGACTCAACAGCCTGGAAGGAGAGGCACACAATTAATCATTAGCATTTAGAAACCATAAGAGTTGCTATTATGTGTTTCAATTCATATAAATTATTAACAGATAATTGAATATGTATATTTACAAGCCAAGAGCTGATTATTAATATCCATATGGCTATCAATATTAATATATAATAATCACAATTGATTTTAATGGAAGCACTGACTAGCAATAAAGCTGTTAATAATGTGTAGAAGCATTCTGAAAGTGAATGCTTAATATGAACTCTTACCTATGCATCAGTTGATTTCGACTCTATAATGTATAACAGTAAACCCAACAATAATGCAAAAGTATCCTAAATACTATTGACATCATTTTCAAATATTTTTGAATTAAATATGTAAATAAATGGATCATGAGTATAATCCCAAATTCAGCTGAATTAAAAAATCTTTAAAACGAAGTCATTTATAAAACATTCTTAAAGAAATTTTTTATGCAAAATTTGAATGACATTTTATATGAAATTTCATATCGTTACTAAACATTTTATATTTTTATCAGGGGGGTGAGACTGAGTATACATCTTGGGGGGGGGGGTGCTTAGCCCCCTCTGGCCCTGCCTGGCTACGGCCCTGATAGTTTGTCGCTAAAAACCAGTGAGACACGTTCTGGGGTAACTATATTCCTTGAATGAGGATGGAAATTGGCTCGGATTGAAAAACATGACACACCAAAGCACTTAAACACTTTCCAAGTTCCAGTTCCCGCTCCTCACACATTAAGGTGAACAAAGGTGATTTTAAACTTCCCACCTCTAACAACGGACCGAAAAAGATTATTTTTATTCCAAGTCTGTGCTATGAAAAATATTATTTCTCGTTTTTCGTTAAATAATATGATAGAGAAGATAAGCTTGTCAGTTTAGTAATACATTTCTTCGTATTTCGCATTCCCCTTGGTGATAAGAGACTCTTTCTCATTGCCCTGACAAATGGTGTCACTCCAAAATCATTCAACGTCAATCAATCATTTTGACCGTTTTAAAAAGTTATTTTTGCATATTTCAAGCATATGTAATTATTTTTATCAAGCCTTAGCAATTTAAATAATCTTACCTCATATTGCCAGGGTAAGTGCATACCCCAGCCGTTTATTTTTTATTTTAAGGTAAAATTCAAAGGAAATAACACTTAAACTAACACTCACGAACTCGCAACTTTTCTATAAGGCTCCATGAAGTGGATTTGATAGGTTTACACCTTACCTTACAAGATCCACGACTCAATGTTTTTGAAACGGAGCCAACACGAGATCAATTAAAATTGGACGCTTTATGAGTCCAAACACAATGACGTATTCATACCAGTGGCATGGCGCCCATTGAGGCTCAGAAGCTGAGCCTCCCCTGTTTAAAATCCTTTTATTTATTACTTAATAAAAGATAATTATAATAAATGAAATATACTTTTATTTATTATATTTTTTAATATAACTTTGCGAATATATATGTTGGTTTTTAGAAAACTGTTTTTACTTACTTAAAATTAGAAATTTCACAGTATTTTTCCCATTAAAACGCATATCTAGAAGCTCAAATTATCTAGCTTTTACGGTTTATTGAAAAAAGCATGGTATTAGCCCCGCCCACCTGTTAAACTCCGCCCTGGCTTATAAACTGGAACTATAAGCTAGCTTCCAGAAAGGCGTGGCTATACCCCCCCCCCCCTATTTTCAACCCTTTATAAACAACGTAATGACAGACAATGATTGGATATTGGACGTGACTTTCCATAAATGAAATTTTCTTGAAAAAGGGAATGGATCCGCCAATTTGAGTCAAATATAGTTCTATTAATTAATCTTCGCAGAAAAAAGTCATATGTAATACTAAAAATATGAGCCATTTTTCACAAATAACATGACATTCGCCTAAATTTAAACAATATCAAGATAAGGAAACACTCATAATGACTACCATTAAACTTAAGTAGTTGGTGAAGTAGACTGAGTCACAGCAACAATATGGCGAAGCATCCGTTTGCGTCTTTGGGAATTTAAGTAGATTGTTGACTACAGTGTCCTCACCCATTTTCAGTGCACTCCTTTAAATTGCTTTATTTCGTTAGTTCTAGCTGTTTATATTTACAAAACTGATATATATTTTTTATCACTTGCTAATAATATTCTAATATATTTCTACTTCATACATAGACGCTTGTAAAACTTTTTCCAGGGGGGGGGGGGGCAAACTCAAGCCCATGGTGTACAACATCGACAGGCCTGATGCTCGCTTTGTTATATTAATGTACAAGGGGGAGTGTGACCCCCCCCCCCCCACACACACACACACACACCTTTGCCTCCCCTATGGCGACCATGACTTCCTATTTAATAAAATGTTTGTAAAACTTCATCTAATTTAGAAATAAGAAAACATTTGAAATATTATATCTTGTATTCATCTTACATAGGTAACATTTTAAAGTCTAGTGCATTTCATCCACTCTTTGCATTTTTATTTAAAATTACATTATTTTATTCCTCAATAAATAAAACTTCTTGAAATAAAACTTATGAAAGTGCAAATTCCAATATAAATTTCCTTGTAATACCAAATTTTAAGCCTCCCCAGTCAAAAATCTCACACTCCGTTACTGATTCATACTCACGTGTATAATGCCCATCGAAATGCAATTGACATTCAAATCACAACCTGGGAAATAAATGACTAGGGCGAATTTTTGCAAAATACAAGACGATTAAAAAAAAAATATCTTCTCCTGTGAATGAAGGTACCACGGGAAAGAGTTAGCAAATTTGTTACATGATACTGTATATAGAAAGTGGGCCGATACTTACTGTATTTTCAATTATATATATATATATATTTAAATATATATATATATATATAGATATTTAAATAAATAAAATGATAAATTAATTTGAACAACGTGCAATATCTAAAGAACGGTTCATGTTAGTGTTTTAAAGTGTATGCCATTCGTTTTCTTACGAAACATTAAGTGTTTATTTAGTTAAAAGTATTAAAGGTCCTGATTTTTACTTTCCCTGCAATACATGGTAATATATAGGGAAAGTATTGGAATCATGTCGAAAATCGCAACTCGAGTTTTCGACGGATCGACACGTTTCGAGATCTCTAGAATACGAAAAAACTATTTTTAGCGTGGCGTCTGTGTGTGTGTGTCTCTCTGTGCAGATTTTGTATTCACTCTAACTAAAAAACTAATCGACCGAATTTCATAAAATTTGGTAGGTAAGTCACTTGTGGGCGAATCTGGTGCTGAGTAGTTTTGGGTACGATTCAGAATAAAATAACCCGCTTTTTTTTTTTGCGAAATGGACGGCGAAAGCTTGTATCCACTCTAGCTGAAAAACTAATGGACCGAATTTTACAAAATTCGGTAAATAAGTTACTTGTGGGACACCCTGGTGCTGATTAGATTTTGGTACGATTCGGAAAAAAAAAATAACCTGCCTTTTTTTGCAAAATGGCCCTCAAAGATCGCCAAAATCTAAAATAAAAAATTACGTATGTTCAAATATATCCATTAAATGCTTGTTTAATACGTATTTTTTAACGAAGAAAAAAATAAGACCAACTGCATAACACTAGGACTCACCGTTCTCGAGATATTTTAGTTTTTTCGTATTTTCTCTACGCCACCTTTGAAAATAAGTCCAGTTATCCAATGAGAAAGAAAATTGAATTAAAAGTGAATTAAATTTGATTAAAATAAAGAGAACGTGAATATAAGTCTGCAATGAAAGTCATGTGCTGCCCACATCAGATTTTTTAATGAATTTTTCGAAAATTCATTATATATGTATATGTATGCATATATATATAGATAGATATATATACATAATTTTGTTCATAATTGAATCAAAATGAGTAATCATTTCAAAATGAATCAAGTGTCTAGAAATTTCGGGGACCTATGTGACTTTCTCCACCAACCACCCCCGTTTAAACAACACTATGCAAAGCATGAATTGTATGTTCGTACGAGAGGAGGGAAACTCCACTTACCTCCACAGTTTGCCGAGGGTCTTGCTCAGCTCTGCGTTGTGCAGTTGCGGGTGTTGGTCGGCGAGCCGCCTCCTTGCTGCTTGCGCCCACACCATAAAGGCGTTCATAGGGCGTTTCACGTAGGTGGAGCGCGCCCTCCCCGGCAGACCTCCTTGCGGCACTACGCTCCAGTCGTAGCCCCTTAGGACCCGCGACACGGCCGCCCGGATCGGATCGCTTTCCATGGTCCGTTCTACCAAGAAACCTCGAGGTCCTCACGTTTTGGGATGCCGATAGACTCGTCCCGGTTGGCCCGTTTCTGCGTGACGTCACCCTCTCCTCTTTCTTCCTCTATCGTCGCCCAGACTGAATTTCATCTCGGGTTCTTTTTTTTTTTTCATCCTCAACTCGGGTAAATATGTGTGCGGAAACATCCAGACCTCTGCCTATTTCCGACGGACATCGGATTGAAAAGCCTTCCTTCCACTGAAAGGTGTTCTTTAATAAATTCATAAATCAACAAGGTAATAGGGGAGACAGAAGGGCGCTTTTAAGGGATATTAACAAAAATGAAAAGAAAATAGCTATGTCACCAAAAAAGCGAACATTTAAAAAACAATTTTTTTTTCAAGCGAGTGACTTAATATACTTCTTCTACTGTTGTTCAATATACGTATCTTATTAGTTCTATTAAAGTGTTTATAATTGGAATGTCTTCTCTTCAAAATCACTCGATGCATCTTAGATGAAAGTGAATCGAGAACTAAAGTTAAAGCCGGGGTAGATAAGCATCTGAAATAGCAACTCGGGCCTCTAAAGGGTGACATCGTTTTCTCATGAAATGGGATTCTCGAAATGATTACTGTAGGATATGAAACGTCCGAAGATTTTACACTTTAGACAAGACCTTAGAGTTGTGAATGCCTTGTTTAGACGCGAATAAAACTCGGAGATTGAAAAAATCGGTTAATTCTATAAAAATAAGTTTCCTCCAACGTGGCGCTACAATCGATGATTTATTTCAGGATGGTTCTCGCCCGCTGCTGTTGTCCTCTCTCGTGGCATATGTAGCTAGCTCTCTTTTGGATGTGCAGCATCGGCTATAAGAAACAGAGAATCTAGTGATGATATCAATGAACGAGTTTTACTTGAACTATGGATAATCAATAAAATTAGGACCAAGATAATGATAATAATCAGTTTAAAAGATATATATTACTTTGCGTGATCAATATAGAATGCTGAACTGCTGATTTACGGGATGATGCCACCTTCTAGATGAGAATTTCTCTTGATTTTTAGAGAATGTTGTTTGCCATACAAAAGTATAAGAAAAGTAAAAATATTAACCGGGCCTACCTGCTACTCTGCAACGGGACATTTTACTCGATGCACATTCCGTCAGGTCCCACCGTTCGTGTTGACCGATGTCCCAACAAAATCAGCTTTCACAATGATCTCAGATTTCAATTCCATCTGGAGGATCATTGAGAAAACCAGTTTTGTCCAGTTCCTCATGATGTACACGTGGACTCTCTTTTCGTGACTCCATCTTTGTCCGGAAAATGCGGTACATTGCAGGCATGGATGCAACTCAACACCTGTGGAATAAGGAAGCATATTTGTATATTAGTGGCAAAAGTACACTTAAGGCACATAATTTGAAGTACTTTAACCATGGAGGTAAAAGTAAGGAGTTAAAACTTTATAAAGAAAATGCCAATAACGTTAAGACAATCATTCAGGTGGCGTTGGAATAAGATAAATAGTTCTGCATTGCATGTATTTCTATGGTGGAAGGCCTAAAATATTTAATTAAACTGTCCATTTTGTAAAAATAAATGATAAGCGCAATACAAAGTAGAATTGAAACAATAAAGAATGTTCCTAAGTATTCAAAATTGTTTTACCTTTCCATTTATTTTTATCTCCCTATATTCTGTATTCTATTCTACAAGTATGAAAAAATTCTGATTAATTATATTCATAATGAGGGAATTCTTCATTTAAAATAATGAAAATTACATACTCTTAATTACTACGCCTTGCTATTGGGTTAACTCACAATAGCAGCTACTTTACTAACACGAACGACATCTAGATCTAATTGTCAAAGCATTATGGCATTTTCAAGCGTTTCATCCACGGGAATTTTATCTCCTTCTTTCTAACTCCACAACTTAGCTCAGTCTGAAATGAAAACAATTCGTTAGTAACAACATATTGTTGCGATGCATCCTGTCGAAAATCTTAAGATACAAAACTGAGTCCGAATTTTTGAATAACTAATGCTTTTATGTTAAAGTACCCATGAGCTCAAAAAGGAACCATTCACAGCTAATGGAACTATAGCGCCTTTTACAAGATCACCAGACAACTGAAACGGATATTCCACGCTCCGGCCATTCATAAAATAGTGCATTCTCTTCTCAAAACACCGACTTAATTCGACTTGTCCAACTCCATCCTGTTCGTCCAACGGAACGACGACTTCCTACACGTCCTGGACAGTCTTAACTTATTGTGGTACACAGTAGTGTCTCAACATTTTCTGAGGCCCGAAGCGAACTTTTATAAAAAAAGAAGGGGCCTCATTTGAACAATAAATACATCAGTAGAACGTTACATATCCGAAAAATCGATTATCCGACATTTTAATTTTACAAGTTCAAAATAATAATAGTAATAAAATACGGATTCATTAAAAGACTAATATCTGAGTCAGTTTTTCCACTTTGAGTTATGGAATAGAATTTTAGTCCCCAGATTCAACGATATTTTCGAAATCTTTGTATGAAATAAAATACTTTCGGGTTCGAAACTATTTTGGCCCAATGGATAATCCTACCCTGATTATGCAACAAAGCGCACCATGGGAATTATAGGATCTCAATAGGCTCGACTACAATTCGATAAACAGGTGCAGCCAAAACGCCGCAAAGAACGCTATAAACGGATGCACAAATGCCTAATAATAAAATGCAGAATTGTATAAACTACCAAGAAAACTTTGGATTAGGTGTAATGCACTAATGAGTCTTAAAAAAAAACGTAAGATAAGTCCAATAAGAATAATGTACCCAATTTTGCAAACATTCGACAAAATGGCGTTGATGTGGTTTCAGTGAAAATCCCGGTCGTCGTCGAGAGCTGAACAGTCCCACTTTGTCGCCTTTCTGGAATTGTCCTTTATTAGCTTTGACGTTAGATCGGGTCTCTATTCTGTCAGTAGCAATGTTGTTTCTTTCGCGAACGAAACGATGAGCTTTTTCCAACCGTGCCAACATATTCATTAGGCGATGAAGGAGCGTCACATGGTAGTCCAAATATCAGATTACACAGCAGTCGTAGATTCCAGCCTTTTCGATGGAGAGTGTCCGGTCGAGTCGTGGACAGCACTTCTGTTAAGCCAGCAGGGACAAAGGTGGGTGATGGTCCCAGTCTTACTGGTTTCTGAATACGAATATAGAGAAGTGATTGAGTATCGTTCTGCTGAATCTCTGTACCATGCCGTCTGATTGTGGATGCAGAGAAGTGGTTCGAGTTTTGTCCATTGCGAGTCGTTTTGCATAGTCCGCTGAATATGTTAAAATCAGTTCGTCCCTTGGTCAGAATGGATGAACGAAGGAACCCCGTAACGACCTATCCAGTTGGAACTTCACGGATGGTTGTAAATTCTTGGTCATGGATTGCTTAAGTTTCTGGCCACTTTGTTAATAGTCCATCACTACTGGGGTGCATCTGTTACCACTAAGATGTATTTGTTAGTGCACTGGACACTGAAACGAGGAAGCAACAATTGCCATCTCCATTCTCTTATTTGAGGTATATACTACTCTGTTCCTCAAGTGCAGAGAATCCCAGTGTCCAGTACGTTTCAGGTAAGAAACAGGAAAACAAAATAGGATTGGCTCTTTGTGTTCTTCATCACTTCAGGGATCTGGTGGTGAATGTGAACTGTAATCGGTGATAGTTACCAAAATCTGGCTTTCAAACTTTATCTAAGCACGAGAGTTCAAAGGATAAGCTACTCTTGAGCTTTTCCACGAGGCTGTCCTTTTCGGTGTCGAATCTCCGTGTCCCATTACCGAATCCATCTTGGGATCTGCACTTTAGGGTTTTGATCTGCCAGTTCGAAGCAGCGGGATTAATCTGCAACAGGACTTTCTTTTTGTAGAGATAATGATGGAAGTGATATAATAATTGCAACTGTTCTTGTTACGCGGTAATTCATTTCAGACTCCTACAAGCATTTGCTAAAATAGGCTATCCCCTCCAATTTCCTGGGAAAGAACTGCCCAATTCGTGTGAAAACTCTGTGCGTATATTTTGGGAATGCATACTGGGGAGGCTATGACCGACTATTGACTCAATTTTGGCTTCACATTGTGTACATTGACTATACATGTTATGCATAGAAACTGGATTCATTGGGGCTATCCATTTAGAATGCTTTTTATTGAAATAAGAACAATAAATATACTTTTGAATTTTCTTGATAGCAATCGGTTCAACCGGAATTCAAATTATGAGTATAAGACAGTACAATATTTTAGTTTACCACAAAGCCCGTTCGCTTCGTCCGTCCAAGTACATCACTGCCATGCACGGGAAATAGGAACCGGCGGTCATTCACTCCCGCCAACCCTCCCATCTGCTCCTAATATCTGTATGTGAGTCATACACCCCTCCTATTCAATATTGCTATTTATTATACGACTCCCTATCAAAACATACATACTATACCAACCCGTAACATAACGCAATTTATTTAAATTCCCATAGATTCTCTGACAAACCAATTTATCAAGTTTAATACCTTTTGTCTCAAGTATGTAGTTAGAAAGAAGGAGATCAAACCCCTATGGATGAAACGCTTGAAAATGCCATAATGCTTTGAAAATTATATCTAGGTGTCGCTCGTGTTACTAAAGTAGCTGCTACTGTTAGTTGACTAATATGACGTCTGTATTTAGTATATGTATTTTTGATTATTTTTAAATGGAGAGTTCTCTAATTATGAGTATAAATAACTATTATTATTATTATTATTATTTATATAGTTGTACGATAGAGTACAGAATATATAGATAAAAATAAATTGAAAGGTAAAATAATTTTGAATACCTAAGAATTTTTTTTTTTTTCAGTTCTACTTTGCATTGCGCTCATAATTTATTTTTTACAAAATTGACAGTTTAATTAAATATGTTTGGCCTTTCGCCGTAGAAATACATACAATGTAGGGCTACTTATCTGATCCCAGCGCTAGCTAAATGATTGTCTCAAGCGATATTAGCGTTTTCTTAATATGAAATTTTTACTCCTTTTACCTCCATGGTCTCAAGTTTTCAATTTCGGGTCATACACTGGAAGAAATCTAACTTTTTAGGGTTACACCATGGAGGTAAAAGTAAGGAGTTAAAACTTCATATTAAGAAGACACCCATATCGCTTGAGACAATCATTCAAGTGGCGCTGGGCTCAGATAAGCAGCCCTGTATTGTATGTATTTCTACGGCGAAAGGCCAAACATATTTATTTAAACTGCCAATTTTGTATAAATAAATAATGAGCGCAATGCAAAGTAGAACTGAAACAACAAAGAATATTCCTACGTATTCAAAATTATTTTACATTTCAATTTATTTTTATCTCTATATATTATGTACTAGTACAACTTTGAAAAAATACTGACTAATATACTCATAGTGAGGGAACCCTTAATTTAAAAATAATCAATAATCCATATACGAAATACTACGCTTTTCTATTGTGTCAACTCACAATAGCAGCCACTTTACTAACACGAGCGACAGCTAGATCGAATTCTCAAAGCATTGTGGCATTTTCAAGCGTTTTACCCACACGAGTTTGATCTCCTTTTTCCTAACTCCATGGGTCATACCACTCACCTCCAACCCATCTATCTATAAACAAAGTTTGCTTTAATTGCATTGTTCAAAACGTGAATTTGAAGATAAAGCAAGAAGCAAATCCCTCTCACTCCATAAAACATAAAAATATTCATATTCTGAATTTTTAAATTGGGATGATCTACCTCTCAATCATGGAGTTAGAAAGAAGGAGGTAAAATTCCTATGGGTGAAACGCTTGAAAATGCCATAATGCTTTGAGAATTCGATCTAGGTGTCCCTAGTGTTGGTAAAGTAGCTGCTACTATTCGTTGACACATTAGAAAGGCGTAGTATATGTATTTTCGATTATTTTTAAAGAAAGAGTTCCCTCATTGTGAGTAGAATTAACCTGTATTTTTTCATAGTTGTAGGGTAGAGTACAGAATAAGAATAGAGGGAGATAAAAATAAATTGAAAGATAAAATTATTTTGAATACTTATTGATTAATATTCTTTACTGTTTTAGTTCTACTTTGCATTGCGCTCATGATTTATTCTTACAAAATGAACAGTTTAATTCAATATTTTAGGTCTTTCGCCATTGAGATGCGTACAATGCAGATCTACTTATATTACCCCAGCGCCACTTGAATGATTGTCTCAAACGATGTGGGTCTTTTCTTTAACTCCTTACTCTTACCTCCAGAATCTCAATATTAACTTTCCTATTTAGCTGAATCATGGAGATGGTATTATATCTAATGTCATGAGCTGAATAGTCTTCCTCTCATTTCTTCAGACATTAAAGTACAATTGTATTATGTTGTTACGTTGTGGCAACGCTTTCGACCTGAGATTATAAACAAAAAAATAGCAAAAAAGACCCCATTTTGAGAGGCTATTTCCTCAGATCCAAGGGTTCATTTGAAATCGGATTTCAGGTTTGGATTCAGCATGGTCGAATACATGAATTTTTCAGCTGTCGGGGTAGCACCGAGTGCTCTTACATGCGCGTTCAGAGAGGTTGTAAAAACCTTGCTGCTCCAACCGGGATCTCCGAACTGTCCAGCCGACTCTCTACCGTTGAGCTACTGGGACGAAATGGCAAGCTCTTGTCGTCGAAGTGAACTTTGCAAGGTGAGTGATTAGTAGGATAGGGGCTCTATAACATTTCTATTTATCCTAGGCCTCTCTGCAGTCGTGTTAGGTTTGCAGCAAGTGCAGTTATGCAATGACTGCCACGATAAAATATTAACCTCGCACATTGAGCAAAAGAAGAGTCTCCGCTCGCAGGATCCTGAACGAGAGGATCGGGTTTTGCTCGCCTCACTTTCATCCCCACCAAAAGGATTCGACGTTTATGAAGAACGGCCTTTGTCATTTTCTTTTCTGAGCCAGAGAAAATAGAATTTTTTTTCGAGCGCGTCACAGGCCCGCGTTTTGTTCTTGTGTGCCCCTGTCAGATAACATCGTCCACACTGGCTCGAGGACACTGTGGTCGAAATTCGATCCTTTTACGCATGAATGTTTCAATCAGCCTTGTCCGCATCTAGTGGGGTATATAGATTGCTGTGAAGATCCAGATGCATTAGATATGGATCTATGCGTACCTATTTCAAATCTATGCGTATGTGGGGACGGAGGATGCGAGAACGACCCGTTTCACTGATACTCATAAAGTAACAAAAACTAATGATATAAGTTTGGTTTGGATTCACAAAAGTCCCATTCCACAGTAAATTAAACAAGAAAGATCAGTCATGCATAAAGCATTGATTATGGAACTCTTTCCAACTGAAATGCAATGCCATTTAAACAGCTCTAAAATGCGATACATTCAGCGGTGATATCTCTTTATATTATCACAGAACTACGATAATTTATTTTACTTGAAAACTTAAAGCTTCACTAAAAAAACAATTAACTTTATTCAAATTCATACATCATCGAAATATAGATCGTCTGGCTCTATGTAAAAGCAATGCATATTTCATTCATACACTTTTATTCCAGAGTCCAGAGTTACATCATTTTGCGTAAAATAAATTCAGTCATTCTTATACAAGTGACCTTACAATCTTGTTTACATTCTGCATCCATTCAAATGAGGCTTCGTTGTAGAAATAATCGAAGTTGGGGGATCCTTTAAACTCAAAAAGAGTGTAACTGCGTTGACGCAGAACAGAGATGCACAGAAAATACGCAAAAATAAAGCGGTTTTAAAGTTATTTTATATTGATGCAACACTCAATATCAATATAAAAGAACTTTAAAAATTACGATTTTTACTCTGGGGTAAAAAAACATGGACGCCCTATTTTATTTTGAAGTGGGTCACGTGATCTTTTCCTATTATATGGGTGTCGTTATTATTTTAATTTTTATTTAAAAAATTACCGAACCTATTTTGCTGAATTTGTTTTTTTTATATTTTATGGGATCATTTGAATGTTTCCTAAAATTTTCGAAGCAATTTGTGAATTTTGACTTAGCTTAAAATTTTTTTGAAAAATGGGGGCCACTTGGGTTCACTGTATTTCTCTTTTTTAACCCGAGTTCAATCCAAAACGAATTGGGTGATATTATTCATCTACATTCCCTTATGTCAACAACATCCTAACATTTCGTTTCGATAAAGTCATTTTTACGGCAGTGATCATGCGAATGGACAGACAGACATACATAATGAACAACTTTTATACTATGTTGGAAAGTGTTAAAAAATGGATCGAGATTCCTTACTTTGAAAGTTTTCCATGCTTTGTTAGTCGCCAGATTTTAACAGTGGTGCGTGCCTCAGTCGGTGAAGTGTCTTGGGAGAAGGTTTCGTAGTTCTGTTGCACCAATTAGGCCAAAATGTTTGGCTGGATAACAGTAAACTTGGATGATATGTTTTCCATTGCTTTGGAATGCGTATGCACTTTATGGAAGCGATCTGCACATTCAAACAGGATCCTTTTTCAACTCCTATGATCAACACCCTTACCTTTCTATCCTGGCTTCCTTTTCCTGAACTTTATTGGAAAAAGTTGTTTTATTGGAAACGTTTTTAAAGCGTTGGAATCCCCACAGGAACCAATTGTTGCTACGTATCCTTTGGAATCGTGGGTGTACTCTCAAGATACAAGAATAAGTCCAAATTTCTGGATAACTAACACGTTTATTTACAATCACAGCGTAAACAGGAACACGCTACAGCAAACAGCTCGATCACTCAAGAACTGTCAAAACAGCCATTCAATGATCCACACATTTCACAGAGCAGTCGATGCTACTCTCAAATCAGGGACGTAGCCCACCCTTCATGCAGCTCGTATCACGTCCACTGCTCTCCAACTGAGCGAAGACTCCTTTTATAGACTCTCCGTAGAAATTTCCGGAAGGGACTCATATCTCCCACAGGGCCGTAGCCAGAGACGAAATGTAAGAGGGGTTGGAGGGACATTCAAGGGGAGATCAACAACCTTGAAGGAGGGGCTCCCCCAAAACACAATGAATGATTACCATTTATAAACTCTAATACTTACTATTGTTTATTTCAATTCATATGAATTATTAACAAATAACTGCATAAGAGCTGATTATTAATAAGCTACTATGCATAAATATTAATATATAATAATTACAATTAATTTTAATGTAAGCATTGACTAGTCATAAAGTTATTAATAATGTGTAGACACATTCTGGAAGTCAATACAAGTTAAAATGCTTAATATGAACTCTTACCTACTTATCAGTTGATTTGAACTCTATAATGTATAACAGTGAACCCCACAAAAGTATCCTAAATACTATTGTCATCATTTTTGAATTAAATATGTAGATAAATGGATGGTATGATCACACATTTAGCTCAATTAAAAAATCTTTAACACGAAGTCATTTATAAAAAAAAAAATCTCAAGGAAATTTTTTATGCAAATTTTGAATGACATTTTATATGAAATTTCATATCACTACTAAAGGTTTAATATTTTTTATCAGGAGGGCCGAGTATACCTCTTGGGAAGGGGGCTTACCCCCCCCCCCCTCTGGCTGCGGTCCGGATCTCTCAGAATATTCATTATTTCGAGAAAATTCTTGTACCTTCGAATAGTTTCCAACTCTGCCAACCTTACCACGAGTGTTCAAATATAGCAACCCTACATTGACGTCATAGGAATGGCTACCTGTGAAGATGTTTTTCTCAGAAGGGCATTCAGTAACGACATTTTGCACTTTCATAACATGATGGAGGATCCTAAAATAACATCCGAAGCTAAGTCCCTAGCAATACATTTTAATTCATTTGATTTCGTTGTTACCCTGGCTGGTTGTCTGGTATAACGAACTTTGCCAGACTTTTCTAACGTATGGAGAGTATTAACATGGATTTACTTATCCAAACGTCACCCTCCTGATGAGTAGTCACCCTCCTGATGCAGCATATACAGAGAAAGTGGTTGCGCACACAAATACATCGCTGAGGACTTAGGTGTAGATTTTAAATTTCAACAGCTAAAATCGTTAAGAGAAGAAGAAAAAAAATAATTTTTGAGTATGATGAAGGACGAGAGGAAGTTCCAACAGATTCTTAAATCGTATACAAATCAACTGTTTTCTATCCACTTATTACCAACACTCTTTTCCTTATTACCAACTTCCTTCTTATTACCAATACTCCACTGTCTTCCATTCAAGAACGGTTTTCTCTGTTTTTAAAACATAACACTTGGGGATTCGTTTACAATTGGAAAAAGAAAATAATAATAATAAATACCTGACAGGACTTTTTAAAAATCTCAGATTTCTTGATCACTCTGAAAGAATGAAGAATGAACGCAAAATAAATGAAGAAATGAACGCAAAATAAAGCCGTCATCGTTTTATGGTAAAATGAACTGCTTGCTCTCTTCCTGTAAATTTATTTATTCACAGTTGGTGTAACAAAAATTTTTACATCATGATTATTTCGACCGGCCCTGTCCTCATCTCGACTGATTTTCTTAGATGCTTAGTCAACCTTTACCAGTTTGTTTCTGCTCTCTTATATTTTAGTGTTATTCATTGTTTTTACTGGAGCCCAGTGGGGCGGAATGCATATCCCCCCCCCCCCATTGGTTGAACAATAACCTTCCAAGTCGAGTGCTGTAACTACTCCCTTCGGTCACCCCCCCCCCCCCCCATCCCAGTGTTTCTTTCAGGACTTTTTCGGCGGGGGACGATTGGCATTTTAATTGTTTTCTATTTGCCTTATGTATAAATATACCTAAAATGCTGTGTCACGTAAATAGAAACTATTATAAAATATTTCCGGGGAGGGGAGGAAGCTCCCCGGAGGTATGCCTGAAGGAAACTCTGTCCCCCCCCCCCCCCACACACACACACACCACCGTTTCCGAGATCTTGGCTACGATACTATTCGAGCCAGGCCCGGCTCTAGGTATTTTGCCGCCCCAAGCAGAAAGCAATTTGGCCGCCCCCTCCCTGAAATTCAATTTTCTATTAACCTTTATAAATGCAATAGAATAGAGAAACACTGCTATATCGCCAGTTTTTAGTCAATTTTGTTCCAAATGTTTTTCAAGTGAATGGATCTTTCGTAGGATTAAATCTTTTGATTTTTTCCGTTTTAAATAAAAACAAAATGTGCAATATCTCAACGAAATATATTAGCATCATATAAATGATGCTATTCAATTTTAGATTAAAAAAATCTGTTTTCTGATGCATGTCTTTCCATATATATTAATACATTTTATTATTAAACATATTTTATTATTTAATCATGAATGATGTGTGTGTGTCTGTCTGTTCCAACTTCTTTGATGGCATTTCAACATACTTTTCTATGTCCTAGAGAGCTGACATTTGATATCTCTAGGACATACTATAAATAATACAACAGCGTAGTCTAGTAGAGCATTTTAATCTATTAAAGTTTGTCACATCCTCAAAAAATAGAACCAGTATTTTTTTTTTCTATGAAATGGCCATTAATATAAAATAGTTAAAAAAAGACTTGAGGGGTTGTACCGAAGATACGTCCGCAACGTAGAATACGTCTTATCAAATGGCTGTTTGTAAATAAAGCAACTGCTTACATAAACATTTCATTTATTTCTACAAACTACCAACTGTGGTCTAATAAGTTATAAAGTTATTTATTACGAAATGTTAATTAAGCACCAGAATAAAAGAAATAATATTTAGCAATTTGATTATCGCTTGATCATTTTTATCTTATTTCGCATTCGATCGCATTCATCTCTTGAGCGTGTCACCCCTCACAACACGCGTACATCCTCGGCCTAACACTTGGTACCACTGCCGTCCCCCTCCGACTATTACACGCCAAGCTACAATCCTTCAAAATCTCACTCTTTTTCGTCACACCCGATTTGCTGACATAGTCCCCATACCAAGCGCCGACAAAGACGTTATCATACATCAAAAGTATCCAATATTCAACACTATATATATATATATATATATATATATATATATATATACAATAAAAATAATTTGAAAATCCAATGAAAGAATAGAAAGAAAATGAAATATATATATATATAACACTGCCAAGTTTAACTGTATAAATTGAGTTCAATTTTTTTTGTACTTTGCAGTAGAATTAAATGATTTTTTTTTTTAATTTAGAGTTCCCATTTATCAAAGATTTCGTATGATTTGCCTCCATTGAAGCTGTTATGAATAAAATCATTTAGCCGAAAATCAAAGTTTCTATATTTATTCGTTTTTAGAAAACAATTGTAAAAATGAAAGCTTCTCTCATAACTAGATATGGCTGAAAATCAATAGGATTTTATTGATACTGATTTGGTATGCTTCTATTTTATGTAACTCGCTTCATTATTTCGAGATATGTATCTCTACCTGTAGGAAAGTAAAATTTTCTAATATCTCTAGAACGACTAATGATAACTACTAAACAATGTTGTCCATTCCAGTT
Organism: Amaurobius ferox; assembly: GCA_951213105.1. Classification (NCBI taxonomy): domain Eukaryota; kingdom Metazoa; phylum Arthropoda; class Arachnida; order Araneae; family Amaurobiidae; genus Amaurobius; species Amaurobius ferox. The sequence goes on along the minus strand of OX578146.1, from coordinate 139,651,014 downwards.
AGAAGTACCTACAAATCATTTATTCCTTTAACAATAGTGAGTAGTATATATAATGCAAAAACAAAGTCTATTTTAAATCAAAAATTTGCAATACCTCAAAACACACATTTTATTGTGCTGTAAATGGTAATTTAAAAAATGAAATATTACATATAAAATTAATAATTTTGTAACAAATTATAATAGAATCATTTAAAAAAATATTTTTTTTAATTATCGAAATAAGAAAATTTGAAGATTCTACTACCTAGTTTCTACTTCTTATGTGGCAGCATTTGAATTATTTTTACAATTTTATTTCATGATTGACTATTTTCAGAATGAAATTTTGTAGTTATTCAATTTACATATATTTAGTAATTCAATTTATATTATTTTAAATTTTTTCTTCTTGTTTAGCCGGAGCAAGTTTAAATACGTTTAAATATTCTCGCAATGTTTAAATACGTATTTGCTATACATATTACTTCTATATATATATATATATATATATATATATATATATATATATATATATATATATATATATATATATATAATAATTACTTCTATATAGTAGTTAAAATTATATTAGATAATTTGCCCCCTTTGAGATTTCATTTTCTCTCTTCCCCTCAGACAAAATGTCCTGAAAGAAAAACTGCACAGATGCAGATATCATTTAAAATATGGTTAATTAGTATTCAAGGATGCTTAACACTGATAAATTTATCAAAATCCGAGAGTCCGATGTTTGATCCCCATCACAATACTTTTCCTTTTCTATGTGTTGCAGGAAAATAAATTAGATGTAAAAAGGATATTTTTGTAACTCTTGTTGTGATATTTATTATACTTCCCTCGCTAAATAGAAGTAAGTATTTGCACATATCATTTTTAAAGATCTATGCGCTTTTGAAGGGACTAATTACAAAACACAAAATAAATATTCTTTAGTTTTTTGTTGTCGATCAGTCTGTCGGTCAGTCTATCGCTAAATCGAGGTACCCTGCTGTTCTTCGAAACTACTGAACCAAATGAAGTCAAATTTTGAACATAATCAGGCTGTTGTTACTCGATACAGTGAATAACGTCACGATTTATTATTTTTTTAATTTTTCACTACTCATTCGCAATTTGAGCAAATGTCGTTTTCGTAACATTACAATGCTACTACTCAATCGACTGAAATAAAATTTTCTGAAAGAATATGGCTTGTTATATGCTTGAAAAAATATTCTAAGAGGACATTTCTATGCGCCACACTGCAAGTATAATATAAAAAATATAAGAAAAGTACATGCTTAAAATGCAAAAATTAAAACTTCCAATTAAATAGTAACATAATTGAAGTAATTTAGAAATTTAAGAAATTTACAGTATTTTTCTTTTACTTCTTATTTACCAGAAAGAACGAAAATTCTTTGAGGTTCATCATCATTTTCTGATGACTTAAAATAAAAAATTAGAAAAATTAGAGTTCTACATGTGAGACAGTTGGCTTAGAAAATAAATTTTGATTGATTTCCAATTAATTTTAAAAACTAAATTCCTCCCTATTAACTTTCATTGTAAATACTCCAATGCTAAAGAATGTTATATTCCATTGAATTTTTACTCCATAACTTAAACTCAGATTATAATATATGTAAATGACATTTTTATGATCCGATATATTTCGTTTAAAGAATTTAAGTTTATAAAATACAGAGGTTTTAAAGCACCGACATGTGAATATGTTGAATATTGTCTTTGTTTTAAAAATTACCCCATTCAAATTATAGTAGTTATTTTTCAAATTAAACAAAGCTTTAGCTGAAATCCTGATAACCAAAAATTTGAATAATTAAAAAAAATAGAAATTACCCGTAAATAGCGTAAGTAATATTGATATATACTTTCAATTTAAGAAAAAATAAATACAGTATTAGTTAAGGAAAACGCACACAGAAAAAAAATCTGAAAATTGAGCAAAACGAGGAAACAATTTCTAAGAACTTTCAAGGAGCTAAATTTAATATAACATCTTAAGAACAAACAAACACTGATCTGTGCGTAAAATTTAAATTATTTTTAGCTAAAAAATGACTCGATAGATGCTGTATATAAGTCGTTATAACGAAAACTACCACAAGTTTTAAAGAATATACCGATTTTACACATGGAATTTAGAATAATATGAATCCCCTTGATGGGGGAGGGGGGGGGGCGGTCTAATATGTTATATATGTTAATAGAAACCATTTTTAAATCATAAAATAATTATATCTTGCTTACCTTAAATTTTAATCTTGCATGAAATGCTAGATGAATATTTTAAATAATATCAAATTTAACTGTATAACATTTAGAAAGCAAAACTATAAACTATTCTTTGCGGCAAGAAAAATGATGTTTGACATTTCTCACCGAAACGTACGACTTAACTGATTCACCCCAGAACAAATCTCTCGCAAAACAAAAGGATTGATAAACACGTTTCACAGGCCGATGGGGGGGGTGTATGTCCCATAAATTCTACAATGATCCACGGATGTCTCAAGATGTCTTTTGAGACCTGTCCTCGTTTAGTTTTCTAATTACTTTCAATGCGGACACCTGCTTCGGGATAGATGTGAAAGAAGTCCTTTATTTATGGGTCTGGGTGATCGGGGGAGATGATTTCCGGATTTGAGCTTAGGAGAATAATTAACAAAGGATGGGTATCCTGGCACGGCAATTCTAGGTGGAACCCCATCGTTTCAAGCAAAGTGCCCTCTCTCATCGGATTTTTTCATGGAATAGTTAACAAAAACCAGTTTCACATAAAAGCTTTTGCAGTTCACAGATAATGGTCAATATGCCGCCCTAGACGTATTGTTGATGGCTGGTACTGGACGCCCTGTGCGCTAAAGTAATTAGTTGTTACTTGTGTTGCAAGATAAACAATTAGGGGCGACATACTGGAAGTGATCCCATTTAGCCCTCTGGGCCTCTTTTTTCACGGGGAGAATGAATGATAGCCGTTTTCACTCTTTTATTATCTGGGACCAAATGTTTAATATTTTCAGTGTTTTTGTTTTGCCTACATCTGCACTTGTAAATGCTGTTGTTCGCGCCCCAGAACTTTTTACTTTTTTTTATTTAGAATATTTTTTTATTAAGAATTTTTTATTTAAGATTTTTTATTTATGTTGACTGAAATGCCGCCCTTAAAATGTGCCGCCCCAAGCAAGTGCTTTCTTTGCTGGTGCCTTAAGCCGACCCTGATTCGAGCCCCCGCCCCCACTCAAAGTGAACCGTCGCAGGTGTCAAATATCGATAATATTGAAATAAATGTATCGATATGTATTTCAATGGATCGATTTATATTAAGTTGAAGCCCGAGAAGAGGGCGACGACCCGGAGGATGCTGCGGCAGATTGCATCACAAAGAGCGACGACGGCGCTCTTCGCCTTTCTGTTATCGGGATGGAGCGGCCGAAAAAGAGAGCGCTTCGGCGTCGGGTCGACCCCTGACCCACGGAGGCCCCGGTCGGGTGTCGGACCCGGGGACAACCCTTCTCCAGTTGCGGCCGTTTGACGTCACCGACCGCGCCCGGCCTCGGAATGCCGGGGTAGTTACCGCAAGAGCGGGACATTTTCTGACTCATCGTGCGGTGTTTTATTCTCTATCGCCGAAATAGCAGTGTGTACAGTATTTAATATGGAAACTTTGGAATGGATTGCCACAAATTGAATGAATTCATCGTACAGTCTAGGCGGAAGATAATTGCAATATTATTTCTTGCAATAATAAGTCTATATTGTCACAGTTGAGTGTACTGGAAAATTAAAGCAAACATTTTAATAAAATAAGAACAAAACTAGTTTTTAAATGACAAACTTGAACGTAAATTTCGGGAGCAGTGTTTCTTTTAGGCACACTTTCAGGTATTTTGTAATCGAAAACTATGCATAAACTATGGTAAGTACAAACAAGAAAGATCAATCATGCATAAAGCATTGATTATGAAATACTTTTCAACTGCAATGCAATTTTATTTAAACATCTCTAAAATGCGATACATTCAGCGGTAATATTTTTAAAATTATCACAATACTACATTAATTTATTATATTTAAAAACTTAAAACTTCATCGAAAAAAACGAACTTTATTCATATGACGTCATTGAAATATAAATCGCCTGACTTCTCTATGTAAAAGCTGTAAATATTTCATTCATACACTTTTATTCCATTTTTTTTTCATCACAATACTACAATAATTTATTTTATTTAAAAACTTAAAACTATGAAGGTAAACGTAATTTAACTCTATGCTTAAAATTCATCGAAAGAGTCTGCTATAAAATCGTCTGTTCTCTATGTAAAATCAATAAATGTTTCATTCATAGCTGCTATATTTCAGACTCAAAGAACTTAATAATTTTGTGTTAAAGAAATTCAGCAATTCGAATACAACTCATCCTACATCTTTATGTGTTTACATACTCCATAAGGGAAAATTAGGCTTCGTTGTAGAAATAATCAAAGTTGGATGATCATTTAAACTCAAATATATTGTCATTGCGTTGTTTCATAATGTAGATGCACAGAACTTAAGCAGCGGTAATAAAGCGGTTTTAGGTTGCATACAACACTAAATATGAATTAAAAAGAACTTTAAAAATCACGATTTTGAGACAAGATGGATGGCATTAATCATTTAAACTCAAATATATTGTAATTGCGTTGTTTCAGAATAAAGATGCACAGGAATTAAGCAAAAATAAAACGGTGTTAGGACGGATACAACACTAAATATAAATTAAAAAGAACTTAAAAAATCACGATTTTGACACAAGATGGCTGCCATATTTTATTTTGAAGTGGGTCACGTGATCTCTTCATATAATATGGGTGTAGTTATTATTTTAATTTTTATTTAAAAAACTACCGAATATATTTTGCTGAAATTTTTTTCATATTTTTTTATGGGATAATTTTAATATTTCCTAAAACTTTCGAAGCACTTTGTGTATTTTAAATTCGCTTAAAAATGTTTGAAAAATGAGGTCCCATAGGGTTCAATGTATTTCATTTTTTCAACCCGGGTTCAGTCAAAAACTAATTAGGTGATATTATTCATTTATATTCCCATAAGTCCCGCAGACCGTCTGAACAACATACTAAAGTTTCATTTTGATAAAGTCATTTTTACGGTAGTTATCGTGCTAACGGACAGACAGACAGACAGACAGAATGAACATAAACACTTTTCAACTATGTTGCAAAGTGTTAAAAAAACTCGTCTCTAGCATATCTGTTACAAATAAGTAGCTATAGGCCAAGACTAAGGAAAAAATAGTAGGCAACTTATCACTATAATGGTATGGAGATGAGGGGAATATTAGTATACAAAAATTATAATTAAATATATATATATATATATATATATATATATATTTCTCACTTTTCTTTCATTGGAACTTCAAACCTTTTTATTATATATATATATATATATATATATATATATTTACCAAAAGGAATACCTAAAAACTGAAAAGCAATAGAAGAATGCGAAAGACGAAAAGTATCACAAGTGGCCGGGGGGGAGTTGTGACCCCCACTCTCCGGTTGAGCAAATGCTTTATGCCATGGCGACACTCCCGGAAGCCGATACTTATACATGGAATGGCTTTAATACCATCAATACCGAACAGCAAAAACCCACAGCAAAAATACAAATATTCAAATTGAAAGATACACGAAAAACCAGTTCAATTTCTCTATGCTTTAACAAAAGAAACTACCCTATAACCCGTCTCTACAAAATTCAAAAACTAATCTTACCAAAAATGTCCCATGTACAAAACTCCAACCAGAAGTCAACCTCACCAATATCCGAACCCAATTCACGTGAGACAACGCTATTTATACAAAGTTTTAACAGTTTAAATATCTGCCCTTACATTCAGTTACAGTTAGCCCATTGAATTCTGAAAGTATTTTAATTACAAAACCCATGGGGTAACCATGTTTTACAGCTTCATCCATAAACTCTGTATCGTATAGTATTTGATCACTTTCCCTACTATTCAAACGTTTATTTCTATTCAATTGGTTAATGATAATATTACGAAAAACATTTTTATGTAAATTACTTGACCAAGGTGTTATGAAATTTATTTTAAATGGAAAATTTTTTCTCTTATCAAAATTTCTGAAATATGTTTTATCATTGTCTTTAATTATACACAAGTCTAAATAATTTAAACTTTCATCCGAATTGCATGTTTGCATATTATACGTAAGAGAAATAATTTTTCAAGCGGCTATTAGTTAGCTTTACATTTGTAAATTATATATATATATATATATATACATATATATATATATATATATATAATATGAAAAAGCAAGCACGGCAGAAATGAGAATAGGCAACAATAATTAGCTCAATATAAAAGATCAAGACATGGAGAACAATCAGCTGAAACTACATAAAAAATGACGGTTAGTTCGAAATTGCATTCTCATCAGGACAGCCATGCAATTCGAATTAAAACCAAAAAAATAGCCAGTTTCTGACAAAGGCTATAGTATTTGGCTATAGACTCCATTGGAACTGTCTACCGGCTAATGGAAGGTTAAATAATAAAATCCAAAAGAATTAAAAACCAGAAATATAAAAAACAGAAATATAAATTTACAGGTACAGTCACCACGTGTGAGTCGAAATGCTTGCAGTCGAACATATTGCAGAGCATTCTACATCTAATCCTTAAAACGAGTGGAAACCGGAATGATCATAATATTGAACATGAACGGAAATTATTTGAATGAAGACTTTCAAAAATATTAATCAGTATAGGACTTAGGACAAGTGGAATTCTTTCATAAATAGTAATCAGTATTAGACTCAGACCTAGTGGAAAGTTAGGTGATAAGAATGGGTGAAATTCACAAAATTGAGTTATCCAATCAAGGATAAATAATGCAATTGTAAAATTACTACGCGGTGTATTTGAAATTATTAATAATATTATTAACAAACCCTTCCGGATAGTGGTCATTTTGACAAATGCGTTTAAGATTATTGATGTGGAGATAGTGAAACTGAGGATCTGAATTCGAAATAGCTGGTTTAAAATGATGTTTCTAAACAATTGAATAGAATTACAAGGCCAATATGATAGCAGCTTAATGATAGTGAAGTTATAAGAATCTTTTTTATCAAATAGATTGGTAATAACATGATTATGGAGGGCATCTAAATTTAAGTTTAAATAATTTACAGTTTGACTAACACTAGGCTCATTAGGGATTAATTCTAGGTTAGAGGGGTAAAAATTAATATTAATTGGATATAAATCATCAATGATAATACAAATTACGTCATCAACATATCGATATATAATATATGAATTAGAGAAAAAATGACGCTCATAATAATAAAGATATAAGTTAGCTAGAATACTACTACTACAGCCTTCTTGAGGTACACCAGATGTTTATAAATATATGTTATCACCTTGGATAATATAATTGTTGTATAACACAAAGTACAGTAGCATAGGAAAGTTTTTTGCTTTAAATGGAACATTATTGGAAGAGAGATGAGATAACCTTACAAAGAGAGATAATAACTTTAATATCAATATTATTAAATAGGTCTTTAAAATCCAAGGTATGGAAACCAAGAATATATGGAAGCTTGCTAAGGTGATTAACTAAATCAAAACTATTGTTCAATATGAAATAGCCTGAATCCTTAAATTTAAGAGATTCATTAATTCTATTTAAACAGTTTAGCAAGTACTTACTAGCTGTAGTGGTAAAGGTGTGACTGTTCTAAAACTGAGATGTGGTTTATGGAATTTGGGAACCAAAGTAACATATGGAAATTTATAAAATTTACAATTAATATTGAATTGTGTATATAATTTTAGCATTTTAGTTTTGATTTGGATAGACTGATTATTAATAGGTTAAAAATATGATTATTTTTTAAGTAATTCTGTAACGGAGAAACATAATATTTTTTACAAATAATGGCATAGTTATTATCTACATAAGTTATGACAAAATATTTTTGTAGTTCTTTAATAGCAGATAGGAGTTGTTTAAAAGGATAACTAGGCTTCTTAAATTTATTGTTCATAATAATATTTTTAAGAAGAGTGAGGTAGTACACTTTCATAGATGAAATGTTTCAATAGGAATGGAATGAGAACAAGCTTGTTGGTATATGAATTTATCAAAATCAAAAGATAAAGACTGAAGAAGAAGTTTGGGGTGATGGCAGAATGGAATACGAAATTGAGACCCTTTATTCATAATATCCCTGAGAATATAATCCTGAACTATACTGAGATCCCCAGTAATAATAATAATAATAATAATAATAATAATAATATATATATATATATATATATTAGAAAAATGTAATAATAAAAATAATCAATTCAAGTAATCATGAAATATTAGCATGTCACCATAGAAGCAAAACCACGGCCATAATGCCGATAATAGAAGAGAACAGCACCGGCCCAAATTCTAAGATTAACCAAAATTAAATTCATCTTCAGGTCTGAGTATTGAATTCTAATTAACCTAAATAAAGATTGGGCAATAGTACATTACTATAAATGCCCAAACTCAGACTACAGGCACCAAAAGAGGAAAAATTGAAAATAAGAAAAATTATGAAATCTAGTATTACCATGAGACAGGAAGACAGGAACCCTTCATCTATCACCACGTGCGATCAACCGTAACAGTATATATATATATATATATATATATATATATATATATATATTAAATTTAGAGACGTTACTAGTGGACATAATACTTATTCTACATCTACTAGTAAAGTATTACTTAATTGCTTGAAAGAACTAAATGACAGCCTCCGATATTCTCTATCTAATTATTTTATTAACAGTCAAGAATTCATTGACAGAATCTTTGACTTTCAAACCTTTGATTTTAAAAATTTCTTTAATAATATTAATATTCAAGATCATCTTAATAATGCATTTGTTGCCAAACATGTCGATCCTATTAAAATTAATAACTTTTCCACTTTGTTTTATTAAATAACTCTATTTTTCAGGGAAACCAATTATATGTACAAGTATCAGGTGTTCCGCAAGGTGGTTGTAGTAGTAGTAGTATATTATCGAATTTATATCTTTATAAATATGAATATACATTTACATCAACTGACTTACAATTATATGGATATGTAGAAGATCTGATTTGTATTGTTAAAACGGATTTAAATCATATCAACATCGATTTCTATCCGGATAATCTGAAAATGTTGAATAGTGAACCCTCTATTACTGCTAAGGTTAACTTTTTAGATTTAAATCTATGTATTGAATCTACTAATAGTATTATTTATAATTTATATGATAGAAAAAGAAATTTTAATATTAATATCAATCCATTATTACCTTTTACTTCTTGTAATTCGGTTCAAATTTTTCGTAACATCATTAAAAATCAATTGTTTCAAATTTATAGATTATCAGATAAAAGTTTCACCCATTGCACATAAAAAACCTTATTCAAACTAGTCAATCATACTTTTATCCATTATATTTAGTAAACAAGTTTAAGGTTTCTCAGCGTTGTTAATGCACTTTATTATGTCTAAATCACTATAGAATTTTAACCATTCCTCATTAATACTTTCTTATTAACTAACTGCTACTTATGGTTATACTATTTTCTATAATTACGCATTTCGTTACACTTGCATCATCTAACAGTGCTTTTTACCAGAAGATAGTTGCGAGAAGTCAGTGTCTAATTTTCTATTTACCCTATATAAATACATTGTTATATATACTATATGCAATTTTTAACTGCTATATTTACATATATATAGAAGTAATTACTATATATATATATTCCATCCAATTTCATATATTCAATTTGCATCTTATCTTTACAATATTATTCTTTTTATTGTTATTTTAATATTTTGAGCCTCCAGCTTTTGACAATCCTTTGATGCTCGTGCTTAGTTTGCGTGTATCACTCTTGAATGTTAATTTATTCACATGTATTATTAATTATATGACCTTATACTTTAAAATTAAGATCTATTTGAATTCTATTTCCTTTTGTTAGATATCTTATTTCAAATATTCTTTCACATTATTAACCTCCTTAATGTTATTGAACCAGGGTATGCAACTGTTCATGTTTTAAATTAGCCTTATTATATTTATTTTTATTATATATATACACTCAAACTTAAATTATTTGATCTTCAGACCTTTCGGTGCAAGGGCAATAACACAGGATTGCACTGAGCCATTCATACTATATTTATTATGCACTTCAGAAATAACAGCATCTGGCTGCTGAAAGTAATGGATAACATAGACAATAATTATTATTGCACCCGTCTAGAACATATTACAAATATACAAGATGCTACCACTAACTGGCCTGATGATACTCTTAAATGGAGACGATGCTAAAGCTTTCATGCTTACTACTGGCTTTCTTTTATTCCGACTCGTATTGCGGCCAAATAACGAATATTAGACTTTTCCTAGTCAGCGTTGTATTCACTGGGTTTTCCTTCCACGCACTCTCTCAAGACAAATACACTCAAGACAAGACTAGCCCACGACAAGAACGAAAAAACTTAACTCTCCCGATCCGAAACTTATTCCTACTCTACCGTAGGAACGCAGATAATGCTGATTGGGTGGGTGATTCGTCTGACAACCGAACCGGTTAGGATGATCTCAGGGTTGCCGAAGAAATCGAGTTCAGCCTTGGTTTAAAGAACATAAATTATAATGAAATTGAGGGAAATAATAATCGAAAGGTTATTTAGACCTCACACATCTACTCTTCCGTTTTTGCGTAGAACAAGTTGAGGTTTCAGTGCGACCCACCTTTACCTACACGATCATTTCCAACGATTCTTCCCCTTTTCTGCAGCAGACAATAAACGGGTGCTATCATTTCAGTCATCTCAGAAGCTGCGCTCGAGTCATTCATGCTGCTTACTTTTTCGAGTCAAAAGAATGGATGCTAATTTTGGGTTCTTTTTGTTTTGGGGCCAAAAAGATGCCTGCGTTCCGTTAGAAAAAAACCTTGCATATAAATAAGATTTACATGGGCGCCCATAGGGGGCACTTGCCCTCTCATGAACGGTCAAGGTCACAAAAGTGAGTGAGCATCCAGCTAGTCGATGTTATACATCTTATCCTTAAGTGTATCCTACTGACGTCAGTCGTTTGCTCCCTACTCAGAAACGTTCTATGGGAGCCAGCCCATCAAAGTTTAAAATGCTTTATGATAGATTTTAAAATTTTGTACGCAGAGACGCAGTGGCACAATTTTAGTAAGTTTTCACTGACAGTTTAGCAGATTCTCTGAAAAAAATATCTGGCAACATTGACACAAACACACATAGTGGTTTAGGCAACGTATGGGGGGGGGGGGGGTTTAATCGACGTTATAGATGTAAATGGTACAGAAATAATTGCTATAAAAACAAATCATCCAAATACATCCAATTCGACGGCGCGACAGGGCTATTCCCAATTTGAGAAATACATTTTTAAAACTTTTTAGGCAAATTGATTATAACTTGTGAATGAAACGCTTTAAAAGATACTTTTTTTTTCTTTGGGTCTATAAATGGAGCTAAACTATCTGAAATGTGAATGAGGAGAAGGCCGAGTGAAACTTCGCACTATAGGCATTTTATTTTCTTTCAAAACTTTGCTTGTAAATCTGTTCATTTAAATTGCTAAATGATTTAATATATGGGGGAAGGGGGGGGGGGGGGTCTCTAAAATTCTTAAATCGGGTACTGGCAGAAGTGAACGCTTCCCATGAAGAAAGATCGGCAAAAATCCGGGCAAAAGACTCCTAACAGCGCCCATGAAGCATATAAAAACATGGGATAATGCTCTCATTGCAAATTACAGTATCCACGGATTGGTTTCGTGTTCAGACGTTCGACAGTATGGAAAGCGTATAATGAGAGCGAAATCGAGCCATGCATGCTGTGTCTGCAATGGCATCGTTGTGCTAAATTTAGGTGCATCCCTTCCCCCTCCCATCCCACTGCAGCCGGTTCTGTCACTTTGAACTTGACATTAAAACATATTGCAGTAGTCATTTTCCGAAAGCGGGCTGCCTACAGGCTCAACCAAGGTTGCAAATGTGCACACGTTTTTACCAGCCAATTTGGCTGATTTAGCTCATTTTTTACGGCTGTCTACAAAAACTTACTGGCCAAGTAAAAAGGAAAACAAACAGGGGTCGATGGTGTCACCGTCCCTGTCTTGGATGATAAAGAATCTGATCACGTTTTCCTTCTTTTTGAAAATGCGGACGATAGCAGAGATACTGCAAAAAAATATACTGGCGTGTGGTTTTAAAATATTACCCGCCATTTCCATAAATTGAATCATCATTTGGAAACGGACGATCGACATTCAGCAACCACAATTAGCAAAACCAGACCCCTACACTCGACAGACTCGATCCAGGTGAGTCCAGATGCTTTGTACACAGGTTTCGATCCATCCGGGATCGGGGGTTCGATCCGAACCGGACCTATTTAATGTTTGAAGAATTTTATAAAGTACTATTCTACTTCAACCCAAAATCGTGACTCTTGTATAAACCATTACCATTGACTTCACTCTACATTAAAGTTCCCATAACCCAATGACTAGAGTTCGACGGAGGAATCACGCCATTCAACACATAAATAACTTTATTGACAGCTACCTTCGCTGGAAACTCAAAACTCTTTCTCTCACACACACATATATATTACAAACTATATGCAAATTATTTACAACGGTAGCATTGCAAATTCTACCCGAGACATATTGATCTACCATGAAGTTGAAACCTAACTTATTACTAAACTGACTTTCAGTCTGAACCTATAAGGATCAAACTACGACACAATCTATAGACTCACAAGATTGTAGGCTATTAACTCTCGATGCTACCTTCCATGGACGATCCGAACACACTCACGCGCGAACTCGTCAGAATGGCAGAGCTGTCATTCTAAAGTCTGCCCTTCTTGTAAATCTGGCCCATCGTGAGAATGCGATTCTTCGGAATGAAAGTTGAGGAGTTTAGGACATGAATAAAAATCAGGGTGAAGTAGAATTAGAATAAAAATCAGGGTAAAGTAGAATTAGAATAAAAATCAGGGTAAAGTAGAATTAGAATAAAAATCAGGGTAAAGTAGAATTAGAATAAAATGCTAATACATAATAGAACCCTCACACTATAAATGCTATTCGAGGGAATATATGAAAGTGTTTTGTTGATTTAACTGTGTCAGAAACAACCCTTTTTCAACTCAATTCTGGGCAGGAAAGGAGCACACTTTTCTCGACACACTCGGATAAACATTGAGATTCGAGGATCGCCAGGTCGGGCCGAGGACAAGTGTGAAATGTGTGCAATAAAAGAGTGAACACACGTCGAACGGAATCCACAATGAAGAAATCGGTAGTTCCGCAGTAACCCTATTTGGCGCCTGTTGTGCATTAATGGTAACTGCACCTCTTGTCTTCCGTTGCGTATATCGATACTCACTGCCCTTGCTGCGCGCTGGAACTTGGTTTGGGACACGAGTCCTAATGGAAGTAAGCGTTGGGTAAAGAACGGAAAGATTTGTTTTAGACTCTGTTCTAGAATAGAGCATGGGCACGAGCGTCCATAAACAGCCTGCGTAGTAAAATGCGCAGAAACGTAAGGGCATTATTTTTATCATAGGGAGGATGGCCCATAAAAATTGAACTTCAACGTCGAAATTTACCTTTTTGCTGAAAATAAGTTATTTAGAGAACTTGAGTAACAATATATGTGTAAGATTTCATTTGCTAAATTCCATTTTAAGTGAATGTACACAACTACTCATTTTTGCCGTAGTCGTTAGCTAGTGTTCTAAAGATGCATAATTTAATAGAAAATTCTGTAGTGTATATGCGAACGAAAAAGGATAGGTACATATCGAATTTTCTTAAAAAAAAATTGTATATATATTTTATTAAAAGTAAATAGTTTATTTTCCGGTCCTTTAAAATTATTTATTTAAGATAAATGGAGATCTATCCTACTAAAATGAGAGGTTAAAGGATTATAAGTAACCGTTTTCAATGCCGAAATGATGTAAATGTTAATACTACTAAGCACACGAGTATTTTGTTCTGGAAACGTAAGGGAAAAATCGCAAAATGCTCTGTGTGACGTCATGTGCCCCGCTTGCACTAGCCTTGCTGCGACGCTGGAACTTTGTTCGGGACACGAGCCCGAATGGAAGTGAGCGTTGGGTGAAGGACGCAAAGATTTGTTTTAGTCTCTGTTCTAGAATATGTGACCCACGAATAAAACACAGGCTGTCCTTTTGTTCTTCTGACATCCCGAACTGTTGCGTTTTTGCCCGATCGGGAGTTCGAACGCAGAGGATCGGATGACGATCCACACACATGCGCAACCGGTGGCCAATTAGAACCTACTCGGGAATCAGGCATTTGATGAAAGACGACATGTGTTTCTAGTGCGGCAACAGATTGGGTTGTCGGGAAAAAATTGCAATCTCCATTGTTGGGCCCCCTTGTTGTATTTCGTCCGGGCCGAGGAATAGGCAGGCGTCGGAAGGGAATTACGACGTTTTTTATTTGGACAACGTTTGTTTACGTCCATTCGCTCCTAATGCATTCTCAGTGCAGTGGAAAGCAGACACGGGCTTAAATTTTAGACTCACTTTTATTTAGCCCGGACAAACTTACAGAGTCTCGAGTTCGGACACATTTTGCGATCCTTAGCCCTGATCCAAACTGTTTTAAGTCTCGAACCGACTCGATTTTTTTTTCTCAGATATATCTTAAATTATATATTGGAATGAGAGCAATCTATGTGCTCGGATTTACGTACGTCAAAAAGGGTTTATTAGGCTTGGCTCCATGTATTACAGAAATTAACAAATACTTTTTTCAAAACTTCGTCCTGTCTCAAATTTTCCAATCTCAGTCTTAGTCCTGTCTGGTTTGGCCCGACTCAAGTCTTTTAAACAGAAATGCGGGTCGGGCTAAGGCTCGTGGGAGCAGTCTTGGGTTCGTTCAGTACAGCTGTACAGACCCCGTGCAACCCATTTTTTTTTCTTCTCTTGAACCCTTCTCAATTAGGACACAATTCGAGAGATTTGCGAGTCAACTTGCATGAAAATCCCAAAGTCTGTGTTTACTAGGATCGTGAAGGATTTGTCAGTGGGAGGAAAGTTTGTATGCAGTTTGGGAGTGAAGCGAGAACACAGTCTTCCGTAATAAATGTTTCACAAATTTTCTTAAAACTAATGCAAAATTTAAATTAAACATCTTTGTTTCATTGTCGTCGAATACACTTTAAAACCAAATACGTTTCAAACAATCCCTTTTTTGAATGGATTAGTTAGTTATACCCTTCTTAATGGCAATGTAGGATCGTTACTTAGAGACAAGTGGTAACGCCGTATCTAACTTTTGAAACAGAGGTCCCTTGCGGTTTCTTCGTAAAGTAGTTCGAAAGTGCTAATCAGATCGCTTAGTTAAACGGGGAGCGATTTCGGGCATAGATGTATATTGACTGTGACATGAGTCTCTCATTTGGGGGTTGGGGGGAGGAGGGTGGAATGATTTATTGTGGAGGAGGAATTTTGACCCATGGAATCTTTTGTTATTATACGAAATAGTCTGATGAAAAGTCGTAGTTCGCTGATATTCTTTCGGGCTTAGGCTCCTGTGATGAAGATGAAATCCATCGCGTTAAATTATGGCGACACTCCTCCAGCGATTTGCATAAAGCCAAGTGATTAGCATAAGATCAAGTGATTAGCATAAAACTCTCCACCGCTTCTTGATCTCCAGAGACACTCTGCTTTGCAGGTGACGCATGCGCAACGCCTCTGCACTGGCTCATAAAAGTCAGCCCCAGAACACTCTTATCAGCAATATTCGTATTCGGACGACTACGTTCACGCGTGTTATGATGTAGCGCCATGCTATGTGAATAACTTGTAAATATGTTAGTAAATTTCTGTAAATAAACTTCTCTTTTATAAATGCTTCTGTAATAATTAAGATACGATATCGCACCTTCGCCATAGGGTGTTGATGATGAGCGATTTGCAAAAGAGCAAATCGCTGCACCCTTAAATGGCATGGCCTAGAGCTGCATAGCGTATAGACTGCTTTAGAGGGAGACCTTTCGTATCGAAAAGACATCTTTTCAAGAGTGCACTGGTTTTCTAGAGCCTTGATTTCCCTGCTGTACGGAAGTAGACCATTTCGGCTAAACACAAATACACGTTTTATCGGCTGTTTTCAAAACTAGTATCTTAGTTCAATTTCATATTTTATACAGGTTAATCGTCCGAGAAAACAGAGGGGCATTCCAGACACAATTTTTATACATTAGAGGGTACTCAGATTTAGTAGGAAAATCCTGGTTGTAGTACCAGAACGGTTGCCATTTTCAAATTTTTCAATTGTAAAAATTAAAATTGTTTAATTTTGTTAAACGAGCCGTTATATACGTACTTTTAACTAAGGAAGAGAATGGCAGCCATTTTCAAGCTTGTGAAACCAACCGTCTTTAAGACAAGTGCATTTTTTACTTCCCTTATATACAATAGTATAAGGAAAGTATTGTGACGGAGTCGAAAATTCGAAATCAAGTTTTTGACGGGAGAGCACGTTTCAAACATCCTTGATCACGAATCGAACATTTTTTAGGTGATGTCTCTGTGTGTGTGTGTGAGTGTGAGTGAGTGAGTCTGTGGAGATGATATCTCACGAACGAATGGAGCGATTCGAGTGAAATTGGGTACACAAATTACAATCCGTGAATGCTGGAAGCCTATTGTTTTTAAACACTATCGAATGTTCAGAACCCTCCCTAAATTTTCGAGTGAAATTTTGAAAAAATCTTCAAAAAATCAAAACCTTTAATAAAGTTACGCAAATAGATATTTCTTACGCAATTTTTCTTTAGAAAACGATTGACATAAACTTTAGAACGCTAAACCGAACCGTTCTCGAGATATTGCACATTTTTCAAATAAATTTATTAAAAAATCCCATAAATTAAAAAAAAAAATTAACTGTTGAGAAACATGTTCCCTTTTCATATGTAATATCATGCGATACATTTGGTGACATCATTCTTGTGGATCTAGCTCATTCCGTTCATGAGAAAAGATACTTTGATACTTTTGTATTTGAACGCCAATAGTCATTTATTTGCTATAAGAATAACTTATTTCTCCATCCATAACGCTTGGCGAGATTTTGGCGGAATGTCGCTAACTTGGCGACTTTTTAAATGTTGCCAAATGAACGAAAATCTCGCCAAATGGATAAAAATGACGCTCAATCAATGAAAATGATGACTCATTGGCGAAAATTCAATATTTTGGAAAGAATATAAGTATCTACTATAACAATAACCTATTCTTTTTTTTTATTGTAAAAGTAGTAAATTCATTGCATTATATAAGAAAAGTCATGTGCTGTCCACATCAGATTTTTTAAAAAATAAAAAGAAGTGATAAGCTCACGAAACAACACCAAGTATGTTTGTTTTATTGCAAATAAATTATAAATAACAGTTTAAAAATATTAGTGTTTTAGTAATTTTGTTGGTAGAATTCTTAGTGCGATAGTATCCATCAAAAATCAAGGAGAAGGAAATATTTGGATCGCCTTTTGATTTCGGACTTAAAGGACGACGATATTCATCTTAATGTCGTCGTTCTCTAAATCCGAAATCGAAAGGCGATCCACACATTTCCTTCTCCTTGATTTTTGAGTACACATTTATTGGACACCCTACAATACAAGGCTAACTAGAAAAGGCTCCAAGGTTAACTTTCCAGTTAGCCTTTGATACCTTATAGAGCGCCGAAAATTTTATATGAAGTTCCCAGGGAAAAAATAAAACTACTCGTGTTACAGAAATGACGGCCATTTTGACTGCATTAAAAAAAAAATTAAAATTTTTAGTTATGTCATAAGCGACATTTAGAATGCTAGTATAAGCAGTTTTCAAGAAATTGCGCAAATTCTTTTGTAAGGTAGCATCCAATTCGGTTGCATGTTGGAAATCTTCCAAATATCGTCGTAAGACTCTTAGCCGGGTCCTTGTCTTTGATCCTTTGGATATTTTATAGAGAGCTGACACATTAAACTGCCGTAAGCCCTAGGATTGGCTGTGTGGTCTGGGCCTTCAACATTTTTATGATGTTCTTAGAAAAATAAATGGCTAAATATGCTACGGAAATGAAGGCCATTTTGTACTACGAGTACCATTGAGATTGAGCGTTGCGTACGTAATAATACGGAAGTGCCTACGTAATAATATTGAAACGGGAAAAATACCCGTCCAAAATTAATCAATCTATTATTTTCTGTAGTGCTGCCATCTATCGGAAAGACAAGGAAATGTTTTCTTTAATCAGGACAGACAATATAAAAGTTTTTAAAAAGGATTTTTATTTAAAAAAAAAAAATTCTTTATTTAAAAGATTATACAATATTTTTAAAAAGTAAGGAAGTTATTGTTGAGAGCACCCTTTTGAAGGGATTTAACAACGTAATATGAGATAAAACTTTCAACAGGCTCTTAAAGTAGGATTGAATACAGTTAACCAGTTGTTAATTAGCTAAAACATATATTTTAGGTATATTCAATTTTGCAAGCATTTTCTGTGAGCATGAGCATTCAAATTATTAATCTATCACAAAAATATTTCCAAACGAGTTCCATTCTTATATACTCTATCTTGTGTGGCTACAAAAAATAGCAAAAATTGTAAATTATGCTGCAGACACTTTATTTTAATGCACAGTAAAATGAAACACACTCAATTGTGAGAGGCATTCATCAACCAATACCTGTTTCCAACATTGAAAATGTATATGAAAATGAACCGTTTTCGAGATATTGTCGAGATTTTCAAATTAATTTATGAAAAAGTTACGGAAAATTAAGAAATATATTAAATTAAATTATATTAGCTAAGTTGGTAATCCATATATAATGTAATTTTATACTATGCAACAAATCAATTGACATGTTTCACGATAGAGCTCAGCACATTCCATTCACGATAAAAGGAACATATCGTAATAGTTTTTGTATATAAACGCTAATTCATTCGCCCAATTTTATTTATTTCACGTGATATTAATTAAATAACAATGACATTTTGATGTGAATTTTGCATATGAGTCGAAATAATAACATTTTTATAATAATACGATTGCCGAAAAAGCGCTCAATACTAATTGACATGATTTTATGCATTTTGAAAAAAAAAAAAAAAAAAAATAATAATAATAATAATACGATTGCCGAAAAAGCGCTCAATACTAATTGACATGATTTTATGCATTTTGAAAAAAAAAAAAAAAAAAAAAAAAAAATATAATAATAATAATAAATTAAAAAAAATTGGATGGAGCCGTTGTTAAAAGCTGTAGTCGCAGAAACAGATAAAAATTTGCGACTGGACGTATTGAATGGTTTGTGTCGGAACGTACTATCATTATTTTAATTTGAATGAATTTTTAATTTGAATGAAACCGTATCTACTAACACTTAAATACAATTTAATTGGGATGCTTTTGAAATAAACAAAATTTGAGAGAAAATATAAAATTTCGATCCCGATTTCTGTGGTGATCAATTCTGAAGATATGAATGAGAGAAAATAATCGATATTCTTTAAATTTATGGTTTGTAGGGAACTAATTGTAACAAACACATTTTTATTTTGGGTCCGCATTGTGTGTTCGATTAGAATTGATATTTCAGATACAATTGAAATGGTGTTGTTTGTTTCTCATAGATGTCGCCACTATTCTAGAAAGGGAGCTGACTAAGAAAAGTTTACAGTTTTGATTGAATGACCGGATTTTTTTTTTTTTTTCAAAAAAAATTAATGGATTTTCCGAACGTTCTATCGCGTATAAAATTAATAGAACTCCATTATTTACGGATTGTAATAATCGCACTAAACTATTCGAAACGCTTTTTTCGTTTGTGAGATATTGTTTCTACAGACATTTCACCAAGAACGTTCGATTTGAGTTCAGGATGTGCAACGTGCTCTCCTCAGGGCCGTAGTCAGAGACGAAATTGAAGAGGGGCTGGAGGGACATTTAAGGGGGCTCAATAGTCTTAAAGGAGGGGCTCACCCAAAATACAATTAATCATTAGCATTTATAAACCACAATAGTTACAATTATATATTTCAATTTATATAAATTATTGATAAATAATTACATATATATATTTGCAAGCTAAGAACTGGTTATTAATATTCTTATTGATACTATACACCAATATTAATATATAATAATTACAATTGATTTTAATGGAAGCATTGACTAGTCATAAAGGTGTTAATTATTTATAGAAACATTCTGAAAGTTAATACAAGTTAGTGCTCAGTATGAACTATTATCTACTTATCAGTTGATTTTGACTCTATAATGTATAACAGTGCAGTGAACCCTACAATAGTACAGAAATATTCTAAATACTATTTTCATCATTTTTAAATCCTTTTTAAATTAAATATGTAAATAAATAGATCATTAGTATAATCACACATTCAGCTAAACTGAAAAATCTTTAAAACGAAGTCATTTATTAAAAAATCTCAAAGACATTTTTTATGCAAAATTTGAATGGCATTTTATATGAAATTTCATATCACTACTAAAAGTTTAATATCTTTTATCGGGGGTCTGAGTATACCTCTTGGGGGGAGGCTTAGTTCCCTCTGGCTCTCCCTCCGAAAACTCGAATTCGAATTTTCGACCCCGTCCCAATACTTTTCCTATGTATTACTATGCAATGTATGTAGGAAAGTAAGAGTAAAAGAACTAAACTTTTAAAGAATTTCTACAAATAACTTCTGTTCTAATTGTGACAGTGAAACCTGCTTGAATGTACATACAGTGCACCTTTACGTTTTTGAAGTAACGTATTCTCTTATTTTGACACCACTTTAAGGCTGAATCCATTCTAAAGCGACGGACACCCTTTACGCTTCCATCCCACCGTGAGATATTAAGCAAGTAAAAGTAAAAAACGTACACCCCTTTTATTATACGTATGTAACTTAAATGTATGAAAAATGTATTTATTAAGATGCATGTCCCTTAAATGTATGAAAAACATTATTTTAAAACAAGAGAAAACTCTTTTAAAGTAAGTTTATATAGCTTTTTCACACATAATGCCACATTCCAAATCATTTGATAATCTAAAAAGCGTAATAGCGCCTCAGGACATTGGCAATGTCCTTAAGCACCCCAATAACTTTGCAAAGAAAGGGCCAGGAGTTTACACATTAGGTCTATATATAGCAGAGTGATGATGCCCGATCGAATGAAAGGGATTGCATGCAACGCCCCTAGTTAATCATTTAAACAGCTAGGATAACAAAATCGGCATCCAAGCGAGATAGACTAAAAAAGCCAGTTGCAATGTCTCAAAACGTGTAGATCCGTCGAAAATTCAAGTTGCGATTTTCGACATGATTTCAATATTTTCCCCTATGCATTAACACGCATTGCAGGGAAAGTAAAAATCTGATGTGAGCGGCACATGACTTGCACTGCAGATTTAAATTCATTGCTTCTTTATTTCATTAATAATTCATTAATAATTCATTGCTTCTTTATTTCATTAATAATTCATTAATAATTCATTGCTTCTTTATTTCATTAATAATTCATTAAATTTAGTTTAATTGCACTAAATAACACGCATAAATAATGGACTCAAAATCGGCATAGCAAAAATGCAAAAAAACTAAAATATCTCGAGAACGTCTTGCACAACGGTTTAATTGCACAAAATAATGCCCACAATTATTTAAAATGATGCTGAATTGGCGCTTTGAATTCAATTTTCGTTCTCAGTTGGTAACTAGACGTTTTTTCAACGGTGACGCAGCGCAAATGCGAAAAAACTAAAATATCTGGAGAACGGCTAGGTAAAGGGGTTGGTCTAATTCTTTTTATTGTTAAAATTTATGTATAAAACAAACATTTAATCGATATATTTGAGCATACGTAGTATTTTATTTTAGATTTTAACGATTTTTGCGTGCCATTTCGTCAAAAAAAGGCAGATTACTGTTTTCGGAATCTTACCAAAATCTAATCAGCACCATGGTCACCCATAAGTGACTTACTTATCTACCAAATTTTGTGAGATTTGATCTATTAGTTTTTCAGCTAGAGTGGATACAGACAATTTTTGTGGGTTATTTCGTAAAAAAAGGAGGGTTATTTTTTCCCGAATCGTACCGAAAACTAATCAGCACCAGGGTCACATACAAGTGACTTACCTACCCAATTTTATGAAATTCAATCCATTAGTTTTTGAGTTAAAGTGGATACATGCATTGCACAGACAGACAGACACACACAGACATCACGCTAAAAATAGTTTTTCGTATTCTAGAGGTTTCGAAACGTGTAGATCCGTTGAAAACTCGAGTTAAGATTTTCGGCATGATTCCAATCCTTTTCCTATACATTAGCATGTATTACAGGGAAAGTAAAAATTGAAGAAAATGATGAATAGTAGTAGATAGGATTAACAAACCCTATTATTTTTGATGAGCAACAAAATGGTTGAGTGTTGTTTTTCGAATATAAGTCTTTTTATGTAGAGTTCTATTGGGCTCCATTTTAAATGTTCGGAATCTATGTTTTTCAAGTAAAGAAAAGTTGGACAAAATGGCATTCAAAAGACAACGACTCTTTCTCAAATGTCTTGTTTTTAGCATCTTGCTTCTGTTTCATACAATGCTGAGTTTTTTTCTTTTAAACATTCCATATGTTTCTGGCACGTAAAATATGGATGCGTTTTTGTTTCTTTTCGGAACAAAGGTATTCGGCTAATGCATCGAAAATAAATATTATTGAAAATAAGCACTGTATTGGATACAGTCTATCGCACCGTTCTTTAATCTTTTTAACTTTAATCACCGTAACCTTCTAATGGATATAATCCAGTCCGAAATGCTATTTCGATCTAATTTATTTTATATACATTTCTTTATTATTGAAATCGGAAAAGATTTAATAAAAAAGCTTCTGCCGCATCAACATATTGGATTAAAAATCCTTGCTAAGCGACATATCGTTGTCTTCAAATAAATGAACGGGAAAAATATCGTCTGCGTAATGCTAGGTCTATTGAAGGTTTAACTCATTTCTAGACACTCCAAACATGAACTCCATTTTAAGTGGGGCTATTCCAAAGTTACCCACAAAATGTCACGAAAATCTGCGCAACCGTTTTCCCGTGATAATGATTCAAACAGATTTTCAGTTTTATTTATATAGATTTCATAATGATGTGTTAACTTAAGTTTTAATTTGAAATCTTTCGTGTACTTTCTACGCGAGTGTTTGCGGCTCTCAAACTATTGGAATGATTGGGACATGTTCCGGCGAAGAACCCCCCACTCCCATTAGTGTTGTTTTAAAAGCCATTTTTTTTAAATATGTTTTATTTAAAAATATATATTTATTTCATTGTTCTATTTGTTACGTTTTGCTCTTTATTTTACAAGCCTATTTCAGATGTTCCTTCTTAAAAGTGGGTTCTGTTTGAAAATGTTGAATGGGGCGAACATGCCACCTTTCTACTTCGGGAAGTTTGAAATAGGTATTGTCTTCCAACTAGCGACCCTGCAGGCCATTATTTTAGCCAAACTAAGCATTCGGGAGAAGAATGCTATAAATAACAAGAAAGATCAATCATGCACAAAGCATTGATTATGAAACACTTTCCAACACCAATGCAATTTTATTAAAACATCTCTAAAATGCGATACATTCAGCGATGATATTTTTTGAATGATCGCAGTACTGCAATCATTTATTTTACTTAAAACCTTGAAACCATGGAGGTACTTTCTAATTCCATGCTTAAAACTTTATCAGAAAAGGCAATGCATATAAAATCGTCTGCTTCTCTATGTAAAATCAATGAATATTTTATTCATATCACCTATATTCCAGACTCCAGAGCTCAATAATTTTGCGTTAAAAAAATTCGGCAATTCTTATACAACTCCTCTTACAGCTTGGTTTGTTTACATTCTGCATACGTTAAAATGAGGCTTCGTTGTAGAAATAATCGAAGTGGGAGGATCATTTAAATACAAAAATAGTGTGGGCGCAGAATAGAGATGCACAGAAAACACTCAAAAATAAAGCGGTTTTAGGATGGATGCAACATTTAATATAAATTTAAAAAATCTTTAAAAAAAATCACGATTTTGACACTGGGAAGAAATGATGGATGTCCTATTTTACTTTGAAGTGGGTCACGTGATCTATTCCTATTATATGGATGTCATTATTATTTTAATTTTTATTTAGAAAACTACCGAACCTATTTTGCTGAAATTAATGAATCATTTGAATATTTCCTAAAACTGTCGAGGCAATTTGTGAATTTTAACGTCGTTTAAAAAATGTTTGAAGCATGAGGTCCCATAGAGTTCAATGTATTTCACTTTTCAACCCGGGTTCCATCCAAAACGAATTGGGTGATATTATTCATTTACATTCCCATAGGTCCCACAGTCCGTCTGAACAACATACTAAAATGTCATTTTGATTAAGTCATTTTTACGGCAGTGATCGTGCGAACGGGCAGACATACAGATTGACCCAAGTCATAAACATTTTCTTAATCATGTTGGAAAGTGTTAAAAATGTGTTGAGAGATACGATACACGATTGTCGTTCACTCGGAGACTTACAGTCATCATTCGAATAGCCTGTCAAAGACTCTTAGTCGAACATAGTTATTTGAATCTATTCCATTCCATTCGGTCTGAGGGTGGATGACGGCCGCAGCCTTCGAAGTCACCGGCTGCGTCTGAAAAATCTTTGCGGAAACCCCCATTTGCTCCGCCCCAAGGAGGAAAATCTTGGATCTGGCTCAGTGAGGTTCTGTTTCGTGGTCAGTGACGTCATGGAGTTGTATCGAACTTATTTTGGGGTTAAGTACCAAAGACTTTGGAATGAGGGAAAGGGTGCCCCTCTAGGGCGCACAAAATCTAGTTACGCCACTGCTCGTCAACGGTACTGTAACTGTAAGTGAGCCATGATTCTGCCTTCTAGGTGACGGGCCTGTGGCTCCTCGAGAGCTGGGAAAGATGCTTCAGAGCCACCCCATTTTTTTATGCTGGCTCCTTTAAGTTTTGAGTCATGGTTAGCAGTGTTTCTTTCAGGCATACCTCCTGGAGGAGCGACCCCCCCCCCCCGGATACGAGTATTCGCCTCCCCCCTCCGGAGACATTTTATGTTAACCTAGTTTTTATTTATGCGACAGCATTTAGATGTATTTATATAGCGCAAATAAAAAACTTGCCCCCCCCCCTAGAGTTTCATTCACCCCTCCCCTCCGGCCCAAAAGTCCCGAAAGAAACACTGCAAGTGTTGAAGACCCAGGCCGTCTTACTCGTCCGAGGACTTGAGCAGCTATTTGGGCGGCCGGAGTACTGCAAGTGTTGTTGTTGATGAGACCCAGACCGTCCGACCTACCAGAAAGGTGTAAGGTAACTGTTTGGACGGTCGGGAAGTGCCACCCAATTTAGACCGGAACCCAGTGGGGGAGGCATCCACAGGGACCGTACCCTCCTTCCCCTACCACCAACCTCTCGGAAGGACTTACGGACCCACATGTTTAACGTGATCGTACTCCGCATGAACACGGCGGCAGTTTTGGCAGTGGCTGGAATCGAACCCGGGCCTACCGAGTGCAACTCCAGCGCGCTAACCAATGGGCTACCGCGCCCCGGAGTGCTGCAAGTGTTGTTGTTGTTGAAACCCAGACCGTCCGACCTACCAGGAAGGTGTAAGGTAACTGTTAGTGCTGCAAGTGTGTAAGGATTCATTTTTCTAGGGATTTAAAAAAAAAAAACTTTTAACCCGTCCCAAGCTTATTTTCTTCACCCTGATCTAAAAAAAAAAAAAAAAAAATAGAAACTCGATTCCCTTAGGTTCTGTCCCGTGTTCGATACTATGAACTGAAAATTTTCAGTCTTCTTTGGAGGGTCTGTAAAGGCACAAACCCGTTAGGCAATTATTATAAAGATGTTTTATTAAGGAGGGTCATTGGTAGAGGAGAGAGATCAGAAGTTCGCGTCTATCCGGAAATATTAGGAGCGCAAGTGCCGCAGTCGGACGCATGGGAGATAATCTGTAACATAAGTTTCTGGGCCCCGTTCTAGGGCGAGTCTGCGAGAAGCTCCCCTTCGAATGAGTCTCCGCGCAACGGATGAGAATGCGTGGAATGCGGGTGCCGGTGGAGGAATGCGACCGAGGAAGAAAAGAAGCGCTTCTCACGCCGGACTCGCTCTGCTCTTCTCGCGACTCCACTCTGGGGATGGAGGAAGGTGTTGGGACACTTGGCAGAGTTCAAGAGCCTTCCGTTTCTCGTGCTATTGGGGAATCGACTTTCCAACTTAAAAACGCCTTAGATGGACACTATTTTTTATATATTAAGTTATTTGTCAAATAGTTAAGTTAAATCGTATCTTGCCCGTACAGACGAACATAGAAATAGTTGGGTTGTCTGGTCCTAAATGTGTATTGCCCATATTTTTATTTTACATTTAAATAGTAAACTGTTAACGACAAAAGGTAGTATGGCAGTTAATATTGAAGATAGAACTCATTGCAAAAGTAAACATGAACCACCCGTCGATTCAGTAATAAAATAGACTATGGTTTGGGATTTTGAGTACAAGTAAACAGTTTAAAAAATCTGTGTGGGCAGCACATGACTTTCTCTGCAGACTTATATTGACGTTCTCTTCATTTTAATTAAATTTAATTCACTTTTAATTCAATTTTCGTTCTCATTGGGTAATTGGACTTATTTTCAAAGGTGGCGTAGAGAAAATACGAAAAAACTAAAATATCCCGAGAACGGCTAGTCGTCCTAGTGTAATGGGATTGGTCTTATTCTTTCTTCGTTAAAATTGACGTATAAAACAAGCATTTAATGGATATATTTAAGCATACGTAGTTTTTAATTTAGATTTTGACGATTTTTGTGGCCATTTCGCAGAAAAAGGCAGGTTATTTTTTTTCCTAATCGTACCAAAATCTAATCAGCACCAGGGTAACCCACAAGCGACTTATCTACCGAATTTTGCGAAATTCTGTCCATTAGTTTTTCAGCTACAGTGGATACAGACCATTTTTGCAGGTCATTTCGCAATAAAAAAAGGTGGGTTCTTTTATCCCGAATCGTACCCAAACTAATCAGCACCAGATTCGACCACAAGGGACTTATCTACCAAATTTTATGAAATTCGGTTCCATTAATTTTTTTAGTTAGAGTAGATACAAAATCTGCACAGACATACATATAGACATACATACATACAGACAGACACACAGACAGAGTGACATACACACAGACGTCACACTAAAAATAGTTTTTCGTGTTCTAGAGGTCTCGAAACGTGTAGTTCCGTCGAAAACTCGAGTTGCGATTTTCGGCATGATTCCAATACTTTCCCTAGTGAAAGTAAAAATCAGTTTGTGGATGCAAACTGTTCGTTAACCAGGGCAATGCGGTCACAGAATTTTTAGAGCACGGATGAGTGCATGAAGAATTTCTTTTGCCATGTTCACAAAATCAAAATGGGACTCCCAAATGGGGTTGTGTTTCCCCTAAATGGGTTGGTTAATTAAGCCCTGCCTATACTTGCTGCAGAGCTAACTTGAGAGTATAGTAAAAGCTATTCACACTTATTTTTGGACCGCCCTTATGAATTATACCCTTCTGCCCCCTGTGACACATATTTATCACGGGTCCTCTTCCCTATTTAATTTTTCGCTTTTTATGGATTTTTCATGTCTTCTGCATCGTATAGACTTACATCTTTTCCATTGTAGTTCACCTTCAGTTTTTCTCACAGCATTACAGGTCGGCTGCAAGCTTGTCAATTGTTTTCTCTATCCTAAAAAATCTGATGTGTGCAGCACATGAATTTAAATTCATTTTCTCTTTATTTCTTTAATAATTCATCCAATTGAGTTTAATAACACTGCATCTGCACTTATAATTCAATTTTTGTTTTAATTTGGTAACTGGACATTTTTTCAAACCCAAAATATCTCAAGAATGCTTAGTCCTAGAGTTATGGGGTTGGTCTAAATCTTTTCCTCGTCAAAAATTACGTATAAAATAAGCATTTAAGGGTGAGCGTCAGTCAATCTTCTGCCCTATCCGCGCTTTGTTAACTTTCGCAGATCACATTTTTCGCAGAAATTCTGCTGAAACAGTTGCGAAATATTTCCTGAAAGATAAAATGCAATGCTTAGATTATATTAAAACTAAATTTAATACTCAATAAAATATAGAATCTATTCTTTATTTTAATCCAAAATATTTTGGGTGCTGCCATCTGTTGTCGTAATGTAATTCATACCGACTATTTTTATTTTTTAATGAACATTTTTAAATATCTATTCCTTCTAATACAGTATTAAATACAACAACAGATTCTATATAATAATGCCACAATCATGAAAAGGTAATTTCTCATTCTATAAATTGGATAAGGGGATCGGAATGTACATGATCGAGGACAGCAACTTTATCTTCGAGTTCCTTTGTCTTCAAGTCCAAGTGCAATTACCTTTCCGTGATTGTGGCATTATTATATAGGATCTGTTGTTGTATTTAATAGATTATTAGAACGAATAGATATTTAAAGATTAATTGCAAAATAAAAATAGTCGGTATGAATTAAATTACGGCAACAGATGGCAGCACCCAAAATATTTTGGATTAAAATAAAAAATACATTCTATATTTTATTGAGTATTAAATTTAGTTTTAACATAATCTAAGCATTGCATTTTATCTTTCAGAAAATATTTCGCAACTGTTTGAGCAGAATTTTGGCGAAATATGTGATCTGCGAAAGTTAACAAAGCGCGGATAGGGAAGAAGATTGACTTCCGTTCACTCTTAATGGATATATTTCAGAATACGTGGTCTTTTATTTTAGATTTGAGCGAGTTTTGCGGGCCATTTCGTAAAAAAAGGCAGGTTTTTCTTTTCAAAATTGTACCAAAATCTAATCAGCACCAGGGTATCCCACAAGTGACTTATCAACCTAATTTTGTGAAATTGGGTCCATTAGTTATGTTAATAGAGTGGATATATGATATTTTTGCAGGCTATTTCGCAGAAAAGGCGGGTTCTTTTACTTCGAATTTTACCAAAATCTAATCAGCACAAGGGCCACCGGTGACTTACCTACTGAATTTTATGAAATTGGGTTCATTCGTTTTTGAGTTAGAGTGGGTACATACATTGCACAGACAGACAGATACACACACACACAGACGTCACGCTCAAAGTAGTTTTTTCATATTCTAGAGGTCCCGAAACGTGTCGATCCGTCGAAAACTCGAGTTGCGATTTTCGGTATGATTCCATCCTTTCCCAATACATTACCATGCATTGCAGGGAAAGTAGAAAAGAAGAAAGATTAGGAGTCCGGGCTCCCTTCATTCGAATGGTGTCCTCCTTCCGTCGTTTTAATTTTCACACGTCCATAACGTATAAACTATACTATACATTTACTAAAGTGTCGAAGCGAGAGCAGAGGCAGTGCCTACCCAAATACGAGCCATTTACGACTCAGTGGTTTTCATTTTTATTATTTATTTTTTGAAAGGAATGTATGACATGTTTTCTGCCTGAATAAACGAAGGGAGATGTTGACAGATTTTTCCTCCGATTGACAACTGACTGGGGCGTTAGCCAGAGAGGGCTAACACCCCCCGATAAAATGCTAAACTTCTAATAGTGATATGAAATATCCAACATGTCATCCAAATTTTGCATAAAAATTGCTTTAAGAGAATTTTATAAATGATTTCTTTTCCCATATTTTTTAATTTAGCTAAATGTGCGGTTATACAGATACATTTATTTAGATATTTATTATTTAATTTAAAAATCCTGAAATTGAAAAAAAAAATTAAGAAGACAATAGGAATTAAGACTTATGTATGATTGCGGCGTTCACTGTTATACATTATCGAATCCAAATTAACTTATAAGTAAAGGAGTGAATGCTAAGAGTTGACTTTCGGAAATTTTCTTCGATTGATTAAAACAGCTCTGCTACTAGTTAATGCTTATATTGAAGTCAATTGTAATTATTATATATAAATATGGATGATATATAGCAGTTATATGTTTTTTCCTAATCCACTTTTAGCTTACACGTATAAGCATGCAATTACTTATTTGTTAATAATTTATATGGATTGAAATATAAAATGATAACTATTATGATTTATGAATGCTAATGATGAACAGTGATTTTAAGCAGCCCAAATGAAGAACCTCTCAAAAAGACAGGTATTTGACATATCCTATCCCAAACAGTTCGATCCCCCTTTGCAGGCATTAGACCAGTATTGGATGGACGTAAGCAAAAGGTTAAGGACCTTTCAGCCCCCTTGAATTTCGTTTCTGGCTACAGCCCTGCAACTTCTTTAGGACAGACATCTCTCCCTCGCTAGGAGACGCTGCATTGGAAATGGGATTAAAGCACGTTAGAAAACACGTTTCAACCGTTTTAAAAAGTGAGACTGAGAGAATTGAAATTTTTCTATGGGAATCCTAAAATAAAGCTTTTAACAGGTGAAGAAGTGAAGCTGGTGGATGGCTGTTTTCTGGCTTCTCTTTCGCCTCTTTAAAACAGACTTTTCTCTACAGAGAGGCGCAAAACCGGGGTTAACAAAATGGCATAATGGGATTCATTTATTTTCTTTGTGATTAAGATATTGTATTTTATTACTTTCCCTACACATATATTAATGGAAAGCATTGTGATCGGCTTGACAGTTGAAATTCGAGCATGTTTCAAGCATCCATAAACTCGAATCGAATGCTTTTTAGGTCTGTGTGTTAGTGTGTGTATGTATATACGTTAGAGGGTGTGCATTTATATTATTGTGTGCATGTATGTTAGCGTGTGTGTGTGTGTGTATGCTAGTATGTGCATGGGTTTATGCTAGTGTACGTGTGTGTGTATGTTAGAGCAAGTTAGTGTGTATATGCAGAGACGCAGACGAACGGTGTGGTGGTGGTGTGTGTGTGTGGGGGGGGGGGACAAAAGGGTCCATCCTCGGGAGGTTTAGAGCCTAGCCTGCATAAACAGTTTATGAAAACAAACCAATAACTTGTAATATAGGGATTAATAGGGGCCTATATTTGCTACATAAGTTCTGTCGGTGACACTGTGTGTATGTATGTTAGTGTGTGTGCTTACGTGCGTACGTGTGTGCGCGTGTGTGCGCGTGCATGTGCGTGTGTGTATGTGCATGTGTGTGTATGTGCATGTGTGTGTATGTGCATGTGTGTGTGTGTGTGTGTATGTGTGTATGTGCATGTGTGTGTGTGTGTGTGTGTGTGTGTGTGTGTGTGTGTATGTGTGTATGCGTCGTGTGTCTGTGGAAGCGATATCTCACGAACAAATGAAGCGTTTAAAGAAATTTTGTATGATTATTATAATCAGTATATTGAAATACTGGAACTCTATTGATTTTAAATCCGATCGAGCTTTCGGTAGACCTGCAAATTTTAGAATACAATTAAAAAAAATATCAGGATATTCAATAATGTTAAATAAATAACTTTTTATACGTCATTTTTTAGTAGAAAACGGATGACACACACTTTAGAATGCTAGCTTGAATTGTTTGTTCTTGAGATATTGCAAGTTTTTCAAATAAATTTATGTAAAAAATTATATAAAATTAAAAAATATCATATGTAAAGAACCTTGCTGCCCCAACCGGGAATCGAACCCTGGATCTCCTTTCTGGCCCGCCGACGCTCTACCGTTGAGCTACTGGGACGACATGGCAAACTCTTATCGTCGATGTGGACTCTGCAATTTTCAAGTTCGATTTGCGCGAAATATAAGTTCATTTGGTATTTCGAAATAGCTTCATACGTTGTCGTCCAATGAAAATGTACAGTGCCGTGTATTTCGTACATCGTTATTGCAGTGGGAAAGAAAGAGGTGAGCGAAAGTCATGTGCTGACCACATCGGATTTTCTTAATTTGTTAAAATAGACAGCAGTCCATTTTTACTTTCCCTGCAATACATGGTAATGTATAAGGAAAGTATTGAAATCATGCCGAAAATCGCAAAAAACTATTTTTAGCATGACGTCTGTGTGTGTGTGTGTTTGTGTGTGCATCTGTCTGTCTGTGTGTCTGTCTGTCTGTCTGCCTGTGCGGATTTTGTATCCACTCTAACTAAAAAACTAATGGACCAAATTTCATAAAATTTGGTAGGTAAGTCACTTGTGGGCGAATCTGGTGCTGATTAGTTTTGGGTACAATTCGGAATAAAAGAACCCGCCTTTTTTTAGCGAAATAGCCCGCGAAAGCCTGTATCCATTTTAGCTGAAAACCTAATGGACCGAATTTCACAAAATTCGGTAGATAAGTCGCTTGTGGGTCATCGTGGTGCTGATTAGATTTTGGTACGATTCGGAAAAAAATAACCTGCCTTTTTTTGCAAAATGGGCCGCAAAAATTGACAAAATCTAAAATAAAAAGCTACGTATGCGCAAATATATCCATTAAATGCTTATTTTATACGTAATTTTTAACAACGAAAATAATAAAACCAATCCCATTACACTAGGATGACTAGCGGTTCTCGAGATATTTTAGTTTTTTCGTATTTTCTCCACGCCATCTTTGAAAATAAGTCCAGTCACCAAATGAGAACGAAAATTGAATTAAAAGTGAATTAAATTTAATTAAAATAAAAAGAACGTGGATATAAGTCTGCAGGGAAAGTCATGTGCTGCCCACATCAGATTTTTGCTTGTTCATTTTGGTTTCTGATTTTACATCTCTCCAAATTATTTTATCACGTTCCGTCATTTAATAACTAGGTATCCTGCGCAAACCATTAATTGGTATTTTTACTTTCCCTACAATACGAATGAATTAGAATCATGTCGACAATAGCAACTCAGGTTTTCGACGGATCGACACCTTTCGGAATCTCCAGAACAAGAAAAAACCATTTTTAGGGACGTCTGTGTGTGTGTCTGTCTGTGCAATGTATGTATCCACTCTAACTGAAAAACGAATTTCATAAAATTGAGTAGGTAAGTCCCTTGTGGGTGAACCTGGTGCTGATTAGATTTTGGTACGATTCCGGATAAAAGCACCTGCCTTTTATTGCGAAATGGCCCACAAAAATGGCCTGTTTCCGCTCTAGTCGAAAAACTAATACACCAAATTTCACAAAATTAGGTAGATAAGTCAGTTATGAGTTACTACGGTGCAGATTAGATTTCGGCACGATTAAGAAAAAGAACCTTCTTTTTTTTGCGAAATCGTTCGCAAAAGTCGTCAAAGTTTAAAACAAAAGACTACATATGCTCAAATATATCCATTAAATGCTTGTTTTATGCATAATATTTGACGATGAAAAGAATAAGATCAATCCCGTGACTCTAGGACTAGCTGTTCTCGAGATATTTTATTATTTTCGTATTTTAGCTACGCCACCTTTGAAAATAAGTCCAATTACCCAATGGAAACGAAAATCGAATTAATAGAGCAAATTCAGTGTCAATTAAAATAATTATGGGTGTTAATTTGTGCTATTAAATTCAATTTAATCAATTGTGGAAAAATTAAAGAGAATGCGAATATGAGTCTGCAGCGAAAGTCATGTGCTGTCCACATCAGATTTTTACTTTATCTGCAATACATGGTAATGTATAAGGGAAATATTGGAGCCGTGTCGAAAATCGCAATTCGAGTTTTCGACGGAACTACACGTTTTGGGACTTCTAGAAAATGAAAAAACCACTTTTAGCGTGATGTCTGTGTGTATCTGTCGGTGCAATGTATGTATCCACTCTAACTCAGAAACGAATGGATCCAATTCCTTAAAATTTTATAAGCCACTTGTAGGTGACTCTGGTGACAGTGTTTTTTTCAGGCATACCTCCGGAAGGGCGAAGCCCCCCCCCCACACACACACACACACACGGAGACGTGCATCCCCCCCGGAGACAATTTATGTTAACCTAGTTTCTATTTATGTAACACACCATTTATATATATTTATATAGGGCAAATAGAAAACTTGCCCCCTCCTCCTAAAATTTTATTCGCCCCTCCCCCCCACAGCCCAAAAGTCTTGGTGTTGATACGATTTAAGTACGATTCGGGATGAAAGAACTTGTTAAAGTGAAAACAAACTAAAACCAAATTTCCCTAAAAAATGGATAGATAGACCACTCGTAGTCTTAATCAGATTTTGGTACAATTTGAGAAAAAAGAACCTATGCTTTGGCGAAACGGACTGCAGAACCCGCAAAATCTATAATAAAAGATTCCTTATGTTCAAAATGCATCCATTAAATTCTTGTTTTATACGTAACTATGGACGATGAAAAGAATAAGACTAGCCGTTCTCGAGATATTTTAGTTTTTGCTACGTCGTCTTAGGAAATACGTTCAGTTATCCAATGAAAACGAAAATTGGATTTAGTGCCCATTCAGTGTCATTTTAAATAATGTTATTTTGTGCCATGAAACTCAATTGAATGAATTATTAAAGACATGAAGAGAAAATGAGTTTGAGTCTATTGGGAAAGTCATGCGCTGTCCGATTTTTTCGTGTATCTCGCTTTGTTGTGCTCCATTTTTAAAGGATTCCTTTTATTCTATCGTTACGTACTGTATATGCGTACCTTTCCTTTCAAGCTTAAGGACCGTCTGCTAAAGGAGATAAACATCACTTTTCCTGCAGACTCAAATTCATTTTTTTTCTTTATTTCTTGAATCCATTGAATTGAATGGCACAAAATAACACTGAACACTTTTAATTCAATTTTTGTTTTAATTGGTTAATTGGACATTTTTTCGAAGGTGGTGTAACAGAAATGCGAAAAAACTCAAATATCTCTTGAACGGTTATTTCTCGATGAATGGTGTTGGTCTTATTCTTTTCCTTGTCAAAAATTCGTATAAAACAAGTATTGAATGCTGACATTTAAGCATACGTATAGTCTTTTATTTTAGATTTTTTGCGAGCCATTTCGTAAAAAAAGGCAGTTTCTGCTTTTCCGAATCGTACCAAAATCTAATTAGCACCAGAATATTCCACAAGTCTCATCTACTCATATAGACCCAATTTTGTGAAATTGGGTGCATTCGTTTTTAGCTAGAGTGGGTACATGAGATTTTTGAGGGCCATTTTGCACAAAACGGCAGGGACTTTTTTTTTTTTAATCCCAACTCGTACTCAAATCGAATCAGCACTAGGGTCTCTGTATAATTTTATGAAATTGGGTCCATTCATTTTTGAGTTAGAGTGGCTACAGACATTGCAGAGATAGATATACATAGTATACACAAAGAGACGTCACGCTAAAAATAATTTTTTCGTGTTCTAAAGGTTCCAAAACGGGTAGAATCATCGAAAATTCGAGTTTCGACACGCATCTAATACTAAACAGTTACCTTACACCTTTCTGGTAGGTCGGACGGTCTGGGTCTCAACAACAACAACGGGTCTAATACTTTATACATTAATCATGTTTGGTAGGAAACGTAAAAATATCGAGTTAGTACCAAATACAAAAGTATAGATACCTTCGGAAAATAAAATAAACCTATATCTATTGTTCTCAATGCAGCTCATAAAAAGACAAATCTATATAAATAAAATTGAAAATACGTCTATATGTTTGTCTCATCATCACGGGAGAACTGCTGAACCGAATGTAATGAAATTTTGTGGGTAGTCTTGAAATAGCCCCACTTAGTCCATGTTTCGAGTTTCTAAGACCAGGGGCTGTTTAGATATTAATTAAAAACGAACAGTTAAACCTTTTTTAGTATGCAGACGATCGTTTAGCACGATTTAAATAATAAAGATATGTAATAAAATAAATTTCACCGATATTGCATGTTTGACTGAATTATATCCATTACGGTCTTCAGGTTTAAACATTGTTACTGTTGATATTTTCGGGGATGATTGATATTTTCATTGTATTACGTCATTGTTTTATTTTTACAAAAAATGTTGAAACTCATACATTGCACGTAGTATGGGTAATCTGCTACAAATGCACGGGTGTCGTATCTTTAAATCTACGAGAATATAAGTAATACAGGTGTATTGGCAGGCACATATTTTGACATATATTGGAAAAAAACTCGTGTTGTAGCACGTATCATCTTCTACTAACACACGGGTATATCTTTTAATATTCGCGGATATAAAAGTAAGCATACAATTTTTGCTCTTTTATTTTGCATATATTGGTTCAACTTCATAATTTTTGTAAATGTGTTAACAAACGGGACCAGGATGCTTTATTCTTTAGGTCTGCCCGTGAAGATAATTTTGTGTAGCGAAAACAGATGTTCTTAAACTTATTTTTAGGAGCATTCAATTAAATATTTTAATAGAATATTTTGATCAACAATGTCATTTAGTATACTATAGGAATTTGCACATGATCGTGAATTTTAAGTTTCTTTATATTATACATTCCATTCGAAGAACGGGTATACTGCTAGTTGATAATAAAAGGCGAAAAAAAATTATAACGAAAAGGAAGACTGCAAATAAGAAGAAACCCATAAGAAGAAACACAAATGGATAGTAAATCATCTCTTCGGCTGATGCACACACGTCTTGTGTTCTTTTCGATTCATTACCTTGTACCATGTACTAAAAAGTGATATGATGCTCCTTGAAGAGTACCGAGAAATTGAAATGAGAAATTCAGATGATAAGGGTTATATAATATTGAAAATACCTATTGATTTCTTCGCGGAAAGGTATAAGATTGGTAGCTAGTTGTCATTGACTTGGAAGTGAATGTTAATGTTGCCATTTGTGTGTAAAAAAGACTCAATAGGATATGGATTTAAAGTACAAAAATCTGATGTGGGCAGCACATGACTTTCCCTGCAGACTCATATTCATGTTCTCCTTATTCCTCTAGTAATTCATTAAATTAAGTATAATGGCCCAAAATAACACCTATCATTATTTTAAATGACATTGAATTTGAAATTTTAATTTCATTTTCTTTCTCATTGAGTCATTGGACTTATTTTCAAAGGTGGCGTAGCGAAAATGCAAATATATATATATATGTGTGTATATATATATATATATATATATATCGAGAACGGCTAGTCCTAGTATAATGGGGTTGATCTTATTCTTTTCATCGTTAAAAATTATGTATAAAATAACCATTTAATGGATATATTTGAGCATATGTAGGCTTTTATTTCAGATTTTGACAATTTTTGCCGGCCATTTCGCAAAAAAAGGCAGGTTTTTCTTCCGAATTGTATCAAAATCTAATCAGCACCAGGGTTACCCACAAGTGACTTGTCTACCCAATTTTGTAAAATTGGGTCTATTAGTTTTTGAGCTAGAGTGGATACAGGCCATTTCGCAAAAAAAGACGGGTTCCTTTTATCCCGAATCGTACTTAAGACTAATCAGCACCAGGATCGGCCACACGTGACTTACCTACCTAATTTTATGAAATTGGGTCCATTCGTTTTTGAGTTAGAGTGGATACATACATTTCACAGACAGACACACACACAGACGTCACGCTAAAAATAGTTCTAAAGGTCTCAAAAATGTGTCAATCCTTCGAAAACTCGAATTGCGATTTTCGGTATGATTCCAATCCTTTCCCTATACATTACCATGTAATGCAGGGAAAGTGATAAGAGAATCATCATGATCGCTATGAGTACACAATTTAGTTATCTTATTGAGTTTTATGTATACATAAATGATAACACATACATTGACCTCCTAGTGAATAATAATAAGTTTCGGATCTTATATTTTAGCCCGAGGCAAGTCGTATGTTATCACCTTATTTCACTTTAAATTCGAATTTCCATTTCAAATTTCTTAGAGATTTAGTTTTTCCTGTCTTTCTCGAGATGCGAAAATACAGTTTTATACACGATAATGAATCGGAAAGAGTACTGAACGAGTACTCTTTACATACGTATGTACACGTCTGTATCTCATGAAGAGAGCTCTATCGTTTGCTATGGGATGAGTGAGGACGTTTCTTAGATTTAAATATTTTTAATATACTATTAATTGCGAGTACTTAGCTAGTTAAATATGAGAGGAAGCGATTTACTTTGTCGTGTTTGGTATAATGCAGAATCATTTTAGGATTGAGGTAGTGCGATCCTATCAAAATAGCTGATTCTCGAGATCTAAGATATTGAAGTTTTTGTTAGATCTTTTTTATTGGCGACTAGACATCGATGATATAGCCTACGTTGGATGATATAACCTACGGTGGATGAGTGCCAGGGGTTGTTTTTAAGATACGACTCAGATATACTATATTGCACATCGATGCACGTAAAGTAGCATCGATGTTTTAAAACGGGATTCGATTATAGGGACGATCTAGACACACACCGAATTGTTTGGGACCGTTTCCATACGCGATATTATTTTTTGGTGCACTCCGAGTGGTTTCTCACGATTCCAAAACAGGGTCAAGGCAAAAAGACGGACTTCCATTAGGAAAACAAAATTTCTGTTCGAAGTTTAAGATATCGTGTCTGAAACAAGTGTAAGGAGAAAGCAGACGACTCACCTTCCTCTGGGATGCGGGAGAGGCTCACCTGTCGGAGCCGCGGCTGCGATCGCAACTGCGCACTTCATCCCGAGAGAGCAGACGAGTTCGGTCTGTCACGTGACCCCCCTCTCTCCCCGCCTCTGGTCTTTTTTCTCTGAATGAGATGCTCTGCGCGCGTCGCTCGAAGAGGACCCGAGAGGGATGAGGATGTATCTAGAAGATGAAGAGGGAGCAAATGGGAGTAAAACCACCACCTGGGATCATGGGCGGTCTTGATCCGACTGAGAAATATTTTTCCCAGTCCTGTACTTGTGATAATTTTCGTATCTATTCTGGGGGTCCCCCTAATTGTGCTATCTGTGGATATCCTATACAGTACTATCCTATACATACAGGACTGATTATACAACCCATTTAGGGGAAGCACAACCCCCATTTTGAAAGTGTGAGCGTGGCCCAGGAAATTCTCCCTGCACTCAACCGTGCTCGAAAAATTCTATGACCGCATTGTCCTGGGCAACTAACAGTTCTCAGCAACAAACTGGGTTTTTTTTACTTTCCCTGCAATACACGGTAATGTATAGGGAAAGTATTGGAATCATGTCGAAAATCGCAACTCGAGTTTTCGACGGATCTACACGTTTCAAGACCTTTAGAATACGAAAAAACCTTTTTTAGCGTGACGTCTGTGTGTGTGTCTGTCTGTCTGTGCAGATTTTGTATCCACTCTAACTAAAAAACTAATGGACCGAATTTCACAAAATTTGAGCGTGTCTGGTGCTGATTAATTTTGGGTACGATTTGGGATAAAGAAAAAACCCGCCTGTTTTTTTGCGAAATGGCCCGCAAAAGCTTGTATCCACTCTAACTGAAAAACTAATGCACCGAATTTCACAAAATTCGGTAGATGAGTCACTTGTGGGTTACCCTGGTGCTGATTAGATTTTGGTACGATTCGAAAAAAAAATAACCTGCCTTTTTTTGCAAAATGGCCCGCAAAAATCGTCAAAATCTAAACTAAAGAACTAGGTATTCTCAAATATATCCATTAAATGCTCATTTAATACGTAATTTTTAACGACGAAAAGAATAAGATCAACCCCATTACACTAGGACTGGCCGTTCTCGAGATATTTTAGTTTTTCGTTTTTTTTCTACTCCACCTTTGAAAATAAGTCCTGTTACCGAATGAGAACGAAAATTGAATTAAAGGTGAAATAAATTTAATTAAAATAAAGAGAACGTTAATATAAGTCTGCAGGGAAAGTCATGTGCTGCTCACATCAGATTTTCTAAAACTGTTTGCCTTGTACCAGAATTCTTAAACCATAGTCTATTCTATTACTGAATCACGTTTAATGTTGCACCGAGTTCTGGCTTAAATATTAACTGCCATGGTTCCTTTCGTCGCTAAAAGTTTAATATTGGAATGTTGAAATATGGGTGATACACATTTGGGACCAGACAACTCAAATATTTCTGTGTTCGCCTGTACGGGCAAGGTACTATTTAACTTAACTATTTGACAAATAACTTACATTAAAAAAAAGTGCAAATCTAATTATCGGATATATAACTTAGATTTAAAAAAAAAAAAGTATAAATCGGGAATACAATGAATTTGAATCTATTGAAGGGAAGCATGGGCTCACCGTTCCTTTTCGGTAATTGGGCCCTGTATACACATGTATAATGTTCTATATAATATATTCTTTCGAATAGCTACGGTCTGTTGGATGAGGTATCAAAACGATAGGCACCATCTAGTTCCGGGTGTTATTCCATTCACAAGAAAGATCCCCATTCGAATAAGTGATCCGAACTCCTTTTGAAACCGCTCTCGGCTCGAGTTTCGTTCGATCTGTCGTCGCTTGTATTTGGAATGAGTGGCGACTCTTCAGAGGAATACTACTCCACACCGCTTTGTTTAATAAGACAAAATACTGCATTCGGCTGTTTCAAGGATACGCTGCATCGCCTTCGTTAGTCTAAGAGAACCAACAAACCCAAAGTTCAAAAGACGAAATGGGCCCATTTCGTCTTTTGGACCGTTGCTCTTCTTGCTCTGACAAAGGGCATCCAGCGTATCCTTGAAACAACTGTATGCTTAAATACGTTGCTCATATTTTCTTTATCCTTTACATTAAGTTGTTGTTGTTGTTGAGACCCAGACCGTCCGACCGGATGGTAGACCTTGGGTGCCTCCTGAATGCAGGAGGTATCCTTTCCCGAACGTGCAGATAGCTACTCTAAACCCAATATGTGAGTCGCACGGTCTGGGGTCTTCAGACCGTCCGACCTACCAGAAAGGTGTAAGGTAACCGTTTGGACGGCCAGGAAGTGCCATCCAATTTAGACCGGAACCCAGTGGGGGAGGCATCCACAGGGACCGTACCCTCCTTGCCCTACCACCAACCTCTCGGAAGGATTTACGGGCCCACATGTTTAACGTGATCGTACTCCGCATGAACACAGCGGCAGTTGTGGCAGCCTACAAATCCAGTGCGCAAACCATCGGCCTACCGCGCCCGAAATGTGCCAACAACATGCGGTGTTTCCAGGTGGTCACCCACCCAAGTACTAACCGCGCCC
This sequence comes from Amaurobius ferox, assembly GCA_951213105.1. Taxonomy (NCBI): domain Eukaryota; kingdom Metazoa; phylum Arthropoda; class Arachnida; order Araneae; family Amaurobiidae; genus Amaurobius; species Amaurobius ferox. Next base: position 139,609,687 of record OX578146.1, on the reverse strand, counting down.
GATGCTGCTTGACTTCGGTGATCTAACGAGAACCGGTGTTTTCAGCACGGTAGGGCCGTTGGCTCTCTTTTGCATTAAGTGTTTTTACTTAACGCCTTGCTTAATGCTCTAGTCTGTTCTAGCTCGAGTCCCTATTATCTTCTGGGTGAGTGCTTTACAAAATAAGGGTACAGAGGGGTATGCCAATAAAATTTAATATTTTCCTTTTGTAATTTTTCCTAATACAAATTTTATATTGACAGAAAAAAAAAGTTTCTTATATTCAACAAGAAAGATCAATCCTGCATAAAGCAATGATTATGAAACACTTTCCAACCGAAATGAAATTTCATTTAAACATTTAAATGCGATACATTCAGCGCTGATATTTTTTTAATGATCACAGAACTACAATAATTTATTTTACTTGAAAACTTAAAACTTCATCGGAAAAAAATAAACTTGATTTAAATGACGTCGTCGAAATATAAATCGTCTGGCTCTCTATGTAAAAACAGTGAATATTTCATTCATACACTTTTATTCCAGACTCCAGAGTGAAATAATTTTGAGTGGAAAAATTCAGCTATTCTTATACAATTCATCTTAAAATCGTTTGTTTACATTCTACATTCATTAAAATTAGGTTTCCTTGTAGAAATAATCAAAGTTGGATGATCATTTAAACTCAAAAATAGTGTAATAAATAGTGTCATTGCGTTGGCGCAGAATAGAGATGCACATAAAATTCGCAAAAATAAAGCGGTTTTAGGATGGATGCAACACTCAATATAAATTTAAAAGAACTTTAAAAATCGCGATTTTTACTTTAGGAAAAAAAAATGGATGCTCTATTTTATTTTGAAGTGTGTCACGTGATCTCTTCCTATTATATGGATGTCATTATTATTTTAATTTTTATTTAAAAAGCTACCGAACCTATTTTGCTGACATATTTTTTATATATTTTATGGGATAATTTGAATATTTCTTTGAATTTTCGAAGCCATTTGTGAATTTTTAACGTTGCTTAAAAGTGTTTGAAAAATGAGGTACCACGGGGTTTAATGTATTTCATTTTGTCAACCCGTGTTCCATCCAAAATTAATTAGGTGATATTATTCATTGACATTCCCATAGGTCCCACAGACCGTCTCAACAACATACTAAAATGTCATTTTGATAAAATCATTTTTACAGCAGTTATTGTGCGAATGGACAGGGCCCAAGTCATAAACACTTTTCAACTATGTTAAATTCTACTTTGTTAAAAAAAGTTTTGTTTATGAGTTATTCTATCTTTATGTACTTCTAAAGTGAACCTTTTTTCTTCAGTATGGGCAAACGTTTAATGGGTGGGGCCTGCGATTGTTCAGCGGCCCGTTAGTGTGTGCCAGCGAACAAGGGGCGGATAGAAAGGCGATCACCCCCGTCAGTATTGGCAAAAATGTATTCAAGTGTTTTCCTTAAAAAGCCGCCGAAGAATTTTCTCTATCCTAAAAGCGTTTTAAAACGGTCGAAAAGTCCATCACCGAATGTTCGACACTGCAGGGAAAGTTGGAGAGCGCGCTAAAAATACTTGAGAATGTGCCTCAAGTGCCGACATGTGTTGGGGCGCACTCGAGATAATCTATTTAGAAGTTCTCGGGAATGCTCCACCTAAAGCTTTTCTTCGGGAGTTTCATGCTTAGTTGCACAACAGTTAGATAGCCATGGTCCTCCAGTGCGCACGCGTATTAAAATTGACTCAAATAAAATTGCATTGAAGTTGGAAAGTGTTTCATAATCAATGCTTTATGCATGATTGATCTTTCTTGCTTTTAATGGTCTTGTTGCATTAAAAATAAAAACATTTCTGATTGACCCAATTTGTCTAAGGGGGTCGTATAAAAATTTAAAATGCGTAACTTTTTGAAAATGAATGGAAGGGCTATTTCATTAACAGTCTTATTTCGTACCTTATTTTTAACATTTTTGCAATTTAAATTCTCCACTTATCTCCAACAGGTAAAGAATTAAAGCGCGTTTCAATTTTTTGGGGACACCCTGTATACATAGTGTAATGTATAAGGAAAGTATTGTGACGGGGTCGAACGTTTCAAGCATCCCTGAACACGAATCGGACGTTTTTTGAGGTGATGTCTGTGTGTGTGTGTGTGGAGACGATATCTTCTGAACGAATAAGCGATTTGAACGAAATTAGTTACAAAAATTGCAATCCGTGAATATTGGAAGCCTATTGTTTTTAAACGCAATGGGATATTCAGAACCCTCCCACATTTTCGAGTGAAATTTTGAATAAATCATTAAAAAAAAAAAAAAATCATAACCTTTAATGGAGTTACTAAAATAGTCATTTGTTATGTAAAGTTTTATTAGATAACGATTGACACAAACTTTAGAACATTAGCATGAACCCATTCTCGAGATATTGCATATTTTGTAAATGAATGTTTCAAAAAATCACGTGAAATAAAAATTAAAATATTAACTATTGTGAAATATGTTCACTTTCATATGTAATATCACGCGATAAGTTTGGTAACATCATTCTCGTGGATCTAGCTCGTTCCATTCATGAGAAGAGATACTTTGGGTAATACTTTTCTATTTCGACGTAAATAGTCATTTATCTGCTATAAAAATAACTTATTTCTTCGTTTATAATGCTGGACGAGAGTTTGGCGACAAATTTGGCGGAATGTCGCCAACTTGGTGACTTTTTTAAATGTTGCCAAATTGATAAAAATGATGATATATCAATGAAAATGATGACAACTCATTGACGAAAATTCAATATCTTAGAAAGAATATAAGAATCTGCTATAAGAATAACCTATTTTTTCGTTCGTAACTTTCGGCAAAATTTTGATGACGAATTTGTCGGAATATCTCTTACTTGCTGACTTTTTAAATGCTGCTCATTTGACGAAAATATCACCCAGTTGATCAATTGATAAAAATTCGCCAAATTGATGGAACCGACGCTAAATCAATGAAATGATGACTTTGATGATAGTTCAATATTTTGGAATAAACATAAGAGTAGACTATAGGAATAACCCATTTCTCCGTCCGTAACGTAATATATGACGAGAAATTTAGCAGGACGTCGCCAACTTAGCGACTATTTTAAATGTCGCCAAAGTGATAAAAATGTCGCCAAATTGATAAAAATGACGTAATATTTCGCAAATTGTGATTTCCGTCCTATGACAGGCATACTTTCTAGTCTATACGAGATGCTCTTCTCCGCTTGTCTGTAATGCCTGCTGATGCATATGGCGAATTCGGCGAAGAATCTAGCGAAGTATGGTCAATTTGGCGATATTTCGCCCCAGATTGACGAAAATATCGTCAAAATTGCAAAAATGACACTCCATGAATGAAAATGGCGCCTAATTGATGAATTAATTATTAAAATGCTTTAATATACGGACTTCATCGCTTATTGAGGATGCGATCTATATTGATAAATATTTATTTAGAGTTTGACGAAATATTAGTTAATTGGGTACTTTGAAATAGTTTTACATGTTGCCATCCGGAAAATCGCCCAATGTACAATTGAACGTTACAAACACTTTACAGTGGGTCTTCTAGATTGTTTTTTGACTGTAAAAGGAGTCATTCTATAAGAGAAGTCCTGTGTTGCCCACATCAGATTTTTACACTGCGTGGTCGTTGTCCTCTTCATTTGAAATCGATGCGTCATGTCCTAGAGTCCACCGAATCCGTGCTAGTCGTACTAGGCTCACTTTTAGATCTCTGGCATCTTTGGACTGCCTGACAGAGTTGATATGTTCGGGCGTTAAGAACCGTGTTGCTCCAACTGGGAATTGAACGTAATACTATGAAAATACATGCATTTAAGAACTTTTTGTACTGCACACAGATTGTTTGCAGTTAGTTTAAGAAACGTTCCTCATACATATATTACTTATTATTTGAATAAAACGATTCTATGCGAGATTTCGTAGTCAATATATGTGTAGGATCCATATGGTGTTCAATACTTATATAGTACAAGAATCAGGACGAAAATTGAAGATTATTTGAAAGGACAAAATTTGTGACATTTTAAGGAAATGTGCTTGACATTTTCGGTTTGTGAGAGCCATAAATGTTACTTTTTTGACATACCTAGTATAATGCATCGTTTTTTAAGATGTGTTCCGCGACGTGATAGTTTCATGTAAATTGTCTTAAATTTAACAAGATGTGTAAATCAATCATGCATAAGCATTGATTATGAAACACTTTCCAACTGAAATGCAATTTTATTTAAAAATCTCTAAAATTGGATACATTCAGTGGTGATACCTTTTACATTGTCACAGTATTACAGTAATTTATTATACTTAAATATTTAAAACTTCATCGAAATATAAATCGTCTGATTCTCTATGCAAAAATCAATGAATATTTCATTCATATAACTTGTATTCCAGACTCCAGAGCTAAATAATTTTGCGTGAAAAAAATGCAGCAATTCTTATATAACTCACCTTACAATTGCTTGAGATATTTGCATTCTGCATAAGTTAAAACTAGGCTTCGTTGTAGAAATAATAAACGTTTAGGGATCATTTAAAATCACAACTATTGTAATTGCGTAAGCACGGAATTTAGATACACAGATAATATATGTGTGTGTCTGTATGTATTCAAAGTATTGGAATCATGTCGAAGATCGGAACACGAATCTTCAAAGGATCTACACGTTTTGGGACTTCTAGAGCAGGAAAAAACTATTTTTAGGGAGACGTCTGTGTGTCGTTGTTGAGACCTAGACCGTCCGACCTGCCAGAAAGGTGTAAGGTAACTGTTTGGACGGCCGGGAAGTGCCACCCAATTTAGACCGGAATCCAGTGGGGGAGGCATCCACAGGGACCATACCCTCCTTCCCCTACCACCAACCTCTCGGAAGGACTTACGGACCCACATGTTTAACGTGATCGTACTCCGCATGAACACGGCGGCAGTTATGGCAGCGTGCAAATCCAGCGCACAAACTATCGGGCTGCGGCGCCCGGAAAGTGCCAACAGCACGCGGTAGTTCCAGGTAGTCACCCACCTAAGTACTAACCGCGCCCGATACTGCCTGACTTCGGTGATCTAGCGAGAACCGATGTTTTCAGCACGGTACGGTCGTTAGCAGACGTCTGTGTGTGTAAGGGTGTATCTGTGTATCTGTGAGGATATTGTATCCACTCTAACTGAAAGACTAATGGACCGAGTTTCATAAAATTTGGTAGGTAAGTTTTTTGTGGGATACCCTGATGTTCATTAGATTTTAGTACGATTCGTAATAAAAGAATCTGCCTTCTTTGCGAAATGGCCGGAAAAAATTGCCTTTATCCACTCTAACTAAAAACTAATGGACCAAATTTAACAAAATTTGATATATAAATCACTTGTAGGTTATTCTGGTACGATTCGGGAAAAAGGAACGGCTGTTTTTGCGAAATGACCGGCAAAAATCGTTAAATCTAAAATTAAAAGATTACGTATGCTCAATTATATCAATTAAATGCTTATTTTATACGTGATTTTTGACAACAAAAGGAATAAGACTAACCCCATTATTCTAGGACTAGCCGTTCTTGAGATATTTCAGTTTTTTCGCGTCTTCGCTACAGCACCTTTGACAATATAAGTCCAGCTATCAAATGAGAACCAAATTTAAGTTTAACGTGTAAATTCAGTGCTATTTAAAATACTTATGGGTGTTAATTTGTGCAGATAAACTCAAATTATTATTGAAGAAATAAAGAGAACGTGAGAATATGAGTCTGCAGGGAAAGTCATGTACTGCCTACATCAGAATTTTTAACAATCTTACAACAATGATTCATAGAAGTGAACGGGGATTGTTTGCAGACCATTTCGAAAAAAATGTAGGATCTATATTTGAGAATCCGCCAAATTTTTGTAGAATAAAATGTTTTACAAATTTAAGCTGCGTACCAAATTTCAACTCTCTAGGACGTAGAAAAGCGCATTAAAAATGCTATCAAAGAAGTACTATAACATGACAGACAGGCAGACGACCATCAATCATGAAGAGTTATATAAAATTTAAAAACATTTGAAAAGTTATTATTTACTATATTTGTTTTAAAATGTGAAACCTCTCTTACATATAAAAAAATCTGACTTTCCTTATATAATGCAATAAATTTACTACTTTTACAGTAAAAAAAATCGGTTTTTCTTACAGTAGATACTTATATTCTTTCCAAGATATTGAATTTTCGACAATTTGTCGTCATTTTCATTGATTTAGCCTCAATTTTATCCATTTGACGAGATTTGCGTTGATTTGGCAACATTTCAAAAAATCGCCTAGTTGGCGACATTCCGCCAAATTCGTCGCCAAAATCTCGCCAAGCGTTATGGACGGAGAAATAAGTTATTCTTATAGCAGATAAATGACTATTGGCGTTCAAATACAAAAACTCAAAGTATCACTACATTACTCAAAGTATCTACAAAAGCATTACTCAAAGTATCTTTTCTCATGAATGGAACGAGCTACATCCACGAGCATGATGTCATCAAATTTATCGCATGATATTACATGTGAAAAGTGAACATGTTTCTCAACAGTTAATAATTTTTTTTAAATTTATGGGATTTTTTGATAAATTTATTTGAAAAAAGTGCAATATCTCGAGAATGATTCATGCTAGCGTTCTAAAGTTTATGTCAATCGTTTTCTAAGGAAAAATTACATAAGAAATGTCTATTTGTGTAACTTTATTAATGATTTTGATTTTTTGATGATTTTTTCAAAATTTCACTCGAAAATTTAGGGGGTTCTGAACATTCGATTACGTTTAAAAGCAATAGGCTTCCAGTATTCACGGACTGTGATTTTTGTACCAAATTTTATTCGAATCGCTTCATTCGTTCGTGAGATATCGTCTCCACACACTCACTGACACACACACACACACACACACACACACATCACCTTAAAAATGTTTGATTCGTGATCAGGGATGCTTGAAACGTGCTCTCCCGTCGAAAACTCGAATTCGAATTTTCGACCCCGTCACAATACTTTCCTTATACATTATGTATATAAGGAAAGTAATAATTAAACTCTTGTAAAGATATTTATTATAAATATATCTCTTTTTTCTTTCTAGAGGATATAGCAAGAGTCAGAATTTAATTGAATTTGTTTTTCTCCCTATATTAAATAATTTTTATTTAAAAATTTACCTGACATATTTTACTGAAATTTTTTTATATATTTTATGGGATAATTTGAATATTTCCTAAAATTTTTGAAGCAATTTGTGAATTTTAAATTCGCTTAAAAAATGTTTGAAAAAATAGGTCCCATAGGGTTCCATGTATTTCATTTTTTCAACCCGGGTTCAATCCAAAACTAATCGGGTGATATGATTTATTTATATTCCCATAGGTACCACAGACCGTCTGAACAACATACTAAAATTTCATTTTGATAAAGTGATTTTTACGGCAGTTATCGTGCTAACAGACATACAGAATGAATGAACAAAGTCATAAACACTTTTCAACTATGTTGTAAAGCGTTAATAAAACAGGGTTCCCATATTGTCTCAAACAGTTTTGAAGTTAAACAAGAAAGATCAATCATGCATAAGCATTGATTATGAAACACTTTCCAACTGAAATGTAATTTCATTTAAAAATTTCTAAAATGTGATTCATTCAGTGGTAATATCTTTTACATTATCACAGTACTACAGTAATTTATTATACTTAAATATTTAAAACTGTATCGAAATATAAATCATCTGATTCTTTATGCAAAATCAATGAATATTTCATTCATATAACTTGTATTCCAGACTCCAGAGCTAAATAATTTTGTGTGAAAAAAATTCAGCAATTCTTATGTAATTCATCTTACAATCGCTTGAGATATTTGCATTCTGCATATGTTAAAATTAGGCTTCCTTGAAGAAATAATAAAAGTTTAGGGATCATTTAAAATCACAACTATTGTAATTGCATAGGCACGGAATTTAGATACACAGATAATATATATGTGTATGTGTATGTACTCAAAGTATTGGAATCGTGCCGAAGCTCGGAACTCGAATTTTCAAAGGATCTACACGTTTTGGGACTTCTAAAACACGAAAAAACTAGTTTTAGGAAGACGTCTGTGTGTGTAAGGGTGTATCTGTGTATGTTTCTGTGTGTCTGTGTGGATATTACATCCACTCTAATTGAAAAACTAATGGACCGAATTTCATAAAATTTGGTAGGTGTGTTTTTTGTGTGATGCCCTGATGTTCATTAGATTATAGTATGATTCGTAATAAAAGAATCAGTCTTCTTTGCGAAATGGCCGGCAGAAATTACCTTTATCCACTCTAGCTAAAAACTAATGGAACAAATTTAACAAAATTTGGTGTATAATATTTCAATAACCTACAAGTGATTTATATACCAAATTTAACAAAATTTTGTATATAAATCATTTGTAGGTTATTCTACTACGATTCGGGAAAAAGGAACGGGCTATTTTTGCGAAATGGCCCGCAAAAATTGTTATATATAAAAATAAAAGACTACGTGTGCTCAATTATATCAATTAAATTCCTATTTTATATGTGATTTTTGACAACAAAAAGAATAAGACTAACCCCATTACTCTAGGACTAGCCGTTCTTGAGATATTCTAGTTTTTTCGCGTTTTTGCTACGCCACCTTTGACAATAAGTCCAGCTATCAAATGAGAACCAAATTTAAGTTTAACGTGTAAATTCAATGTCATTTAAAATACTTATGTTGTGCAGATAAACTCAAATTATCATTGAATAAATAAAGAGAACGAATATGAGTCTGCAGAGAAAGACATGTGCTGTCCACATCAGAATTTTTAACAATATTACAACAATGATTTATAGAAGTGAACGGGGATTATTTTCAGGCCATTTCGAAAAAAATGTATGATCTATATTTAAAGATCCATCAAATTTTTGTCGAATAAAATGTTCAACAAATTTAAGCTGTGTACCAAATTTTAACTCTCTAGGACGTAGGAAAGTGCATTTAAAATGCCATCAATTAAATTTATCATGAAGAGTTATATAAAATTTAAAAAAAATGAAAAATTGCTATCTACCAAATTTATTTTAAAACATGAAGCCACTCCCATATGCAAAACGTTTAAACAAATGGAGAGATATTTATTATATAATATCTCTCTCTTTCCTTTCTGGAAGATATCCCAAAGTCAGAATTTAATTGAATTTGTTTTTTTCCCTATATTAAATAATTTTTTTAATTAAAAAACTACTTAACATATTTTACTGAATTTTTTTTTATATATTCTATGGGATAATGTGAATATTTCCTAAAAATATCGAAGCAATTCGTGAATTTTAAATTTACTTAAAAAATGTTTGAAAAATTAGGTCCCATAGGGTTCAATGTATTTCATTTTTTCAACCCGGGTTCAATAAAAAACTAATTGGGTGATATTATTTATTTATATTCCCATAGGTCCTACAGACCGTCTGAACAACATACTAAAATTTCATTTTGATAAACTCATTTTTACGGCAGTTATCGTGCTAACGGACAGACAGACAGACAGACAGACAGAATGAACAAAGTCATAAACACTTTTCAACTTTGTTGTAAAGTGTTAAAAAACGCTTGAAAGGGTCTCGGATGAGGTGTACTATAGAAGTTATGATTTTACAGATCTTTTTAACAATATTAATATAAACGACCTTTTCGATGTTTTGAGGATAACTTTCGAGAAATATGATTTACAAATAATATTGAACTTTAATAAATATAAAACTTTGGTTCGATTGGTACTTTTTGAGACTATGTTGTTTAATGGTATAGAATTTCATAAACATAAATATGGAATAGCAATGGGTGTAAGCTGTTCATCTACCTAAACTGTTATGAATCTGGCATACCTATTTTGTATGAGATTATATTCATTAGACACGTTGACAGCTTGTGAAGAAGAGGATTTCAGTTTGGATTGCAGTTTTTACCCTAGTGGTTTAAAATGGGTAGAAATCGAGAAAAATGATGAAGGTGTGATCTATTTCTTGTATCTAAGCATTGTAAATGAAAAATGAAATGGCAAACACCATAAAACATTTTTTCGCACTTATACCAAACGTAAAGAATTTCATTTTAAAATCAATTATATCATTCCCTGCTCATCGAACATTCATGAAAGAGTGTCCAGAAACATTGTCATGAATGACTTGATCAGAAGTAAGAGATCAATACAAGAAATGCGGACCCGTATTCGTGTGGGATCGAATACTTCGGGGAGGCAAGAAAGGATTTCCGAATGGGTTTCTTTTTGGTATCGTATCAGATTTTTATAACATCGATATGCAAGAGATTCTCGGATTGCAACACGATCGGTGGCAACAATTCCTTGATTACTTATGGAGTGTTTTGGGAAAGTGTGTTTGTTCACTTGAAAAGAACGTCATTTTGTTTGGGTGAGCTATGTAGTCGTGTTCTGTGATTGCTTTATCGGTGTAACTTAATTCCTATGGTTTTAGTTCGTGAAATTTCATGTGTGTAATCTTTTATGCATTATTTCCTTTAACGGCTCTTTCTTATTCGGCACAAGAGTGGACTTATATTGAATGGGACCAGTCTTACGGGAGTGTTGCCGCGGCGCTAAAGCATCCTTCAACCTGGGAGTGGGGGTCACAGCCTTTTTTTGGTACAATTCACTTATTTTCATTTCTTTATTGCGCCTATATGGGATAGTGCTGCTATGCGCCTACTATTTTAATGCATTACTGTTTTTATCCGACTATACGGTTACTTTCAAATATCTATTGTATATATATATATATATATATGGACACTCATACAACCCACCTATTTCTGTGTTTGCCTGTACGGGCAAGATATTATTTAATTTGATAAATATCTTATATTGAAAAAAAGTGTCAATCCAACTATTTAACAAATAACTTGCATTTAAAAATGTCAATGGGGGATGCCATTGGGGAGCCCTTTTAATCTTTTGAAGAGCCTTTTCGGTAATCAGGCTGTGTCTAGTCTCGGAGCTCTTTCATGTAGAATACCTGCGTTTGTGGCTTTCAGAAATCTCTTAAGAGGTAGGTTTTTGGTTTCCAAAACGTCTGTGTTTCTTTTGAACAACGAAATCCCCATTGAATGTTGGAGCGTCTGTTCGCGGCGGATTTCTCTTTGGATGCCTTCCCACGGCCATCCCGGACGCTGTACGGAGGATGCGCACCCTCGCCTCTCCCGCCTCCCGTTTCCTCATCGGGGGAGGAGGAAGCGATTATTCGACGATGGAAAGTGTCCCCATGCAAGAATAGGATGTGTACATTCCTATTAGATGTTTTTTTTCTTTTGGATTGGTTTTTCGAAATGGTTTACAAAAATTCACAAAATCGGAAGTAAAAGTATTTAATGCATTCACCGAATGCTTGTTTTATACGTACAGTTGGATACTCAAATGGTAATGGATCCAACCCATCCTATGGTCTAGAACAGGAGTCGGCCACATCACAAAGTTTTAGGCGGATCCCGAATTTGCATGGATGCGGCCCTCGAAGATATATATCTATTATTGGAGGCAGAGATCGAGATAGCGCCTCTGTACGCGTATTTCGCGCTATAAAATAGGCAAATACGCTTTGAAAGTGAAATAAGGCGTATTTTTACGCCTTCATTTTGGAAAAAAAAAAATCGTCAATCACATTATCACAATGTTTACGGAAGTTCCGAAGAAGTCTTAAAAATGCTACGAAAATGTTATGAATATAATATATATACTTGAAGCCGAAAATGTTACGAATTTGTAAACAGACACTCATTTTGAAATCTGAGTTTTCTCATTTTTCTGGTAAGCCGTTTTCGCGCGATTGTGAAAATCACGCTCGCAAACGACTTTTCCCACTGTTTCACGCAAGAGGCAAGAGATGACCCATCACTCACTCTCCTTCTTACACTTTTGAAATCTATTTAATCGACTCCAATGTTAATAATAATTTCGTGTTATATAGAAAAACAAAACATGTCTCACTATCACTCGTGAAATGTTTGGCAGCAATACCACGAAAAACAAACTCAATGTGTACTCGATTCTCAGTATATTTCGTATAATTATGAAAATAGTTTTCTCTGACGCAATCCGTTTGCATCGACTCCATTTTTATATTTATTACGTATTGCGTAACAGCCGTTTTTCAGACTTATTATTCATGAAATGAAGGTATTTTTTCACTTTCGCAATATGTTTGCATCGGTTAAAATGTGTTACTTTGTGTTTTATACAGAAACTATTTTTCAAACGCGTTATGAATGAAATGCACGTCCCTTTCTGAATAATGGTATTAAAATAATGATTTGGGTACCATTCCAGAAACATAAATTAGAAACGGATGCACTTGCATCTAAATTTATATCTTCAATTAGAATTTTAATTAGAAATGATTATGTGATTCATCCTTTAGTAATCCTATAATAACTTTAATTTAAATGTGTTCGAAAAATAATAAAAATTTAAGGAAATGGAGCCTAGTTTAAGAATGAAATTTACAAAAGTTTTTAGTTTAAAGTTTCTATGTCAAATGCATAATGTATTTTTTCCCCCCAGACAAGTACACATAAAGAGAGCATTTCTTAAATATTTTTTTAAACAAATAAAAGTCAAAATATTCTTCTGTTGGGTCATCCTGCAATGGTTTTTATAGTAGTATATGGAAATTGGGGGGAGGGGGGGGGGGGGTAATGTGTTGAAAATGCAAAATACTTCTTCAAAATAAGCCAGGGCATTTTTTTTTACTCTTCTGGAAAAATTCTAGGGGCGATCTCTGATTGGAGGATATTTGAAATTTTTTTTTCATTTCGTTAGATTATTTCATGAACTCTCATTACATTTTTTTTTTAGCCCCAGTCTGCCCAAAAGAAGTTTAATATTAATTTATTTTACTATATACTCTCTGTTATTATACAAGAGTTTAGAATTTTATGTTTCATTCACTACATTTTGTACCGTCTCGGCATTGTCGTCGGACCCATCTATTAACAAATGATAGTAGACTTAGATAAAAATGATCATACTGTATTTAAATGAACTTTGAATCCCTTCCCATGAAACGATAGATGCCTAACTACTTTCCACACGTTCTGAAAGGATGCTTACCCCTGGACGAGGTGTTTTAGTTGGGCAACGTGTTGGAACCGGTTTGAAATGCTTAATAGCACTGAATGAAAAACGACACATTGTAAAGAACCTTGTTGCCACAACCGGGGATCGAACCCCGGATCTCCAAACTGGTCACTCGACGCCCTACCGTTGAGCTACTAGGACGAAATGGGTCACTTACATTAAGTATCAGGGTGTACCTATACTACAATTTTTATATAAATTTTCATGACTGGATAAAAAGCAATGTCTTTTATTTTAAAATAAAGGGCAACCTTTCTTTTTGAAACGAATGAATGCTCCCACTGAAAGCATCCTAAGGATGAAACTTCATATACATAATGGAAAATTTACAGGGAGGAAAAAACTGAAATTGAGCATGGTCCTGTGAAAAAGGCCTTTTGAATGGATTGCCATTAAAATATATATCGAGGTTGAGATTCGTATTTTTTCGAATATTCATTTCGTAATTTGTATTGCTTACAAAGAATTATTTAGAAAAGAAAATGGACGTATATTTTGTCGTTTAAGAAAGAACATGATAAGAAAATGAGAATACGAATCTGATGTGGTCAGCACATGACTTTCCCTGCAGACTCATATTCATATTCTCTTTATTTCTTCAATAATTCATTAAATCGAGTTGAATGGCACAAAGTGACAGCCATAAAGGTCTTAAACGACTGAATTAACGCCTTTAATTCCATTTTCGTTGTCATTTGGTAAGTGGAGCTTAGCGAAAATGCGAAAAAATAAAATATCTCGAGAACGGCTAGTCCTAGTGTAATGGGGTTGATCTTATTCTTTTTGTCGTTAAACATGACGCATTAAACAAGCATTTAATTAATATATTTGAGCATATGTAGCTTTTTTATTTTAGATTTGAACGATTTTTGCGGACCATTTCGTAACAAACGGCGGGTTCTTTCACCCCGAATTACACAAAACTAATCAGCACCCACAAGTGACTAACCAACCCAATTTTAGGAAATTGGGTTCATTCGTTTTTGAGTTAGAGTGGATACATACATTGGGTTCATTCGTTTTTGAGTTAGAGTGGATACATACATTGGGTTCATTCGTTTTTGAGTTAGAGTGGATACATACATTGGGTTCATTCGTTTTTGAGTTAGAGTGGATACATACACAGACAGACGTCACTCTAAAAATAGTTTTCGTATTCTAGAGGTCCCAAAACTTGTAGATCCGTCGAAAACTCGAGATTCGATTTTCGGCATGATTCCAATACTTAAGTAAAAAGGGCTTGCATTAGATGAACAATATACAGGGCGTTTAGGAAAGTCCGTATCAGGGAAAATTTCTCCCGAACAAAGAAAGTTATTCTTATTATACTTTCCCTGCAATACATAATAATGTACAGGGAACGTATTGGAATCATGCGAAAATCGTAACTCGAGTTTTCGACGGATCTACAAGTTTCGAGACCTCTGGAATACGAAAAAACTATATTTAGCGTGACGTCTGTGTGTGTGTCTGTCTGTGTTTGTTTCTGTCTGTCTGTGTTTGTGTCTGTCTGTCTGTGTGTCTGTGTGTGTTTGTGTTTGTCTGTCTGTGTGTCTTTCTGTCTGTCTGTCTGTGTGTCTTTCTGTCTGTCTGTGTGTCTGTCTGTGTGTCTGTGTGTCTGTGCAATGTATGTATCCACACTAACTAAAAAACGAATAGACCGAATTTCATAAAATTTGGTAGGTAAGACCCTTGGGTATGACCCTGGTGCTGATTAGTTTTTGGTAGAATTCGGAAAAGAATAACCTGCCTTTTTTTACGAAATGGCCCTCAAAAATCTCATGTATTCACTTTAGCTGAAATACAAATTGAACAAATTTCACAAAATTTGATAGACAAATCACATGTGGGATACTCTGGTGCTGATTAGATTTTGCTACGATTCAGAAAAAAAACAACCTGCCTTTTTTTCCACAAAAATCGTCAATATTTAAAAAAAAGACTACGTATGTTCAAATATAGCAATTAAATGCTTGTTTTATACGTAATTTTTGACGAGGAAAAGAATAAGAACAACTCTATTACTTTAGGACTAACTGTTCTCGAGATATTTGAGATTTTTCGCATTTTTTTATACCGCCTATGGAAAAATGTGCAATTACCAAATAAAAGCAGAAATTGAATTAAAAATTGAAACACATTTAATGTCATTTTGTGCAATTAAACTCAGTTTAATGAGTTCTTAAGGAAATAAAGAAAAAATGGATTTGAATCTGTAGGGAAAGTCACATGCTGCCCGCATCAGATTTTTACTTTCCTTGCAATACATGGTAATGTATAGGGAAAGTATTGGAATCATGTGGAAAATCGCAACTCGAGTTTTCGACGGAACTACACATTTCGAGACCTCCAGAATACGAAAAAACTATTTTTAGCGTGACATCTGTGTGTGTCTTCTGTCTGTGCAGATGTTTACTTTCCTTGCAATATATGGTAGTGCATAGGGAAAGTATTGGAATCATGCCGAAAATCGCAACTCGAGTTTTCGACGGATTCACACGATTTGGGACCTCTAGAATACGATAAAACCATTTTTAGCGTAAAGTAAGTGTGCGTGCGTGCGTGCATGTATGTGTGTGTGTGTGTGTGTGTGTGTGCAGATTTTGTATTCACTCTAACTAAAAAACTAATGGACCGAATTTCATAAAATGGGCTAGGTAAGTCACTTGCTCACTAAGCGACTCTGGTGCTGATTAGTTTTGGGTAGAATTCGGGATAAAAAAAACCCGTCTTTTCTTAAGAAATTGTCCGCAAAAATGACCTATATCCACTCTATCTGAAAAACTAATAGATCCAATTTTACAAAATTTGGTAGATAAGTCACTTGTGGGTTACCCTGGTGCTGATTAGATTTTGGTACGATTCGGAAAAAAATAACCTGCCTTTTTATTTTGCAAATTTACCCGCAAAAATCGTCAAAATCTAAAAAAATCTTATGTGGGCAGCACATGACTTTCCTTGCAGACTTATATTCACATTCTCATTATTTTACTTAAATTTAATTCACTTTCCGTTCTGATTTGGTAACTGGACTTATTTTCAAAGGTGGCGTAGAGAACTAAAATATCTCGAGAATGGTTAGACTTAGTGTAATGGGGTTGGTCTTATTCTTTTCATACTCAAAAATTACGTATAAAATAAGCATTTCATGGATATATTTGAGCATACGTAGTTTTTTACTTTAGATGTTGACGATTTTTGTGGTCCATTTCGTAAAAAAGGCAGGTTTTTCTTTTCCGATTAATACCAAAATCTAATCAGCACCAGAGTATCGTACAAGTAACTTGTCTATCAAATTTTGTGAAATTTGGTCAATTAGTATTTTAGCTAGTGTAGATAGATGAAATTTTTACGGGCCATTTCGCAAAAAAAGGCGGGTTCTATTTTTACGAATCGTACCAAAAACTAATTAGCACCAGGATCACACCCAAGTGACTTACCTACCAAATTTTATGAAATTTGGTCCATTAGTTTTTGAGTTAGAGTGGATACATTCATTGCACAGACAGACAGACAGACAGACAGACACACAGACACACACACAGACGTCAAGCTAAAAATAGTTTTTTCGTATTCTAGAGGTCTTGAAACGTGTAGAACCGTCGAAAACTCGTGTTGCGATTTTCGACATGATTCCAATACTTTTCCTATACATTACCATGTATTGCAGGGAAAGTAATAAAAATCTGATGTGAGCAGCACATGACTTTCCCTGCAGACTCAAATCCATATTTCTTTATTTCTTTAATAATTCATTAGATTGAGTTTAATTGCACCAAATAACATTAAATTTGCATTTTTAATTCAATTTTTGTTTTTATTTGGTAAATAGACATTTTTCCGACAGCGACGTAACAGAAATGCAAGAAATCTCAAATATCTTGAGAACGGTCAGTCCTAAAGTATAATGGAGTGCGTTATATTCTTTTCCTCGTCAAAAGTTGCGTATTAAACAAGAATTTAATTGATACATTTCAGCATCCGTAGTTTTTTTTTTTTTTATATATTAGTATTTCAGCTAGAGTGGATACAGGCTATTTCGTAAAAAAAGGCGGGTTCTGTTTTTACAAATCCTACCAAAAACTAATCAGCACTAGGGCCTCACCCAAGTGACTTACCTACCAAATTTTATGAAATTCGGTCCATTAGTTTTTTAGTTAGAGTGGATACATACATTGCACAGACAGACAGACAGACGCACACAGGTCTCAAAACGTGTAGATCTGTCGAAAACTCGAATTGCGGTTTTCGGCATGATTCCAATACTTTACCTATACATTACCATGTATTGCAGGGAAAGTAAAAAACTACGCATGCTCAAATATATCCATTAAATGCTTGTTTTATACGTAAATTTTAACAAAGAAAAGATTAGGACTAATCCCATTACACTAGGACTAGCCGTTCTCGAGATATTTTAGTATTTTCGTATTTTATCTACGCCACCTTTGAAAATAAGTCCAGTTAGCAAATGAGAACGTCATGTGCTGCTCACATCAGATTTTTACTTTCCCTGCAATACATGGTAATATATAGGGAAAGTATTGGAATCATGCCGAAAATCCCAACTCGAGTTTTCGACGGATCTACACGTTTTGAGACCTCTAGAATACGAAACAACTATTTTTAGCGTGACGTCTGTCTGTGTGTCTGTCTGTGTGTCAGTGCAGATTTTGTATCCACTCTAACTAAAAAACTAATTGACCGAATTTCATAAAATTCGGTAGGCAAATCACTTGTGAGCGAATCTGGTGCTGATTAGTGCTGGGTATGATTCGGGATAAAAGAACCCGCCTTTTTTTGCGAAATGGCCCGCAAAAGCCTGTATCCACTCCAACTCAAAAACTCATGGACTGAATTTCATAAAATTTGCTAGGTAAGTCACTTGGATGTGCCCCTGGTGCTGATTAGTTTTTGCTACGATTCATAAAAATAGAACCCGCCTTTTTTTGCGAAATGGCCCCAAAAAATTTCATTTATCCGCTCTAGCTAAAATACTAATTTACCAAATTTCACAAAATTTGGTAAATAAGTTACTTGTTGGATAATCTGGTGTTGATTAGAATTTGGTACGATTCGCAAAAGAAGAACCCGCCTTTTTTACGAAATGGCCCGCAAAAATGTCATGCATCATCCCTATCTAAAATACTAATTAACCAAATTTCACAAAATTTGGTAGATAAGTTACTTAGAGATAGTAGTGCGGACCTGGCCTACCTCTCGGTTTACAGGTTTAGTTCCGCACCCCTGAGGACCCACATGTTTAGCGTGATCGTACTCCGCGTGAACACGGCGGCAGTTTTTCTTTTACCAGCGGAGGGGGTCTACCGAGTGCAATTCCCGCACGCTGACTAGTGAGCCACCGCTCCTACGTAGATACGTTACTTATGGGATACTCTGGTGCTGATTAGATTTTGCTACGATTCGGAGAACAATCAGCCTTTTTTTACGAAATGGCCCCCAAAAATCGCCAAATTCTAAAAAAAAAAAAATACTACTTATGCTGAAATGTATTAATTCAATTCTTGTTTGATACGTAATTCTTGACGAGGAAAAGAATATCGCAAACTCTATTATACTTTAGGACTAACCGTCGTTCTCAAGATATTTGAGATTTCTTGCATTACGTCGTTAGCGGAAGAATGTCCAATTAGTAAATAAAACCAAAAATTGAATTCAAAATGCAAATTTAGTGTTATTGGGTGCAATTAAACTCAATCTAATGAATTATTGAAAAAAATAAAGAAAATATGAATTTAAGTTTGCAGGGAAATTCATGTGCTGCCCACATCAGATTTTTACTTTCCCTGTAATACATGGTAATGTATAGGGAAAGTATTGGAATCATGCCGAAAATCGCAACTCGAATTTTCGACGGATCTACGCGTTTCGAGACCTCTAGAATACGAAAAAACTATTTTTAGTGTGACGTCTGTGTGTATGTCTGTGTGTCTGTCTGTCTGTGCAGTGTATGTATCCACTCTAACTCAAAAACTTATGCACCGAATTTCATAAAATTGGGTAGATAAGTCACTTGGGTATGACACTGGTGCTGATTATTTTTTTGTACGATTCGTAAAAACAGAACCAGCCTTTTTTTGCGAAATGGCCCATAAAAATTTCATGTATCCACTCTAGCTAATATACTAATTGACCAAATTTTACAAAATTTGGTAAATAAAGTTACTTGTACGATACTCTGGTGCTGATTAGATTTTGGTATTATTCGGAAAAGAACAACCTGCCTTTTTTTACAAAATGGCCTACAAAAATCGTCAAAATCTAAAAAAAAATCTACTTATGTTCAAATATATCATTTAAATGCTTGTTTTATACGTAATTTTTGATGAGGAAAAGAATTAGAACAACTGTATTACTCTAGAACTATCCGTTCTCGAGATATTTGAAATTTTTCGCATTTAGTTATGCCACTTTTAGAAAAATGTCCAATTACCAAATAAAAACAGAAATTGAATTAAAAATGCAAATTTAGTGTTATTTGGTGCAATTAAACTCAATTTAATGAATTATTAAAGAAATAAAAAATCAGGGAAAGTCATGTGCTGCCCACATCAGATTTTTACTTTTCCTGCAATACATGGTAATGTATAGGGAAAGTATTGGAATCATACCGAAAATCACAACTCGAGTTTTCGACGGATCTATACGTTTCGCGACCTCTAGAATACGAAAAAACTATTTTTAGAGTGACGTCTCTGTGTATGTGTGTCTGTGTGTGTGTGTGTGTCTGTCTGTCTGCCTGTATGATGTATGTATCCACTCTAACTAAAAACTAATGGATCGAATTTCATAAAATTTGGTAGGTAAGTCAGTTGGGTGAGTCCCTGGTGCTGATTAGTTTTTGGTAGGATTCGTAAAAACAGAGCCCGCCTTTCTTTTGTGAAATGGCCCGAAGAAATTTCACGTATTCATTTTAGCTGAAATACTAATTGACCAAATTTTCAAAATTTGGTAGATAAGTTACTTGTGGGATGCTCTGGTGCTGATTAGATTTTGGTACGATTCGGAAAAGGACAACCTGCCTTTTTTTAGGAAATGGGTCGCAAAAATTTAATGTATTCACCCTAGCTCAAATACTAATGGACTAAATTTCACAAAATTTGGTAGATAAGTTACTTGTGGGATACTCTGGTGCTGATCAGATTTTGGTATGATTCGGAAAAGAACAACCTGCCTTTTTTTACGAAATGGCGTGCTAAAATATCTAAAATCTGAAAATAAAATGTCTAAGTAGTGTATGCTCAAATGTATCCATTAAATTCTTGTTGTATACGCAATTTTTAACGGGGAAAATAATATAACACACTCCATTATACTCTAGGACTAGCCGTTTTCAAAATATTTGAGATTTTTTGCATTTTTGTTACGCCGATTTCGGAAAAATGTCCAATTGCCAAATAAAAATGAGAAATGAATTAGACACGCAAATGTAGTGGCATTTTGTGCCATTAAACTCACTTTAATGAGTTGCAAAAGAAATGACGAGAACATGAATATGAGTAGGCAGGGAAAGTCATGTGCTGCCCACATCAGATTTTTTGTCCCGGTCAGGGGCGCCGCGAGGGCCAAGCGACCGATTGGGGCCTCATGTTTGCAGAGCGCCGGAATTTTGTACATTATTTTAATTGGGTCTGTCTTACATTTTTTGCAAGACTCATTAGTTAATCCAACGCCTTCTTGTATTTTATATAAATTATGTATTGAGTCCTTATCCTTATTCTTAAAATGCTTTTGTCATTTGTACATGAGCTTTCAGTTGTTTTTACATATACAACGCTTTGACTATGCATTTTTTATCGACCTTTCGTTGAACATAATATAATCCCTAGAATATAATATAGTCCTGCCATTTTGGGACGCTCATGTTGTAGCATTTCATATTTGTTTTGGTCCCTTTGTGATTTTAGGAGAATTTAATAGACTCAAGCCTAAAAACATTACATAATCCGTTTTCCTCCATCCCGTGCCTGACCCATAACCTTCAGTTATTCGATAGTGCTGGATTATTTTTTGAGTCCTAAAATATTTTTATATCGTAAATAAAGATACTCTAAATGTTTACTGAGCAGGGAAGGGAACACAATTCTATGCCAGAATGTAAAGCGAAAAGACTAACTTAATGAATCCGTAATTAATTTTGAATTTTTAAAAGGGTATAAATTGTCGTATTACCCATTTTCGTATGCGTGACGTATTTACCGAATTTATTGTTTAAATGGGACTGTTCGGGATAGTTCGCTTGGGTCCTCAGGAAAGCTGGGACGCTACTGAACCCGGGACGAGTCTCTCCAGTCATGATTCTTGAGATTGAGGACCACCTGTGGGAGAAAGAAAACGGAACCAGTTCGCTGTGGATGACTGGCATTCCTAGGGGTTGCCGAAACGCGCGCTAATGAGGACTTCGTTCTCCTTCGGTTTCCGATCCTATACATTGTTTCATTAAACTACACTCGCGTCTGGAATGGACTGCAGAAACCACAACTCAGTTTGCTCGTCATGCGCAGGTGGATGGCTCCCATAGCAGCGAAGTCCATTTTGAATATGCATTTTGAATACATTTCTATTGAAATCGGAAAGACGATGGATATAATGGCGAACTATTTCGTAATGATCGTTTGGGTGGAACTCGAACCGAGAGTATACAGAAAATGTTTAGTTTTTAATACTTTCCACATTGAAAAGTGTTTATGACTTTGTTCATTCTGTCTGTCTGTCCGTTCGCACGATCACTGCTATAAAAATAACTATATCAAAAGGGAATTTTAGTATAGTGTTCAGACGGTCTGTGGGATCTATGGGAATGGAAATGAATCATATCACTCAATTAGTTTCGGATGGAACCCGGATTTAAAAAATGAAATACAGTAAACCCTATGGAATCTCATGTTTCAAACATTTTTTAAACGAAGTTAAAATTCACAAATTATTTCGAAAAGTTTTGACAACGAGGGAGCTCTCTTCCCGGCCGTCCAACTAGTTACTCTAAGTCCTCAGGACGAGTCGGACGGTCTGGGTCTTCAACGAGGGGGCTCTGCCCCCTACTTGTTCTGCTCGCGCAACCCCCTTCGGGAGGCTTCGCTTCCTGCTCGCTGCGCTCGCTTCATATCTATCTTTCCAAAAAATTATACTTTCAAAAATCTCTTTTCTATCCCTGCCTATTTTCCGCAAGAGAAAAAAGCAGGGATCTTTCTTAGCCAGGAATCCAAAAACTGAATTCCATGATCATGAGATCGCTTCGCGAGCTATTTCATACCAAACTAAAGTTTAAATCGATAAACAATTTATTTCATCGTGTCACCCTATTATGTCTCCATAAATGTACCAATTTTTTTGTATGCTATAGTTTTTACGGTACGAGACAGAAAAATCGCTAGACGTGCCGATACGTAAAAATAAAATTCACTTCAGAAGTGCATAAAAAGTAAAATATATCAAAAACTATATCGAAAAAATCTGATGTGGGCAGCACATGACTTTCCTTATATAATGCAATGAATTGACTACTTTTACAGTAAAAAAAAACTAGATTATATTTATAGTAGTTATTTATATTCTTTCCAAGATATTGAATTTTCGTCAATGAGTCGTCATTTTCCATGTCGTTATCATCAATGAGTCGTCATTGATTTAGCGTCATTTTTATCCATTTGGCGAGTTTTTCGTTAATTTAGCAACATTTAAAAAAGTCGCCAAGTTGGCGACATTTCACCCAATTCGTCGTCAAAATCTCGCCAAGCGTTATGGACGAAGAAATAAGTTATTCTTACAGCAGATAAATGACTATTGGCGTTCAAATATAAAAGTATTACTCAAAGTATCTTTTTTCATGAATGGAACGATCTAGATCCACGAGAATGATGTCACCCAATTTATTGCATGGTATTACATATGGAAAATGGACATGTTTCTCAATAGGAAATTTTTTTTTTATTTTATATGACTTTTTTAAAAATTTTTTGAAAAATGTGCAATATCTCGAGAACGGTTCATGTTAGCGTTTTAAAACTTATGTCAATCGTTTTCCAATGAAAAATTACATAAGAAATGTTTATTTGCGTAACTTTATCAGCGGTTTTGATTTTTTGACGATTTTTTCAAAATTTCACTTGAAAATTTAGGGTGGTTCTGAACATTCGATTGCGTATAAAACAATAGGCTTCCAGTATTTACGGATTGTGATTTTTGTACCAAATTTCGTTCGAATCGGTCCATTCGTCGGTTATCGTCTCCACAGACTCACTGACACACACACACACACACACACACACAGACATCACTTCAAAAATGTTTGATTCGTGATCAGGGATGCTTGAAACGTGCTCTTCCGTCGAAAACTGGAATTCGAATTTTCAACCCCGTCACAATACTTTCCTTATACATTATGTATATAAGGAAAGTAATTAAACAAGAAAGATCAATCATGCATAAAGCATTGATTATGAAACTCTTTCCAACTGCAAAGCAATGGTATTTAAACATCTCTAAAATGCGACACATTCAGCGGTAATATTTTTAAAATTATTACAATACTATATTAATTTATTATATTTGAAAACTTAAAACTTCATCGAAAAAAATGAACTTTATTCAAATGACGTCTTTGAAATTTGAATCACCTGGCTCTTTATGTAAAGGCTGTAAATATTTCATTCATATCACTTTTATACCATTCCTTTCATTCATCATAATACTAGATTAATTTATTTTATTTAAAAACTTAAAATCATGGAGGTACAAGTAATTTAACTTTATGCTTAAAACTTCATCGAAAAAATCATGTGCTTCCCTATGTAAAATCAATGAATGTTTCATTTATATAGCTATATTTCAGACTCCAGAGCTAAATAATTTTGCGTTAAAGAAAGTTTAAAGAAATTCAGCAATTCTTATACAATTCATCCTACATCTTCATGTGTTTACATTCTCCATAAGTGAAAATTAGGCTTCGTTGTAGAAATAATCAAAGTTTGTTGATCACAAGATGGATGGGATTGATCATTTAAACTCAACTATATTGTAATTGCGCTGTTTCAAAATATAGATGCACCGAAATTAAGCAGCAATAAAGCGGTTTTAGGACGGATACAACACCAAATATAAATTAAAAAGAACTTTAAAAATCACTAATTTTGCACAAGATGGATGCCATATTTTATTTCGAAGTGGGTCACGTGATCTCTTCAAACAAAGGGTGTCATTATTATTTTAATTTTTATTTAAAAAACTACTGAATATATTTTGCTGAAATTCCTTTTATATATCTTATGGGGTAATTTGAATATTTCCTAAAACTTTCGAAGCAATTTGTAAATTTTAAATTTACTTAAAAAATGTTTGAAAAATGAGGTCCCATAGGGTTCAATGTATTTCATTTTTTCAATTCGCGTTCAGTCCAAAACTCATTGGGTGTTATTATTCATTTATATTCTCATAGGTCCCACAGACCATCTCAACAACATACTAAAATTTTATTTTGATGATATCACGTTTACGGCAGTTATCGTGCGAACGGACAGACAGAATGGACAAAGTCATAAACACTTTTTAACTATGTTGTAAAGTATTAAAAAAGGGGCTCCGTCCCGCAAAATTTCAACCATGTTGGTACCTACCTGCCAAAAATTCGTCGTCTTGCTATTGTTAGTCTATCCAGGACGCGAACTCGCAGCTCAAATATTTTGTCTTTGACCTTGGCATTAAATATTTCTTAAACCACAATATATATATATATGTATATAAAACTGTTTATTTCAGCGTATTCCACAAAGGTTTTTCTACTAGTGCACCAAATTTCATATTTTTATATGCAATAGTTTTTGTGGTACGAAGCAAAGAATCTCGAGAAACGAGAAATGTGTCAAACAGCTTCGGCGGCTGCTTCATCTATTTTTTTTAAATATAGAGAAATATTTAAATTATCCCATAAAATATATAAAAAAATTCAGCAAAATAGGTTTGGTAGTTTTTTAAATAAAAATTAAAATAATAATGACACCCATATTATATGAAGAGATCACGTGCCACAGTTAAAAAAACAATAGGGCATCCATCTTTTTTTTCCTAGTGTAAAAACCTGATTTTTTAAGTTCTTCATAATAAGTGCTTCATTCGTCCTAAAACTGCTTTATTTTTGCGTATTTTCTGTGTATCTGTATTCTGTGCAACTCAATTATATTATTTTTGAGTTTAAATATTCATCCAAATTTGATGTTTTCTGCAACGAAGCTTCATTTTAATGGATGCAGAATGTAAACAAACGATTTTAAGATGAGTTGTATAAGAACTGCTGAATTTTTTTCACGCAAAATTATTTAGCTCTGGAGTCTTGAATAAAAGTGTATGAATGAAATATTCACTGCTTTTGCATAGAGAGCCAGGCGATTTATATTTCGATGACGTCATTTGAATAAGGTTAATTTTTTTCGATGAAATTTGAAGTTTTCAAGTTAAATAAATGATCGTAGTTCTGTGTCGCCGCTGAATGTATCGCATTTTGCATTTGAGTTGTAAAGTGTTTCATAATCAATGCTTTATACACGATTGATCTTTCTTGCTGATTATTAAGAGTGCTTAATAAATGAACGCTATAACTTAGCAGATGTTTACAGTAGAAGAAGCAGCAAAATAAAAAAATTCCATTTCCACCCAACTTTCTCCTTATACATTCGTATTTCACAGTGTTTCATTGGACTTGATCATGATCAGAATTTAAAGAAAAATAAATGGCATCCGTTACTTCTAGAATGGAGAATAAACAATTTTTGTTTGTGCAGATAAATAAAGAAAATAATAAATATTTTTTTTTCTCTTAGAGATGCACGCAGCTGATTGTATTTAATTCTCCACCGATAGAGGCAAGCAATTACGTTAAAAATTATATAAATACCGATTTATAAACTTTCGCGACTCGAAGCTGAAGCAAAGCGCTCTCTACATGTTCAGTAACTGAGGCGTATTTTTCCTAAAATTGTCAGAAATCTTTAAATATTAAATCCGAAATATTAAATATTCAATAATGCCTAGTACTTGTATAAGCTATACCAAACACATTGAAAAATCTGTTTGGCAATTTTTTGTAATTCCTTTTTATTCAACATTACATTATCTGGCCTCCTTGTTAATTACATTATCTGGCCTCCTTGTTGATTACATTATCTGGCCTCCTTGTTGATTACATTGTCGGGCCTCCTTGTCGATTACATTATCGGGCCTCCTTGTTGATTACCTTATCTGGCCTCCTTGTTGATTACATTATCTGGCCTCTTTGTTCATTACATTAACTAGCGTCCTTGTTGATTACATTATCTGGCCTCCTTGTCGATTACATTATCTGGCCTCCTTGCTTATTACATTATCTGGCCTCCTTGTTGATTACATTATCTGGCCTCCTTGAGAACCTTGTTGTCCCAGTCGAGATCTTCTTACGGGCCAGCCAACTTTCTCCCCATTGAGCTACTGAAACAGAATTGAAACGTCTGCATTCTTCTCCCTCTAATGTCCTATTGACGTCCGACTTGACAGTCGGACTCGTCACCTCCTGCTATTTTTATTCAGAATAGTATCCTGCTTGGTCGTTAGCCTAGTCTTCTGGTTTGAACATTGAATCCTTACTAATATTATTCGGGCCACTTTTAGATCCCATCACTAGACGAACTTGCAAAATTATATATTCGAGTGCCATCGTAAAGAACTTTGCTGTCCGAGCCTGGACTCAAACCGCGAATCTTCATACTGGCCCTCCGACCCTCTCCCAACTGCGGTACTGAACCTTGATCTCGGGTACCTCATATCATAGATCGATAATATGTGTCAATATTGTAAATCAGAAGGTACATATTTATCTTCTTTCATAAAAAGGAAAAAATAAAGTTTCAAATATTCTTTATTATTGACTGGTACAGCTTTGCAGTAAGAATTGGATTTTCTGTATAGAGAGCAGTATTTGGCTTGCCCAGTGTTTCTTTCAAGACTTTTTCACCGGGGGAGGGTGGAGGGCGAATGAAATTTTAGGGGGGGGGGGGGGCACGTTTTCTATCTGCCCCACATAAATATATCTAAAAATGCTGTGTCACATAAGTAGAAACTAGGTTAACATAAAATATTTCCGGGGGGGGAGCGAATGTTCACCCCCCCCCCCCCCCCCCCGGAGGTATGCCTGAAAGAAACACCGAACTTATTCCACACCCTATGACGACCCTTCCTGCTAAAAATATTAAATTTACTTTAATCACTAATCCAAATTTCATTCCAAAAATGCTATAACATTAAATTGGGATCCTTTGTAAACTGTGTTTTCTGCCCTCTACCATGTTTACTAAATAAACTGTTTTCCTGAGTATTATTGACAGCCTATCTCAGGATTCTACGCACAGTTTATGCAGAAACAGAATTGCTCTAGCTTCAAGAAGTCCATACTTGGTATTCTCTGTTTTAGAATCTACCTTTATGTATAATTCTTCTGTTTGTTGGAGCTGAAAATTTCTTT
The DNA here is from genome assembly GCA_951213105.1 of Amaurobius ferox. NCBI lineage: Eukaryota > Metazoa > Arthropoda > Arachnida > Araneae > Amaurobiidae > Amaurobius > Amaurobius ferox. The sequence continues at coordinate 139,581,992 of OX578146.1, read as the reverse complement.
GCGGCATGAGACGCGCTAAAATACGGGGAGGGGGTGGTGTAAAATTTAAAATGCAATAACAGTATTAAGTATCAGAAAAGCAGCCGCATCGGAACGAAGAGGAAAATATAAAGTTTTTCATCTTTACTTTCCTTATATACATCTTATAAGGAAAGTATTGTGGCGGGGTTGAAAATTCGAATTCGAGTTTTCGACGGGAGAGCACATTTCAAACATCCCCGAATACTAATTAAACGTTTTTGAGGTGATGTCTCTGTGTGTGTGTGTCAGTGAGTCTGTGAAAATGATATCTCAGGAATGAATGATGCGATTCGAATAAAATTTGGTACAAAAATTACAATCAGTGAATACTGGAAGCCTACTGTTTTTAAATGTAATCGAATGTTTAGAACACCCCCCAATTTTGAAGTGAAATTTTGAAAAAATCTCCAGAAAATCAAAACTTCAACAATGTTACGTAAATAATCATTTCTTATATAATTTTTCATTAGAAAACGATTGGCACAAACTTTAGAATGCTAGCATGAACCATTCTCGAGATATTAATCATTTTTCAAATAAATTTATCAAAAAATCACATAAAATTAAAAGAAATATTAAATATTGTAAAATATGGTCACCTTTTAAAGGTAAGATTATGCGATAAATGTGTTATCACCATTCTTATGGATCTACCTCGTTCCTTTCACAAGAGAAGATAGTTTGGGTAATAGTTTTGTATTTGGACGCCAATAATCATATATTTACTATAAGAATAATTTAGTTCTCCGTCCATAACGCTTGGCGAAATGTTGGCTTCCAATTTGGCGGAATATTGCCAAATTGATAAAAATGTAGTCAAATGGATAGAAATGACGCTAAATTAACGAAAATTACAACTAATTGATGAAAATTCAATTTCTTGGAAAGATTATAAGAATGTACTATAAAAATAACCTATTTTTCCTTCTGTAACGCTTGACGAAATTCTGGCGACGAATTTTGGTGGCATATCGCCAACTTGACGAGTTTTTTAAATGTTGTCAAATTAACGAAGAAGTCGCCAAATTGATAAAAATGAAGTTAAATCAGTGAAATGGACGATTAATTGATGAAAATTCAATATCTGGGAAAGAACATAACAGACTGCTATAAGAATAGTCCATTTTTCCGTAATGCTGGGCTAAAAATTTAGCGGGATGTCGCAAACTTGGCGATGTTTTAAAAATATTACCATATTGTTAATATATCTCCAAATATAATTATATTGGAGGCCCGAGCCCATACACTTGAATGTTCTAACCCCCGGCTTATATTCTAGGGTAAAAAAAACACATTGCAGCTACATTGTTACTAAACTGGGATACTCCTAGATTCGGATTAAGAAGGGTCTTACAGTTTATCTAGTGCAGCGGTTCTCAGTCAGTGGTACGCGGTAATTTGTTCAAGCATAAATTGTGCCACATTTATTTTCGATGTTATCATGCATGGTTGCCTCTATATAGTATTCCACATCACGTGGCCTCAGCCCTGGCAATAGCATAGCAACCGGGAATGTAGGATAGAGAGTTAAAACTTAATCTATGTGTTACCATGGATTTTGCAGTGGCAAAGCGTTATCGGAATAAAAATTTCATCATAAATGGTATTGATCCATATATTTTAGATTCCAAAAATGGATTGACATCGTTTTGAGCCACATGATTGCCGATGCGACCCGACTTACGCTCAATAGGGTTTAGAAACCTTTCAAACTTAATACTTTATGAATAAATAAATTATTTTACATTAATAGAAAATAATAAACTTAACTGTTATAAGATGTTTATCATAAATTGAATTTTCAAGGATATGAGAACTTTAATTTTGAAGTTGTCAATATTATCATATCCTTTCTCTTAACAGCTTTTTCACATCTTTCCAATTTTTATTTAATATTACCAGGTTTTCCGGTTTGGGTAATACAGGGAATTCTAAAAAAAAGAAACAGAATCTCTATCACCTCGACTACCACACCCCAAAACAGTGATCACGTGGTGTCCTACAAACGCTTTTGAAGCATGCGATAAAGAACGTGTGACGTCATGTTGGAAAGCTCTATAAGGAAACTAATTTCTGTCCAACAAGCACAAGTATCGCATTAAATCATTTTGTTAATCAATAGTCATATTGTTAATCGCATTTGCTAATATTAATTTTAATTTGTTCTTTCGTTAAATTAGGAACAAAATAAAAATGAGAACTTAATCAAGTGTAGTCTTTCTTCACTTCCTATTTGTGCGCAAGACGTAGTGATGGGTGGTCATCAAATTTTCGAATTTTGATTCGAGTGGAACGCATTTATGGAAAGGTTGAGAACCAACCCCTCCCTGATCTAGAAAGAAGCCACTGGAAAACCAACCCTAAAACCATCGAAACAGAAACTGTCGCTTTCGCCAAGTGTGGCGATTTGTTGCCAAATGCGACTTTTTCGTATTAGCGTTGTTGGAATTCCTTGCATGCCCGCTTCTTTATGAATGAAGCCGTACACGAGCCCTACAGGTGTTTCTCCTCGAAGATGTTTCTCTCTCAGGTGGCTTTGATCACGGGCGCCTCAGAGAAGGGACTCCAATCTTACGATGCTTTTTATTATTAACACTTTACAACACAGTTGAAAAGTGTTTATGACTTTGTTCATTCATTCTGTCTGCCTGTCCGTTAGCACGAACACTTAGTATGTTGTTCAGTTCAGACGGTCCGTGGGACCTATGGGAATATAAATGAATAATATCACCCAATTAGTTTTGGATGGAACCCGGGTTGAAAAAAATGAAATACATTGAACTCTATGGAACCTAATTTTTCAAACATTTTTTAAGCGAATTTAAAATTCACAAATTGCTTCGAAAGTTTTAGGAAATATTCAAATTACCCCATAAGATATATAAAAGGAATTTCAGCAAAATATATTCAGTAGTTTTTTAAATAAAAATTAAAATAATGACACCCTCTGTATGAAGAGATCACGTGACCCACTTCAAAATAAAATATGGCACCCATCTTGTATCAAAATCGTGATTTTTAAAGTTCTTTTTAATTTATATTTAGTGTTGTATTCGTCCTAAAACCGCTTTATTTTTACTTAAATTCTGTACATCTACATACTGAAACAATGCAATTATAATATATTTGAGTTTAAATGATCATCAAACTTTGATTATTTCTACAACGAAGCCTAATTTTCACTTATGGAAAATGTAAACATCAAAATATGTAGAATGAGTTGTATAAGAATTGCTGCATTTCTTTAACACAAAATTATTTAGCTCATGAAGTCTGCAATGTAACTGATATGAATGAAACATTCATTGATTTTACACAAGGAAGACGATTTTTTCGAAGACGTTTTAAGCATAGAGTTAAATTACTTGTACCTCCATGGTTTTAAGTTTTTAAATAAAATAAATTATTATAGTATTGTGAGGAATGAAAAGAATTGAATAATGTTTATGAATGAAATGCTGCTTTTATAGAGAGAGCTAGCTGATTTATATTTCGATGACGTCATTTGAATAAAGTTCATTTGTTTTCGATATGACGTTTTCAAATATAATAAATTAGTGTAGTGTTATGATAATTTTAAAAATATTACCGAGGAATGTATCGCATTTTAGAGATTTTTAAACCAGGCAATTTCAATGCCGTCATTTGAATGAAGTTCATTTTTTTCGATGAAGTTTTAAGTTTTCAAATCTAATAAATTAATGTAGTATTGTGATAATTTTAAAAATATTACCGAGAAATGTATTGCATTTTCAGATGTTTAAATGAAATTGCATTGAAGCTGGAAAGTGTTTCATAGTCAATGCTTTATTCATGATTGATCTTTCTTGTTCAGTTTGAAATGATTGCGAAATTTCACTCAATTGGACAACATAAGTTTTTGTTTATATTTAAAAAAAAAAAAATGTTTGGAGTGTGAATCTCGATTTTCTCATACACTCATCTTAGGCAGACATACCTTGCGTTGCTCTTGATTTAAAATAGATGCCAATTTCAGTGGAATTCTTAATGATATTGTTCTTTAAAAAACTCTATTAAAATGCGTAATTTAATTCCCCTCAAAAGAAGTATAGGAATTTGTATTCTCCTATACAAAAATGTAGGCATATCTAAAAATTTTACATCTTGGCCCCGTCTGTAAACCAACGTACAAATTAACTCGATCTTCTCCTACCAGAATCTATTTTTAAGTAACTCGTCATTTTTTTCCTTTTCATTTTTTTTTGCAAATTTTGCAGGAAAAATTTCGAAAATTTTGTATCGTTAGTAAAACAAGTTATAGCATGTGCTTGCTGCCCTTCATTTTAATGGGATAAAAAAATCTTTCGATTGATACCAAATTTGATAATGTACTCTCTCGGGCTTGACCCCCCCCCCCCCCCCCTTCTCCCCAAAATTTTAGCGGCCTCTCAATTTTGTATGTGTTAAAACATTTTAATCAGAAATAATTATTTATTTATTTATTTGAATAGCATAAACCGATAATGTTAGTGTTTATTTTAAATTTTGATAATATGTTAATAGTTTTAAATATTATTCATCTTTTGAAGTTTTACTTTTAAATAAAAAGTTGTACAAAAGTGCCTTCAGGACAGGGGTCCTAAATTTCCAAATTTGCTTAGTGATATTTTCTTGTATGTATTTGGTATGCCGTGAGTGTATGGGGGCCCCCAATAACAACAGGGTTTGGGCCCCACATTGGCTTAATTAGGCCTGGTTACGAGCACAGTAATTATATCACGGCTATTTTTCACTATGATGATCGAGACTGTTGAATTTCATAATCGCTGAGTCTTAAATTCGACGGATCTTTCGCAGTCGTGGGTGTGCGTTCAGGATACAAGAATGAGTCCAAATTTCTGAATAATTAACACGTTTATTCACACGCACAACGTAAACAGGAACAATAAACAGTAAAACAGCACTAAATGCTCCACTCATTTCACAAAACATCAGCTACTATTCTCAAAACATGGACGAATATCAAAGTTCAAGGCAGCTCGTATCGCATCAACTGCCTTCCGACTGAGTGATGTCTCCTTTTATAGACTGTCTAAATATCTTTTATCTCGTAGAGTAATCGTTATTTCGAGGTGCCTTCCGAAACTCGCCAAATGGATGATAAATCGTCAAATCTGGCAACTCTCCTTCAAACTTCGGCATATGGTAGTCCCAGATCCACGTCATGGGAAAGAATACCTGTACGGGTGTTTTTTCCGTCTGACTTTCAAAAGATACTCCAGTAAGAGGGAGAAAAAGATACTCCGGTAAGAGGAAGAAAAATATACTCCAGTAAGAGGGATAAAAATATACTCTAGTAAGAGGAGGAAAAATATAGTCCAGTGAGAGGGAGAAGAAGATACTCCAGGAAGAGGGAGAAAAAGATACTCTAGTAAGAGGAGGAAAAATATAGTCCAGTGAGAGGGAGAAGAAGATACTCCAGGAAGAGGGAGAAAAAGATACTCTAGTAAGAGGAGGAAAAATATAGTCCAGTGAGAGGGAGAAGAAGATACTCCAGGAAGAGGGAGAAAAAGATACTCTAGTAAGAGGAGGAAAAATATAGTCCAGTGAGAGGGAGAAGAAGATACTCCAGTAAGAGGGATAAAAATATACTCTAGTAAGAGGAGGAAAAATATAGTCCAGTGAGAGGGAGAAGAAGATACTCCAGGAAGAGGGAGAAAAAGATACTCTAGTAAGAAGAGGAAAAATATAGTCCAGTGAGAGGGAGAAGAAGATACTCCAGGAAGAGGGAGAAAAAGATACTCTAGTAAGAGGAGGAAAAATATAGTCCAGTGAGAGGGAGAAGAAGATACTCCAGGAAGAGGGAGAAAAAGATACTCTAGTAAGAGGAGGAAAAATATAGTCCAGTGAGAGGGAGAAGAAGATACTCCAGAAAGAGGGAGAAAAAGATACTCTAGTAAGAGGAGGAAAAATATAGTCCAGTGAGAGGGAGAAGAAGATACTCCAGGAAGAGGGAGAAAAAGATACTCTAGTAAGAGGAGGAAAAATATAGTCCAGTGAGAGGGAGAAGAAGATACTCCAGGAAGAGGGAGAAAAAGATACTCTAGTAAGAGGAGGAAAAATATAGTCCAGTGAGAGGGAGAAGAAGATACTCCAGGAAGAGGGAGAAAAAGATACTCTAGTAAGAGGAGGAAAAATATAGTCCAGTGAGAGGGAGAAGAAGATACTCCAGGAAGAGGGAGAAAAATATACTTCAGTAAGAGGAAGAGAAAAGGACCCCAGAACATTTTACACGTTTGTAACAATAACCCTTTTTATGCATAATTATGTCTAATTGTGTCTTATGCTGCCATGTTAAGAAGATATAAATTTCGAAGTTTTCGTTCGAATTTCTAGTTCTATATTTTTCTATAACAAAGCCGAATATAAAGTTTCGCGAAAATTTATGAATATTTGTGGCAGCTATCCTGTACAAAATAAATCGACCACAGACAGACAGACGGACATCACGCTAAAAATAGTCAAAATATGTTGAGGAGATCCTAAAACATATATTGACATCTAAATCGAAAATTTTCCTGAAACCAATATTTTTTCTATATTTTATAGTATGAAACAGTAAAAATGTATTTTTTTCGGATTTTGTACCCAGTTTAAAGTTTATTTTTTCAAGTTATTAACAATTTCGTATGAAATGCTATTAAATGAATCTATTATGGTGTTAAAATAGCTTAATGTGCCAGCATAAGATATTTTAACACCATTAACATCAATAACGTGCAGTTCAAATTATGAATTTCTCCTTGTAACGTAGCTAACAGTGAATGATGCCCGAAGGCCAAGGTAATCCAATGGCACACACCCGCAAAGAATGCCTAAAATCCAGAAAAATATATTTAATTATAAAATAATGTAGAGTATATAAAATTAATATGCCATTTCCCCCACCCGTTTCGACAAACACACGGGAAAAAATTAAATATATAAATTATATTTTTAAATAGAGAGATAGATCATAAATTATAAACCCCACAACAGATGACTGAATACAGGAACAAGGAAACGGGTCAAATAGGCGGCCGAGCCAGTATTGCACATCCTTAAAAATTCTCAAAATGTAATACATCATAACAAATAACGTTTCATAAAATATTTTTAAATATAAGTTAGTTGCTAGCTATCAGAGTCTTAACTCTCTCCAAAATTGTATCATCCTGTAACTAAAAGAAAATAATAGTAATTTATAATAATAATATAGTAAATAATATTAGAAATGGGTCGATGTAAGTAAGAGCACCTAGTAACGAGTACCAAAATTGTAGTAGTAAATAATCCAATTTTCCGTAGTGTACAACTGAGAATAAAACAGAAAATAGCTCCATTTTTAATCAAAACACAATTGTCTGTTTGGCTTTATTGGGTTCTTTCTCCTCGTCATAAATTATAAGAACTTCTTAAGTCGTGACAGGAAATTTTCGAAAAATGAATATTTTTTCTTATTTTGCTAAAAAAAAAAGTTTAAATAGTATAGAATTGAATAACATAAATATTACGAATAACATAAATATTTATAGAAATTTAACATTAAACACCAGGTTTTCAGATCATTGTATACAATAGAATTTTAAAGCCTACTTTTCTCAGAAATTGAAGTCATGGAAATTTTAGTGTTATTCAACTCAAGAAAGATTAGGGTTAGAACTATGAAATTTGAGGCGCATTTTGTCTATATTATATTATCTTTAATTTATCTTCAGGATTTGTATATGATATTGAAAATTTTAAACTTACGGTGGTTGATACATAAGTGGCTCCTATAAAAAGAAAGTTTTTTCATTAAAACATTTTTAAACATTTTCTTATCACTATATTAATATCCTGAATACAAATTAAAGAACACGCTTTTTTCCAATCAAACGTATCTTTATTTTGTAAGTAGAGATTCATAAATATATTAATTTTGAAAACCTGAAATCTTTTACGCTTTAATTTAAAAAGAAATATTTTAACCATTTTTATTAATTTTCAATATATAAACATATTATATGACAAAAATAAATTTCAAATAAGAAAGATCAATCATGCATAAAGCATTGATTATGAAATACTTCATAACTGCAATTTTATTTAAACATCTCTAAAATGCGATACATTCAGCGGCGATATTTTTTTAATGATCACAGAACTGCAATCAGTTATTTTACTTGAAAACTTAAAACTTCACAAAAAAAAATGAACTTTATTCAAATGACGTCATCGAAATATAAATCGTCTCGCTCTGTATGTAAAAGCAGTGAATATTTCATTCATACACTTTTATTCCAGACTCCTTAGTTCAATCATTTTGCCTGAAAAGAATTCAGCCATTCTTATACATCTTACAATCACTCGTTTACATTCTGGATCCATTAAAATTAGGTTTCGTTGTAGAAATAATCCAAGTTGGATGATCCTTTAAACTCAAAAATAGTGTCATTGTGTTGGTGCAGAATATAGATGCACAGAAAATACGCAAAAATAAAACGGTTTTAGAACGGAATAAATTCTGCACGAAATATTATACGGATTAATACGAAGTAAGTTTCATTATTTTAAGTATATATATATATTTTTTTTTTGCTGAACGATTGCACCTAATGCCGATCTCTCCTTATTTTAACCTTAGCGACCTGCATGGACTTGGCCTCATTGTAACAAATTTTTGCGTTCTGCGTTTATGCTGTATTTTTCTGTATGTTGTTATGCTTGTCTGTATTGTATAGTTTGTTGTGTAAATAAATTTGAAAATGTGAGATCACAGCTCAAGATCTGACGAATGAGATGCATTTTTAGAATTTGATGCATGAGATGAATGAGATGCATTTTTAGACGAATGAGATGCATTTTTAGAATTTGCCATTTTTATAGTTTTGGCGTATTTTGTCCATCTCTAAAAGTCTGTAAAATTATTGGTTGTTGGTTTTCGACTCCAGCTTGTAACTTTCCGCCCATTTAGCTTCAGTTCAAAATAAAGCACGATTTTAGGTGGAAAACTAGCAGAGGAGATAAAGTTTCGATAATTACTTGTTTTTCTATGGGTTGTTTTTGCAAATAATTAAAATTTATTAAATTTTTCAAATTTTCTAATGTTTCAGCCACATTCTGGACCCCCCCCCCCCCATAAAAAAAAATCCTCCCACTTGGTTCTGGTCCAAGAACCAAACCTTACTCGCGGAGATTACTTAAAAATCTACTTGTTTTTGTAACGATGTGGTTAGGATGTACCATTGCACATATAAAAGTAAGAAATGAACGAATATTAAAAAGTAATGTTTCTCTTATCAAATGAATATTGGTATTGTAAATCTTTTAAGGATTGGAAAAGCCCATAATGACATATGTTGCATTGTTGTCTGCCAGGCTTTTAAAATAGTTAAGTTACAAATAATAAAAAATAAAATATACTGTTAACTTCACTTCAGCGGTGCACGAGACACAAACGGGATGATTAAAGAGAAAAGTTGAACTCAGGAATATTTGGATTACAAGCATTTTCATTTAGAAAACTACTGTTGATTTTAAACAAGTTTAACAACTCCCATTTGCATGAGCTCCGCACGCTTATTTAAAGCATATCAAAGGAGCTAGCTCATTTAGGGTGTATTACGCCCGTGCAGAAGGTGAATGGCGTATTTAGGGGTAATTTTTAGGGGTTCTCTTGCAAATATTTAAAAAGACATTTAATATTTTGAACTGTTGATAGTTTTATGCAATATTTCGAATCGTTAGCTAAATTGAAAAAGCGAAACTGCTAGGTTCTATCTGCTAGGGTCTCTGCTAGGTCCCACTTATTCCAAAGTATTAACTTTGGAATAAGTGGGATATAAATACATATTCACATAGAAACATGATTTGATAGAAATTAATACACACACACACACACACACACATATATATATATTTAATTACAATGAAATTTCACAATCTTTCTCTATAGATAAGGATGCCATGTCAAATGTAGATAATGATTGTATTTGCAAAGTAGGTGAATGGTTTAAATATATAAATCCATACTTGGGCCATATAGTTATAAGAGACTTAGCAATAGTTAAAAATGAAATGTTAAAAACCATTATGTCATTTGGTACAAAATTTAGGTTACCATCTTGTAATAACTCTTTTTAAGTTTTAAAGTTAATAAATCTTGACCTTGATAAATATATTTATAAATTAGCTTCTAAAAATATGCTCTGCTTTTAGAAGCATATATGTGGAAATTTACTTTATTCAAATTTATTAAAAATACTTTTTGTAGTATTAAATTGTCTGGATCTATATATAATATTGATAATCTAAAACATTCCATTAATGATTTACAGAGATCTTTTGTTATTACTTATGTTGATAAAGCCTCTAATAATTATGCTATTATCTGTAAAAAATTCTATATACAATTTCTGTTAGATTATTTAAAGAACAATAGTCTATTCAAACTAGATTCACACTCCATTAATAGTATCAAACTGAAAATTTTTAATATGTATAGTGATTTAAATATTAATTATAAATTTCTTAAATTTCCATATATAGTGCTTATTCCTAAATTTCATAAAAATCCAATTAAATTTAGAACAGTAACGAGTGGTCATAATACTTACTCTACTACTGCGAGTAAATTTTTACTAAATTATTTAAATGTAACAAATGATAGTTTACGTTTTTCTAGCAATAACTACATTATTCTAAATAATAGTAAAGAATTAAAGAATAAATTAACATCACTAGGTAAACTAATTGGATTTCAAACTTTTGATTTTAAAGATCTTTTTAATAATATTAGGATCTCTGATTTTTATGTAGTCATTTTAGCTCTATATAACGCTTATATTACTAATCATTCTACTCATATTGTCATACTATATTTACCAATTTTCTTAAGCTTCTCCACTTTGTTCTTTTCAATAATTATACATTTCAAGGTAATATATTATACTTACAAGTAAGTCTCAAGGGTTCCACAAGGTGGCTGTAGTAGCAGTATATTAGCTAACTTATACCTTTATCATTATGAAAAATCCTTTACTTCCACAGATTATAAAATTTATAGATATGTCGATGATCTGAGTTGTTTGGTTTTTACAGACAACTGTGTCATAGATGTAGATTTCTATCCGAATAATTTGGAACTCATTCCTAATGAAGCCACTATTAGTAATAACATTAATTTTTTGGATTTAAATCTAATTATTGAACCTACTAATAGGATAGTTACTAATTTATATGATAAAAGAGACTTTTTTAACTTTAACATTAATAAAATATTACCATTTAATTCCTGTAACTCAATTCAATTATTTAGAAATATTACTAGTCGAATACCCGTTGGAAATCAACGGTCCCACATTAAGCAACCACCGAATAAGGTAAATTTTTAAATAATTCGCGTTTCTTATTTATTCGAGAAATGGGACATTTGGTTTTGAGGCACCCCCAAAAGTTGAAAATATCAGAAAACTGAAATTGCACATATTCTTCCTTTCGAACTATCTACCCGTATACCAAATTTGAAGTCTGTATCTCATTCTGAAGCATTTTTTTTTTATCAATTCACTTTTCGAACGTTTTCCTCTAGAGCACCCCCTTAAACGAAAAATTTTGGAAAACTATATTAGTTTTGGGCGTTTTCATTAAATGATTAGTCCATATATCAAATTTCAAGTCTCTATCAAATTTTAAAGGGGGCCCGTTTCTCATTTATTCGGAAAATCGAACATTTTTGTGCGCGGCACCCCCTGAAGTAGAGAATATTGAAAATCTGAAATTGTATACTTTCTTCCTTCCAAACTATCTACCCGTACACCGAATTTGAAATCTCTATCTCATTTCGAAGTATTTTTTTTTTTATAAATTCACCTTTCGAACGTTTCTCTCGAGAGCACCCCCTTAAACGAACATTTTTGAAAAACTATTTTTGTCTTGGGTGTCTTCATCGAATGATTAGTCCATATATCAAATTTCAAGCCTCTATCAAATTTTAAAGGAGCCGTTTCTCATTTATTCGGAAATTGAACATTTTGGTGTGCGGCACCCCCTTAAATAGGAAATATTGGAAATCTGAAATTGCACTCTTTCTTCCTTTCAAACGGTTTACCCATATACCGAATTTGAAGTCCTTATCTTATCGCAAAGCATACTTTCCTATCATGTCACTTTTCGAACGTTTTGGTGTGGAGCATCCCTTTTAGAGAACGTTTTCGAAAAATTCGATTTTTGCAGGGGGTTTTATCGAACGATCGAGCCGTGTACCAAATTGCAAGTCTCTATCTATTTGGGAAGTGCCTTAAAAAAGCGTGACAGACAGACGGACGGACACTTGGCAATTAGTATATATAATGCTTAATCAACTTTTTAGAATTTATAGATTATCAGGTAAAAAAATTCATGCTATGCATATAAGCTATAAATTACCAGCAAATTATATAAATATCCAGCATATTTAGTGAATGGTATAGTTAAAATTTGGAATGGTTGAATGTACTTAAATTATGTTAGTATCTCATATTAGCCGGGCATCCACTTTCTCTTGAATAAGCATTACCATGTATTTACATCCCCTTATAATTTAGCCTCTACGTTTTCTTTTATCATCTGCCCTTTTATTTTGTAGCTCTTATTGTTGAATATTATCTTTTATCCCCTTTTCTCATTAATATTATTTATTTCTCACGATTGGCAACAGCAGTTCTCAACTTTTTGTTTTTTGCGATTGGCAACATGGGTCTCTTTATTCAAGGCTCCAATGGATCAAACATATGCAGTGTTTTTTCAGGTATTCTTGTTTCCTATAATTTTTCAATCTTTATTCATGTCGTCCAAGTTATCAGTGTTTATAGTGTATAATCTATCATCGATATCAGAAACATGCATTTTGTGTTCATTTTGATAAAATATTTGGACTTGATGAAGAGTTTTATCGAAATGAACAATTCATTTGTTTAGGCCTAGGGCTTGTTCACGTGTAAAGCTTTAATGCTTGGACATTTGATTTTCTATTATCGATTCCTTTCCATTGATGTTTGTTGTTTGTTTTCAGCTTGGTGACTAGAGGTTTGCCTTTTATAATCCACTTGATTGATAATTCACTGTTTGATAATTTTTATGAGTTAGGCATTTCTTTAATGCTTTTTTTTTTTTTTTTGAGTTGCAACTTCTATCTGTTCTATCATTGGATTTTCAAACTATTTTTATTATATATATAAGATTAATAAAACAGTGTACAATCTTACATAATAAAGGAAGGTGTCTGTGTGTATGTATGTGCCGGATTTCTTGGGTATCACCGTATACAGCTTATTCTCCTTGAAAAACGTTTATTTTGAAGTCGAACTTTAAAAGTAGCAGAAAATTAATGTTTAAAAGAAAATTAGATATATGACGATTTTTTTCGATTATATATTAAATTCACAAACAGAAATATTTCGACATTTTGGTGGCAGTTGAGAACATTGTAGGGAGAGCAGTTTCCCGTCATGCCCCCCCCCCCCCAAGGATCTCGCCAGCGCTTCTAATTATGGCCGTTTAGCATTATAACTGCTCTCATATTACTGACTAACCATTAATAATTTCCATTCCCGTCCCTAGCGTTTGGGATTTCACGTCTCTCGGCTGCATATTGGCATATTTCGTCTGCTCTTTTCATCCGATTCACATACTGTTCTCTGATCTACAAACAATTCTTAAGTACTATCCGACGTACGTCTCTTCTCTCCCCTGTTTATTCTAAGCTCTCGTTTGCGGTGGCGTCGCTAAGGGGAAAATTTGGGGGTCAGAAACTTTTCCAGGAACCCATTGGAGTTAATATTTGGTTACCAAAGCCTTTCCCAAAAGTTTTTCTTGCGAAGCTGTTGCTCATTTGGACCCTACCCTAGGCAAGGCACGACTCCCTTTCCGAATGCCATTTCGATCCTTTTACATAGAATTCTTTCCCATCGAATTATTTTCTGAGATCTTTTCTTTTTGCTAGAAGGTAAAGGCTGAATAATTTAATTTTTGTCTGGCGATTTCTGAAAATTCCTTGAGCAGAAATATATTCAATGCACCTAAAAACACTTGTTTCTTGCATGGGTTTAGAAAAAAAAAAAAAAAAAGACTGAATAAATAACGCGCCGTTTGATGAATCCGTATCTGTTGAAATTTAAATACCGTTACACTATGCTGCTTTTGCATTTCGAAATTGAAGAAAAATTAAGTATATACCTTAATCCTAAAAATTCAATATATCTGAAAAGAGAATTTGTCGCTCAGAACCTCAAAATTGTTAGCTACTCGGAAACTCTTTTTCAAACATGTGTTATTCATTCCCTTTCTCCATGGTATTTTAGGACGATATAACCAAAAAGTTACCGAACGCGCTGTGTTCTTTCCAAACGCGTCTGTAGTGTGAAAATGGACGGCTGTACGGAATCTGGCATCGTGTTCGTATCTCAGTTTCGTCTGCATAAATGAGGGTTATTAAAGTTATTATAATTTAAGAAATAATGAAATAAATTATTGATTTCACACTAATTATTAAGATATGAATGGAACTGTGTTGCTTTTTTTCAATTTCTGATTATGTGAGTCAGGATGTCTTAACGCGAGTGAAACTTGTTTTTTCTGTCAATATATTTCTTATTGACTAATTATACAAGATTTTGATGACAAAAGTATAATTGATGTAATAAGATTAATTTACAACTGCCTAAATTTCATTTAATTACTGTGTAATCACGAAACATCAAATGATGTGTGTTATTCGGAATATGAAATATAGGAACATTAGAACATTGTGTTTTTATTTCATAGTTTAGTTACGTATTCTTAATAAAAGTGTGTGTTTATTACGTTAAATATGTATATTATTTATTTTTCTTTATTCATTATTAGTCACTGTCAACTGGTTTTGTCTAGATGCATTTTCCTATTGTACATTTTGCTTGATTTTTTAAATTTTTATTTAGAATGCTGAGACAGTTGTGAACATTTTAAAGAATTTTTAACTTTAATTAAAATATATATATATATATATATATATATATATATATATATTATACATTCATTAACTTATTAGCAATCAAATTCATAACTTTGTTTTTATAAAAAAGAAAACTCAATATAAGAAACAGAGCTATAAATTCAGTAGCAGAAGCCAAAATTTTAATTTGGAATAACTTAATTTCAGCAATGGACACCTGTATTTAAAAAAAAAATAGTTTTATATTTTAAGCAAAACTTCACTTGTCAGTTCAAGTTTTTGAGCTTCTTTAGCAATGCATCGTTAGGTATTATGCATGGTATGCTTTAGTAAATAGCAGTTTTAAAAACATAATAAAGGGAGAAACAGGTACAGCAAATGACATGAGATTGTAGTAATTGCCAGCAACTATTCTAATTGCTTATGAAAAAAAAAATCTTAATATCCAGTAATAAAAAGCAGATTTAGTCATTAAAAAATATTAAGGACCTAATCAAACAGTTAAGAATGTTTTTTTCTTTTTTAGAAACAAATTTATAAAGGAATTAGGAGGATTGCAGTGAGAAATATAAAATATATGCATATCAGTACATGATCTGATGAATAATAACCGTTCCTTTGTGATAGAAATAAATATATGCCTTATTTTGAAGAAAATGACACTAAATTATAAATTATTACATCTTATTAGCCTTAATTATTTCTTGAGGACATTCTGTTTTAGATATAATATTATGATGAAATATTAAAATGCTACATGCATTATTTTTAGATGTGAAGTGACTTACTGTGAAAAGAAAGCAAAGTCCAAGTTAAGACACATGAGTCAATCCAGCAAAACAGGTAAACATTTATATAGACATATATGTTTTTTAATAATATTTTTAAAAATAAGTATTCTAATTAAAAAAATATCAGAAAATAATTTTATAATATTACCCTAACATTTATTTTAAACATTCCCAACATTAAAAAATGATGCCTTAAATGTTAGGAAAAGAAGAAAAATATCTCTCAAAAATTTATTTGTTACGATTTCTGCTTCGGGACAACTTAATACATTGTGCACAACCTGAAATTTTAACCGCTGGATGGCATAGGATATTTTCACATGCCTTCTTTGGAGTTGTTACTATACGGTTTTTATATGGTTCGGAGCTGTTACTATAAATTTTTTATAAATCATCTAAATCAAATTGCACCCTTGAAACTTCACATTTAAATATAAATGAGAAGTTTATAAAATGTGATAAAACCCATTTTATTATAGTAATTATATATACAATATTATAAATAATCAAACTTGGTGTACTAGCATAAATGACCTATAATCCTATAATATATATCTGTAATCTGCCAAGAGAGTTCTTATTAGTAAACCAATGATAACAAGAGAAACCCCTTGCTTGAAATTAATAAGTTTAATCTAAAAAAATTTGTGTCATTTTAAACAAATTGCTTCATTAACTTCATCAGAATAATCATAGTATTCCATGATCTTATACATTCTACTGTTGCATTAAATTTGTACTTATCTGGAGGCCACTGCAAAGGAATATATAGGATATAAAATTATATTATGTGCAAAGTTCAACATAAGACAACCCAATTTTTTTTCTTTATAAATTTTGCAAGAAATATTATTTAAAGTTATGTTCTTCATCATTGCTATTATTTTTATTATATTTGATCATATTCCAAATTCAATCGGTGCCAAAATAAACTTACCACACTTTATCTATTTCATATTTCAAAGGAAAAATAGCATATTTTGAAAGGAAAGAGGGAGAGGTAAAATATTTGTTGCTCACCATAGTGGACTTTGTATATTCTTATGTGTAGTAGGATCACTATTGGTGCTAACAGCATTTAGCGGACAGCTTTTGTGTACTTGTATTGTATGCATCAGATATCATTATTCATCACTTTCACTTGAACATCTTATACACATCAAAATTTCAACAAGGAATATTGTGACGGAAAAATAGTTCGATGGCCATCTGTAGGGGTGGTATCTTTTCACACTCTGTTCCCTCCGGCTACACATTATGCTACCATAAACCTTCGGGTTGGTCGTGTGGTCTGGGTCTTCCACACTCTGTTCCCTCGTACTCAATCTGACATAACAATGCAAGCTAGCTCTCTGCTGGTATGATTTATTTTTTTATTTGAAGTAAAATATCATTATGCATAAATGACATCATCATATTCAATCGAAACTCTGTTACATTGGCAGGAAGATATTTGAAAAAGAACAAGTAGGAAAATTTGTAAATAACAAAACAAAGTTGACTAAAAATAATAAATATCCAGTTTTGAGCACACCATGCTTTAGCCCAAAGTTGGTTTTATCAAAGGGGTTATGGGGTTTGACTTTTATTCTCAGAATTGTAGGCAGGGCTCCGAATTGACATAGTTATGTTAATATAGATAAGAGTAGTATAGGAATAGGACTGTAAGAAAATATTGGATCCTAGGTCCCTGAAATTATAGAAATGGCTCTGGCTATATGCACTGTACCTAGATAGTTGTACCTAGGTAGTTGATTTATTATCACTACTAGAGCCAATTACCCGGCATTGTCCAGGTTCTAAATACGCATTCACTATGCATAAATAATTAAATTAGCACCCACTGCTTAAATAATATGTTTGAACACAATTTAAAATGGTTTTAATCTGAAAATTGTACGAATCAAGTCACATATTCTCTGCAAAACAAAAAATATAAGAATCACAATTGACTGTATCTTCAACTGCTCATGAATTCTATTCTACAACAATCCATGTGCACTCTAATAAATATGAAGTGCCATCTGTTTGGAATTTACAATTTTGCAGCGGAGATGACTTATGACTTATAGGTGGGTGGTTGAAAGAGAGCTTAGCACAGCGACCAGAGGTCCATTGTATTGTCCCCAAAGAGGAAGTAGTTTCTAAGAAAAGAGACCAGTAACCTAGGCAAAGATCAGTAGGCACTTGACAGGAATATTCTGTAACTCCCAGGGCTCGATCACATGTTGTTCACGATGGAGATGCTTGTCTATGATCTTGCTATTGTGCCTCAAATGAAATTTGAGCTATATTTATCTCCACATGTTTTGTGAAGTTTTTAGCAGTGGCAAAGGCAGGGCTGGATTAAGACTCTTTGGGGCCCTAAGTACAGAACATATTGGTGACTTTTGATAGAAGGGGTGAGGTGTAATAATTCTCTCATTCGCCAAAGAAATATCCATTAGTTCTCCACACTGTAAAGCATTTCATTAGTTCTCCACACTAAAGCATTTTTATCAGCTACTTTGTTGATAATTTCAACAAACTGATAAGAAAAGTCACAATTACAAGCGTTCATGAAAATTCCAGCTTTATTTCTGAAATATTCAGCTAATTATCGTCTGTAAAAGAGTTATTTTTCTATTTTAATATATATATATATATACATATATATTATCATAACTATCAAGAACCCTACTCCCCATTATGGGCAGCCAATGATGTATTCATAGAGGGAGTCCTGTGGGTCCAGACCCCCCCAAAATGAAATTTCTGGATACGTCCTTGCCTATGCTCTTATGTTTTCTCATTTAATTGTGATCCAGTATCAATTTAGTTAAGTTTAGTTAGTTTTTTTAAAACTTTTTTTTTTCGATTGAGAGTTCACTATACTTTGGACCCCCTCCCCCCGAAATGAAATTTCTGGATACGTCCTTGCAGACAGCTGATTGCCCTGAAACTTTCAGTAACATACTTGCAAATGTTTTACCTTGCATAGGGCCTATATTGAAAAACAAAAATCTGTACTGTAATCCTCATTTGATTGCCGAATGTTCTTTCAAAGTTATTGCCAATGCCCTTAGATTTATATCTTTATCAAAATACTTCTGTGTTAGAGGTGCGAGAAACAGTGCCTGAACATGGTGTTTAAATCATAATTATGTTAAACTTTGAAGATGACAAAAATATTTAGTCCTAGGTAACAGAAGGGGAAGACAGTGTCGAATATCATAAGAATGATAACCAGCATAAAGAATTCTAGGAATGAATTAAAATCTGTGCATATAGACCAAAATGCCAGGTCTGCTTTGTGCGCACGCTACAGAGGCCATGGTTCTATGGCCTCCTTGTTTGCCATAGTGACCTAAAAGTTTTTAAAATGAATGAGAATGTCAGTGACATGTAAGAAAATTTCATCAAATTATTCAATATCACAGAAACCGTCAGTTCAAACAGATGCTTTACACCTTCTGGTAAATCGTACTGTCTGGGGTCGAACAACAATATCACAGAAAAGTTAATGTTATATATTATGTCACTTGTTGTAAATATTTATTTTTAACAGTATGAGTAAATGTTAAAATGCTTAACAGGGGCCCCCCAACTGCAATTAGGCCCTGGTCCCTATCTACTGTAAGTCAGGCCCTGCCAACATGGATCTGTGCAAAGGACCATATTCTGTTTAAGAACGGGAAATTGTACTTAAAAATAATGATGCAACGGATGTCAGTTTAGCCAGATACCGTATACCGGATATTCAACTTAAATTTAAAACCGAACATCCGGGATATGCAGTCGACAGTATAATTTTCTTTTAGAAATCCTAAATACGAGTAGTTACTATTTCATTATTCCTATTCATAGGTGCAACCAGAGGGTGGTTTCTAAGGTTAAAAAAAACACTCTCTTATAAGCCTTCAATTTATATGAAGAAATAGTAATGTTTGTGTTAATTTCAAGGTTGTAACCCTTTATAGAGCGAATACCCCCCCCCCCCCTCCCCAGAAAAAAATTTCTGGTTGTACTACTGTTCTATTTAATTTTTCTTCTCATTTGTCTTTTTTTTTTACAAGATTATAGCTAAGTTAAATTCTTAATTCAGAAGAAACACATTTTAAAATTATTATTATATTTTAAAGCAACTAATACAAATCAAAACCAATAGTAGCCACTAGACTATTAAAACTTTTAAAATGGCCATTAAAGCTTAAGTGTTAAGTGTTTATATAATGATTATCAACTGGTTATTAATATAATTACATTTGTTAACTTCTTAATATTTAGTAGCCACTGCTTAAAATAAAATTCTAGTTTTGATTATAGCAACTAAGAATTTAAAAACCTTATTACTCTTTAAATTTCTATGTAATATCGCAGATAACTTGATAAATAATAAAAATAGAAATCATAAGTACTTTTAATTCCAACATTATAATTTATTGTAATAATGTCAATAAATTAATTATAAAATTTTTAGGGGAAGGAAATAAGCTTAATTTTAAAATTGAATTCATTTTCACCAAAAAAGATTGTTCTAAAAATACTACCTCCCCCCCCTACACCCCTTTTTTTTTCTTTAAATAATCTATATCTCATCACTTATCACTAAGTAGTGAAATGTTTGAGAATATCACATTTGGATATTGAATGTAAAGGAGAGATTTTGAATGTATATCAAAAAATAAAATGAAGGTTTAGTTTAAGAAACTATAATAAAAATTGAGAAACCTGAAAATTTTAATATTACTATTAATTGAGTTATTAAAAATACTTATTTTGCATATTATTTATATGACCGGATAATCCTAATATTCGGCTTAATAGTCGGACGGGCCAGATACAGGATGTTTACCGGATATCTGTTGCATCCCTACTTACAAAAGGACTATGTAGCACAACATTTTAAAGAATAATATTACTACTGAAGATAATATCATGCTGCATAATAATGAAAAATATTATTTATCTTAATTTTAGTGGTGGCAGAGGGTCTTTTTATTTTCTGTGAAGTAAAAACTAAAATATGAAAAAAGGACATTTTTGCTTTTAATTGGTGCCCCCTAATTTGTTGCTGCCGTAAGCACATGCTTAATGTGTCTATTGGGTAATCCAGCCCTGGGTAAAGGAAATTTGAGTCTATAAAATAAATTTAAACACATTAAATAATGCTGAGCTGCACCTATTCCAGTCCTGAAGTACCTGTGTACTAAATTTTATGGTTGTACAGCCCTTAGATTTCCCCATACAGACTAAACAGACAAACATTTTCTTTTATTAAGTAAGATGTAGTATGTAGATCATTAAGGAAATGGTATGTCATAAATTACATACATTTCTGTGAGTATTGCAACCATCTACTTGTGCTTTCTAACAAGCTTAATAGAACTCTATGTGCACTTTTTCATCAGGTTATAAAGTTTCATTGATGAGAAAGTTTATGTTGGAGGTATATTTTGCAGAGAGATTATATATATATGGGGGTCTGAAGAATTACATTATTACAGGAGAAAATGAAGTTACTGAAAGAGTTTTGACTGACACTATGGTATAAGAGAGAAATACCTTGTAGTCAATGAGTGCATGGCTTGAAAAAAAAAATAGAAGTATTTTAAAATAAATATGAGGGTGATTTTTACTGCGGAGGTTAAAATTTCTGTTGTAATGTTGATTCTGTGGCATGCTTTGTACTAGTGCTGGTTTTGAAAGTCAAGATTGAAAGCAATTTTATTAGTATCTTTAAATTTGATTTTTTAACTGATTTGATTATTATCTGTGGAATGGTTTCATGCTAGTTTATACTAATTACTTTTATTTTTAGGAGAAGAGATATGTTTGTGAATTATGTTCGAATATTCACATAATGTATATTGTGTTTAATAGAGCTGCAAATTAGCACTCACCAAACACCAATTGGTGCATAATTTTTCAAAATGGTTGGTAAGAAAATATGCAACACCCAACAAAATTGGCGAGTATATGTTTTTGTACCTGGCCAAGTATAATAGTAAGCAAAATTAAATATATCAGCGACTTTAAATTGTATGGTTTGCTTTTCACCATCTTCTCCAAATTATGTCTACATGCAGATAAAATTTATGTAAAAAAGATGCCAATATCAGAAATTTTTCATGTATGCTGGCATTTCTAAAATTGTCAATATTCAGTGTTTACGCTCAGCACTCACACACTTAATCCAGCCACCCAAACTGCTGCTGTAAACCTTTGGATCAGTCGGGTAGTCTGAGTTTTTGACACTTAGTCTTAAAAATCCAATAATGATGGTTAATGCAAATATCACATTTTAATGTTTTGCTATAAAATTTGGTCCTGTATTAAAGATTGTTAAGTTTATTCACTGAACATATAAATAGTGTAAAAGAATTTGAATTGAAGTTATCATAAACAATTTAAAATATTACAAACTTGTGGTAGCCTAACCAGTGTTCAGACCAGTTAGGCTACACAGCTTAACCGGTTTAAGTCTAACTGGTATTTAAGCCATAGATATCTATCCATAAATGGTAATAAATTGATTCATTGAGCTGTGATGATAGACTTCATCTTATAGTGGAAATTAATTTATTGAAAAGCCTATGTATGTACACTTTATACATCTCAATAATTAACAGAAAAGTTTTAATTCGTAGTGAAAATATTTTTTGGCCAGTAACTTTTCAGAACTCACTGGCAACTGCAAGTAACTAAAATTGCTTATCTGTAGCTTTAGTGTTTGAGTATTAACACATATTGTATGTATGAATGTGTAGCCATAAACTTCTATTTTCAAAATGGAATTTTTATTCTGAGTATGTACCCGATTGCAAGTTAGAGCTTTTTAAAAGGTGAGCAGACTAGCAATGGATATGTATTGGGGTACAACAGGTGAAGGAACATGGTCAGCTCAGATCCACATAATTTTTGCAGGTCCGTATACCACAACAAAGCAGTTGGCCTGTGAGCTATTACATGCGACCATATAGGGGGCTGAAGGGAAACAATCAGCCAAGACCTATGTACATGCCCAATTATTCAACTAGGACTCAACAGATAGTGTTGGGCAGGGTGCAAAATAAAGGAATATTATTTAGTAGAAAACTGCTAATCAGAATTTCATTTGTGTAGCAGTTTCGATATTTTGACTAGCAGTTCACAACTATTATTTCACAATTTCTTAAAAAATGTACCTCATAATGAGATGTCAGGTTTGAAAAAGTAAAACAAAAACAACATATGACTTTTTTTATTTTATTTATTTATTTATATGCAATAAGATTACCATCAGAGAAATCATGTTCTTATTCAGAATTTGACAAAGAAACATATTTTGGTCACTTTCTGTGTTTTTAACTGGTTTGGAAAAAAAGAGAAATATGCAAGTGTGGGAGGGAAATGTGTAGTAAGGAATGATACACATTTATGAAAATATTTTTTTATTCACTTGTAGGTCATTTGTCATGATGTTTAAAATTATGGTGCAAAATGCGATGCAAATTAATTTTTACATCGCAAAATACAAATTTTCCATCACAATTTGTGATGCAATGCAAATTAATTTTTACATCGCAAAACACAAATTTTCCATCACAATTTGTGATGCAATACCGCTTATTTTGCACCCTGGTGTTAGGTATATTTCTATTATTGTCTCAGACATGACTATCTGTCGGTTGATCCTTAAGTGAATAATATAATGGTTTATATTAATGAAATCTAGCGTCTCTTTTATCTCCTCTCTGTTCTACTATCTGTATACATATACTATCACTATGAAATGTAGGAAAAGTAAAAAACAACATCTTTGCTACTCAGTCAGAAATTCATGTTGATGTTGTATTTTTATATTTGTTATATGTAGTTATCATTTTTTTCTCATTTGTTAGTGAAAGAGTGAAAGTCAGTGCTTTGACTGAACAGAGGGGGCCATCCAATGTTGCCGTTGACAAGCCTGACTTTATTTACAGCACTGACCAGTCAAATGGGAAGAGCAAGGAAAAAAAAGAACCAACCCATTAGAGGTGAAATTATTTTTAAGTTGTAGGCTGTAAGATGTATTATTCGTATTGTTTCTATACAAGTGAAGTGGCAGCCATAAAAAATATGCAAATTTGAAATTTTATATGAACAGCTAATAAGTACTTTTTATTTAGAAAAGTATCCATAACTAAATGATTACAATTACTACTAGGATTACTACTAAATTATTCCAATTACACTATTTTACTATACTCTTCCATTCACCCATGCCAGAATACAACTACTGGTGCCTCATTCTTTTTACCAAATTGAACTTTCAGTGTGGAATTCATGTAAAGATCAATAAATTCATCTCACCCTTCCGTAGTGAAATCCAGCTCTTCGGCACTGTCTGAAAATTCAAATAGACACAATGTTATTTCTCAGTGAAAATGAAGGAAAGTGACAATAAGTGCATCTTGTGCACTGTGTTGACGCTTGAAGTCTTTTGGTTTTCTAAGGACAGTATAGATCAAAAACAAAAGGATAGTTTAACAAATTTCTTTTTTGTAGTTCAGACTTCCATGAAACTAGTTTCCTTCTAAAGTTATATTAGTTGAAGAAACAACTGTCTCTCATCACCCATGCATTTAAATATTTATTTCCTTTACTGTTCCCATTTCTTGATAGATTTTTTAAAAAATTTTTGCATTTCAAAGGTCGTAATTTTAAATTTACCATTTTAACAACCTCATTTGAAACCCAGACAAGTCTGCACCAGAATCTTTGCAACTAAAGATTCTTTATATAAAAAGCAGTGAGTTCTTATCATGAATGTTCAGTCCACTTTGACGATAAGAGCTTGCAATTTCTTCCTAGTAGCTCAACAGTAGAGCATCAGCTGACCAGTTCGAAGATCCAGGGTTCGAGTCCTGGTTGGGGCAGCAAGGTTCTTTACAATGTCGCCCGAACAAATCAACCTTGTAAGTTAGTGAAAAGATGTGGGAGGTCTGAAGACCCCAGACCGTGCGACTCACATATTGGGTTTAGAGTAGCTATCTGCACGGCCGGGAAAGGATACCTCCTGCATTCAGGAGGCATCCAAGGTCTACCATCCCACCAAACGAACTTTTATTTAGGTCTAAAAATATTACAATTTATAATAAATATTAAACAGACAGTTTTACATTATATTTGAACTTGACAAGTACGTCCATTTTACAAAAATGGGAAAATGGTTATTGCGAATATAGATAAAAAATCATTGAAAAATAATATTTAGAGTGAGGTATAATAACATAATAAAATATAGATTAAAATGAAAGAAAATAATAAAATTTTAAAAGTAAAATTTAGAAAATATATAAAAAGAAAATATATGAAAAGCAAAAAAAAAAATTTGGCATATGAAAACAAAAACAGAAATTTAGAATAAAATTTAGAAAAGAAAAATAAGAAAAAATACAAATAAAAAGTGCCAAAAGAAAAAGAAAGATAAAAAAAATAAGAACAGTTAACATAGCTTTTTTTTTTTATTTTTTTTTTTAGAAAAATGTGGGAAGTCTGAAAGTGACCCTAGTACGATTAGTACGGATTCAGTGAACTCTGTAAGATTGAGCACCAATTTCAAATTACGAGGATAATGACCATGCAGGATACTAATCTGGGTAAAAATAGTAGTAGCAGGTGGTTAATCTGAGGTAAAAATAGCAGGAGGTGGTCAGGCAGATTGTCAGTTGCACCCCAATCTGATGTTAGAGGGAGGAGAATGCAGAGTACACTTCGGCATTTGAAATTTTGTCAGATTTCTAAATTGTTGTCAGTTTCTTCAGATTTTGAAATTTTGTCCCTTTAACCTATTGATAGAGCATTGGCTGGCTAGTTCGAAGATCCAGGGTTCGAGCCCTGGTTGGTGGTTGGGGCAACAAGGTTCTTTACAAATATATTTTTCTGTAAAGCCCTGGTAGTAAAACCTTTATTCTTTCTCATCATCAATGTTGTACCGTCTGTGCATATGCCATAATAGTCTTTCTATAATACGCCATTGTCAGTGAGATAGGAAGTAACTGCATAAAAGATATCCTGACCAGTGGTGATAGTTTTCAGCTCTATACAAAAAATAAATTCCTCAATGACATCTTTTTCATTAATAAACCTGTCAAACTCAAGTAGTTTTAGAAGTAGTGTCAATATTTTTATTTATTTGTAATGCAAATTTGCCATTGGTTTTAAGCATTTTATTACTTGTTTGTTTACATTCTTTGACATTTCAAATACTCTATAAATAATTGTATTGCCAGAGAGCGGAACTTTTGAAACCTGATCTTCGGCTTCTTGACCAAATACTATTTCAACTACAATATTGCATGCAAGTTTGTTTGCTTTTCTGATAGTTTGAGGTTTTATTTTTCTTATTATCATTGTTTGCTTAATTTTATGCATTTTTGCTCAATTATTATTTATTCATTTTATTATGTTTTATCATTTGCCTGTTGGCCTGTTATTTAATTTCTACATATATCAGATCAATAATTCCTGAAGAATCATTTACCTTAAACACCTACATTCTCAAAAGAGAACAAGCACAACAAGGTGCCTAACATAACTTTGAAACAACATGAAGAGAAACAACATGTGAGGAGAAAATCCATTTTCAAAACAACACCTATACTTTTACATATATTTCCCGAAACACTTTTCTAAGTTATTAAATATTTGAATTTCAGGTTTGGATCATTCGGAGGTCTAAAGATCTGAGAATGAACTGTGCCCAGTAGGCTGTCTACACAGAGAAATTTAAAAATAAAAAATAATAAATAGTTTGCTTAAGGCTTTTGAATAAATGCTCAAGATAACACCTAAAAATATTAAAACAAAAATTACACCATAAAACAGGAAATTAAAAAAAAAATGTTCTATGTGTAAGTGTATTTCATGGCTGGTAGGCTGACTATTGACAAAAATATTAAAGTCATTTGTGGAAAATGCATGAATGTAAAACAAGCAATTCCTTATGGGATTACCTCTAGATGGCAGCAGCAGTGTTTCTTTCAGGAGTTTTTGGCCGGGGATGGGGGGGGGGGGAGCGAATGAAATTTTAATGGAGGAGATTTTTCCATTTACCATATATAAATATATTTAAATGCTGTGTCACATAAATAGAAATTAGGTAAATAAAAATGCCTCCTGGGGGGGGGGGGGGGGGGTACTCTTCTCTGGGGATGCTTTGTTCCACTTGAGATATGTTTGAAAGAAACACTGGGCAGCACTACCTATTCGGATGAAGAACACAAACTTTTATGAATATTTCTTACTAGCCTCTTTCGGCGACCAGCCTGTTTGCTACCTTTGAAAATTCTGACCGTGACAAACTCGCTGGTGCCATAACCTCATGGAGTTAACAAAGTTTGTTTTAGTTTAATGACATTAAAACTAGTAATAATGAAATTTTAATATGAAAAATAATGTTCTAGGGGGGGGGTTCTTGAAAATTGATTTGTAAAGTGAATTTATTCTAATGTTTGTGAACTGTTAGATTTTGAGGATTTCTGTACTTGTAACCCTAGGAAAGGGATCCCTTTGATGTGTACTCATAGCCAGGATTAGCTGCTCCTATGTTTTTTTATAGAGGTATGCGCCTCTATTTTTTGTTTTACATAAATGAAATTGCATTCGTTTGTCTGCATTTTTAGTATTGTGTCACAAATGACATGAACGTATTTTTGAGACTGATGATGTTGAATGTGAATTTAGCATTTAAGAAATAACAATGCTGCTTTAATCATGCTGCTCAGTGAAAAAAAGTTTTTTTTAAAGATTGTCCCCACCACCAGTTTTCATGTGTCACCTTCCTACCCATCCCGGGTCTCCGATTGCCAAATTTCGTAGCTCTGCGATGCATGGTCGCTGAACCTATAGTGTATAAGACACACACACAGACAGACATTGCCTTTTATTATTATAGATGAGTGCATTAATTATATTTCAAATACCTGGCACACTTTAGATTATTGGGTTTTGATTGGTACTACTTGAACTATGGATCACTTAATTTGTTGATACACTGAATTTTGGGTGGGGCTGTTGGCTATAGAAGGGAATTAATAACAACGACTCACTGGTGCACAAACTTAGATCACTGAACGCCAGCAGATGAAAAGAAGAAATGTGACTTCGGAAAAATTAATATCTTTAAAGGAGGGCACTGCCTAAGCATTAAGTGCTAATTGATATGATGACCTTTGCACACCTGATGAGTGATGAAAGGCATAAAGGGACTCCATTAGGAGCATCATGCATTGAAATTGTGGTAAAAATATGATAAGATGCTCATTAATGTATTTCATAAAGCTATTATGAAGGAAAGATGCAGGAAAGGCCGGCGAGATCTTGATGCCCATGTCCAGTCGCCCACCCAAATCTCACATCTTACTCTTCCTTCAGCCTAGATTAGAGTGTGTGCCAATGAGATTTGACTCTTTCCAAGAGCCACCAGTCTTAGCACGTGAAACCTTGTGCATGGCGGTATGTGCCTATATACACTTCGAGGAGGAAATGCTATGACCTCGATTACTAAGAGTTTCACCACAAACAATGCATATTAGGGGAGGATTTTTTCATGTAAATCTACATAATAAATAACTGTCTAAATATGTCATTTTCTTGGGGAAAAAATGGTGCTTTTTATTATCATTTGAACTTGAGAGCCCAGAAGAAATTTCAACGTTTAAATTAAAGGTTGCATTATATACTGGCATTTCATCTGCACACCCTTTAACATGTTTTTCGAAAAACATATTCATATTATTCAAGAGACAAAAAGAGTGATACAAAGGACAATTCCGACCTCTTTTTTAAAATTTTGTTTACTCGATTTAAAGTCTTGTAAAACGGACAAAAGCATAAAATTTTTTTTTCCAAGTTGTATTTCCTGTTTTATTAGCAATCAAAGTTTGCCTTTGTGACTGTTGCGGAAAACGACCCATTTTGGTGATCACAGAATGTGATGTCAGAATGCTTGCATCTTCGAGAATTGGTGAATAAGTTTGGTTACATTCGGAAAGTTGTACTAATTATAATAGTTTTTTCCATCCCAAACTGCTGAATAGTTATAAGTATTGTATCATTCCAATGTGCACAACTACTAGTTTTGCATCATCAGGTAAAATATTTATATCTGTGCCAAAGAATTATGTTTCTCGTAAAAAATAGTATGAAGTGCATGAAGACAGATAGTCAACAAAATTAGTTTTACATCATCAGGTAAAATATTTATATCTGTGCTAAAAAATTATGTTTCTCTTAAAAAATAGTATGACGTGCATGAAGACAGATAGTAAACAAAATTCACTATTGTCATCAAAGAATGTCCATTACATATATTATGATTTATAAGTCAGTGATTGTATAATCCAATTTTCAAAACCTTTTTATGAGAAGTTATTTCTTTATGATCTATTAAACTTTGAAAATCCTTAAAGGTGTTCACTACTGGTTCGTCACTCTAAGTTTAATTTTGCTATTACAGATGAATTTAAAGCCAGATTCAAAGTGGATTATTGACTTTGTCCACAGTGTTTGTGATGTTCGCAGGTAATTTTAGAGAATATAAAAAATTCCATGCATGAAAATTTTTTATACCAGTATACTGCAGTGAGCAGTTGCAATTTAGTATTTTATTATTAAGTACATGTACAGTTGAAAAGTTACAAAATAGATTTTATCTAAAAAATAAATAAATCACAAATTTGAAATATTGCACAAAAGGAATAGAAATTAAATGAAAAATAATTTAAAATTGCTTCACCTATTCATCATCATCATCATGGTACTACAGCCCTTGTAGGGCCTTGACCTCCTTTAAGATTTTTGACCATTCCTTTCTATTGGCCGCTTTCCTCTTATAATTGCTAATACCAAGCAATTTCAAATCCTCCTCTACCTGTTCCTTCCATCTGACCCTAGGTCTTCCTCATCAAGATATTGACCCTCCTGATAATCATAAATTATTCTCAGAATCATAAATTATTTACTGTTTATTATAGGTTTTAAAATAATATAATATTATTAGAAACAATTTAAAACTGCTTTTCATTTAAGAATAAATTATTAAATTATTTAGAATCCTCACAAATCATACAAATATAAAAAAGAAAAATCAGATGTGGGCAGCACATGACTTTCCCTGCAGACTTATATCCACATTCTTTTTATTTTAATTAAATTTAATTCACTTTTAATTCAATTTTCGTTCTCATTTGGTAACTGAACTTATTTTCCAAGGTGGCATAGAGAAAATATAAAAAAAGTAAAATATCTTGAAAACGACTAGTCCTAGTGTAATGGGGATGGTCTTATTCTTTTCTTCGTTAAAAATTATGTTTAAAACAAGCATTTAATGAATATATTTGAGCATACGTAGTTTTTTATTTTAGATTTTTATTAGAAGTTTTTCAGCTAAAGTGGATACAAGCAATTTTTGCAGGCCATTTCACAAAAAAAAGCGGTTTTTTTTATCCCGAATCGTACCCAAAACTAATCAGCACCAGATTTGCCTACAAGTCACTTACCTACCAAATTTTATGAAATTCAGTCAATTAGCTTTTTAGTTAGAGTGGATACAAAATCTGCACAGACAGACACGCAATTAGCCAGACACATACACACACACAGACACAGACGTCACGCTAAAAAGAGTTTTATCGTTTTCTAGAGGTCCTTTAAACGTGTAGATTTATTGAAAACTGAAGTTGTAATTTTCGTCATGATTCCAATATTTTCCCTATACATTACCATGTATTGCAGGGAAAGTAATAAATATTTTTTTTAATTCACAGAAAATACCCTGCTCAATCTAAACTTTTGGTTTAAATTTACTGTGTAACAAACTTATCTAAAAAAGGTTATTTGCACTCAAAAATTACAAAGCACTTTACAAAAAAAAAAAAAAAAAAAAAAAAAAAATTAAGGGGGGTGAGGGGGTTGTTTAGTCTGATAGATTTGAAATGGATTTGCTTAAGTAATATTTCATAAAGTGAAAGGTTTAATAAATTTGTTCGAATTTTTTTTAGACCCATTTGTTTTGTTTACAGACTTTCAAAGTGTTACAAATTACTTGCTAACTGTTTATAGCTAGCTAGCACTTTTAGTTTTCATCCCGAATTCATCTGCATACTCTGACCCTAGACCATGTCAAAATATGCAATGTTTTTATCAACTTGCTTTGCGGTATATACAGAGTGGTCATAAAAAAACTTCTCCTATATATGAACCCCTAGCGGCCTATCCGCTCAACCAATCGAAAGGAAATTTCAGATATTGTTATTTGAAGGTATGCGCTCGAGATTGTGATGATTTCAAACAATAGAGATCTCACGGTTACGGTTACAGTGAAAAAAATTCGAAATTTTTGAATGGCAACACCCATTTTTTCTTGCGAAAATTGATCAGCGCATTGAAAGATCATAAATGGCGTTGGAACGATACACATATGATGAAAATTGGTGGCGTGAAACATTTGCAAAGAAGAGCATTGTAAAGGACCAATGACAACACAAGAGAGAAGAGGGAAAAAAACTTTTATTGGAATTACAAGTTTTTAATGTGCCCACCTTCACAGACGATAACGCCGGAGTACGATCACGTTAAACATGTGGGTCCGAAAGTCCTTCCGAGAGGTTGGTGGTAGGGGAAGGAGGGTACGGTCCCAGTGGATGCCTCCCCCACTGGGTACCGGTCTAAATTGGGTGGCACTTCCCGACCGTCCAAGCAGTTACCTTACACCTTTCTGGTAGGTCGGACGGTCTGGGTTTCAACAACAACAACAGAGGATAATGCATTGCATGCGGGAGATTGTTGACAACAATGACGAATGCAACATTGCAGGAGGAATCTGTATAACTTCACGTTTTATGACTTTCAATTCTGACAAATCTCGTGGATTTGATGTGTACACCTTAGATTTCAGATAACCCCAGAATCAGAAATCCATCGGAGTGAGGTCGGGGGATTGCGGTGGCCACGAAACTGCAAAGTTACGGGAGATGACTCTACCACCAAAGTTCTGTTACAGCACTTGTGGAACACATATAGCGACGTGTGGAGGCGCAAAATCTTGCATCCATATAATGTCATTAACGACATTTTGCTGCTGCAATTCTGGAATTGCATAAATCTGCAACATTGTTTTATACCGAGGACCTGTGATGGAGCACGTTTGCATACTATCGGAAGTGACCTCTTCAAAGAAGTACGAACCGAGAACGAATGTGCTTGCGATGCCGCACTCAGTCACTTTAGCTTCATGTACAGGCACTGGTGCCACATCGGGAGGATTTTCATCAGCCCAGTGAATGCAGTTCTTGGAGTTTAAGTTCTCAGTTAAGGAGAAATGTGCCTCATCCGTCCATAATATCCGCAGTGGTCACCTGCTATTTTCATCATATCTGATGAGGAAAAAATTCGCAAAGTCGACACGCTGTTGCTCGTCTCCAGATTGCAACATCTGGACGCACTGGAATCGATAAGGAAACATCCGCAGAACAGAGGGCAGAAGCTTGAGGACTGTGGTTTTTGGTACATCCAAATTGCGGGCAACACTTCTTGCAGTACGCAATGGATCTGCAGTAATCGCATTATGCACTTCCACAACAACTTCAATAAGAACAGATGGTCGTCTGGATCGTGGTCAATCACATGTGCATCCAATTTCTTCAATTTTTTTTACGAAATCACGTAAGTTCGTACGGAACATAGGCCTCATTTTAGCTTATGATTTTGCCGATAAACTCGCACTGCTTCGGCAGCATTTTCCTCGTTCAGATAAAACAGCTTTATCAATTCACCTCGTTGTTTCCCTGTAAGTGTCATCTTGTTGGCACGTTCGAACACCTGATTGAAGAAATAATTTTCCCACACTGCTTATTAAAGGTTTTCCACAAGCAATGCTTTGCACATGGTGTTCTGTGATTGGTGCTTCTACTGTCCTGTGAATTATGCAAAGTGCGTCAATGCACCTCCTCTCTGTGTTTTCATTAGTCCTTTACAATGCTCTTCTTTGCAAATGTTTTACACCACCAATTTTCGTCATACGTGTATCGTTCCAACGCCATTTATGGTTTTTCAATGCGCTGATCAATTTGTGCAGGGAAATAGTGGGTGTTGCCATTCAAAAATTACGAAATTTTTTCACTGTAATTGTAACCGTGAGAGCTCTATTGTTTGAAATCAACACAATCTCGAGCTCATACCTTTAAATAACAATATCTGAAATTTCCTTTCGATTGGTTGAGCGGATAGGCAGCTAAGGATTCATATATCGGGTAAGTTTTTTTATGACCACCCTGTATATTAAACTTAACAATATATCTGATGAGAATTACATTATCTATAAACTGAATCTGGCCGTATATTACATACTTAATTACATATTTTTCCATGCATTTTGTTTAAAACTCCTGAATCATTAAACATATTTAGAATCTTCAAGTTTATTTAACCTTCTAATTTTTTTAAACAAAATACAATATCTCATGTTATTGCATCCATATTTCACCAAGGAATAAGTAAATACATTGAGCTGCAATAATTGTGACATTTTAAATATTGCAAAAATAGTTGGAAAAGCTCGATCCAAAATCCAATTATATATATTTGCAAGGCTTTAAAAGAGCCACAAATTCTTGCTTATTGTTCATAGCTAGCACTTTTATTTTTGAGATATAAGCATTACAAACTTCTAAAACAAAAAATTTTCAATCTTCTACGACAAGACGATTACTCAAAAACAAGCTTTTTTTTTCTCCAAATAATAAATATAGATTCAAAAACTAAATTTTCTAATACATATTTTTGTCGCTTACTATATCTATCTATCTATCTTATATCTACTATTTGTATCTATCCTATTTATATCTATCTATCTATAGTTTAAGTGAAAGTAAGAAAAATTAAAAAATTACTCAATCATACAGATGCTTTAAGTGTTTTCTTAAAAAGTTCAAAGTATTAAAATTATTTTTTATATTCATAATGTGGACCAAAAAAAACAAGAAAAAATATTTACATTTTTATCTATCAGGTTCAGAGAAATTAGTGTCTAAAGTGTTTACATTTTTTGTAATGATCCAATTTCCACCACAGATATCCCAAATGTAGATGTTATTCACATAATAATAATAATAATAATGATAATAATGATGATGATAATAATAAACCTTCAAGAAAATGGTATCAAGTTTACACTTTGAGTGTCAGCTGTCACAAAATATTTATTGTTTCTGAAATGCAGTGCCATCACAGTAGAATCAATCTTGAGTAAATTGTCCCATTGCCCTTTAACAAAACCAGGATCCATATTTACAATAAAATAAAATAATAAACAAATGATCTAAATTCAAGCAGAATTTGAAAGAAAAAGTTATCTTTAAATGGTATTAAGAGTTTAAAAAAAAAATCTGAATTTTCCATTGTCAATCAGTGGCTTATGCTGTAGATTGACTGTTGAAATTCAGCAGGTGAATGAAGGGGTGGAAGTGGGATGGGGATCAAAACATCAAGCAGAGACAGGGTTCTGACAAGGGCCTGGTGTTTATTCAAGGTCCCCATACACTCACAGAATATCAAACGCATGTAAAACATCCATGCATAAGAAATTGGGGGTGGGGTGCAGAATCATAGCCCCAAAAACTCTTTTGGTACATGAAGAAAACTTCCAAACCTTTTTTTTTTCAAAGTGATATATTAAGACTTAAATGATGTTTAATATTTAAAACTATTAATATATTTTATAATTTAAAATAAAAACTAATATTACTAGTTTTAAATAAATTAAAAAATTATTTTTACTTTTTTATCACATACAAAATTTTCGGAGTCTCTTAAAATTTGGGGCCCCAGATCCACGGTCCTGGAGACCCGTGCATTAATCAGACCCTGGTTCTGATGTTTATGTAAGGCTGTGTTACATGAGTTTTTTTTTTAAATGTTACATTTGTAATAAATTTTCTTTCAGAAAATAATTTTTTTCTATTTTATAAAGAATTTCATTCTCCTACTCATGGTACCCTTAAGAGAAACTGATGAATCTTTTAGGGTGCCACATCACAACCGTTAGAAATCATTGATTTAAAGTTAAGAGAATTCACCCCAGTAGCATAATATATCAGTTTGAGTAAAAATTTAATAATAAAGATTTTAAAGCAGGGTTCGGCAATCTGCAACCTTTTACCCTTAAGGAGTATATAATATCTTCGTAATAAATTGGAATTGACATGTAGCAAATGATATAACTGCACATGTTTGTGAATGTACATATTTGATGACATCTATTTTGACAGTGATATACTTCTGAAGTACAAGTTTTATAAATTGTTTTTGTAAGAATTGAATATGTTTTTATAGTAAGTCAACTTTCAGAAAATCAAGAGCACCTATAAATTGAAAGCTTCCATGTTTCATGTTCAAGGCTCCCACTTTTTCATGCATCATCTTGCTAAGGACTATACAGGTCATAGAGATAATGTTTCGGAAGTCAGCCTATCAAAGCATAGTAATTGCTACAGCATCTACAGGTTAGTATCTTTAATGATTTTCACTATTTTTTTTTCAACTGTACATTTCTTTTGTGGTATCTAGTGCTTTTTTATTGATGTTGATTTTGCTTGGTTGTTATGAGAATTAAATTTATTTCTTATTACCTTGTGGATATATACATATATATATTTGTGAAATATATATTTTTGTTTAAATGCAGTAAGGGAAACTATATTCAGAAATTAGTCTGAAAATTTTCATTTTCTTGTAATTGAAATCTTTATTTATGTGTTACTATGTTACAGCTGATAAACTTCTCTCATACAATTACTTATTGTTCATGAATTTCCAAGGCAGCTCCATTTCTTGCTCACTATGCTCACCAGATTGTGAGTAGGGGATTATTTTTTGTTATGTGCAAATTAAAATATTTGAAACTACCAACGTTCACTTAATCCCAAAGATTTAACATCTTTAATGTTTAGTAGTCTAATTATACAGCTGTTACTGCAAAAGACTCACACATACACAGATATATATATATATATATATATGTGTGTGTGTGTGTGAAATATAACAGAAATTGGTAATGTTAATCTTTACAATACTTAAAGTGGAAAAGAATCCAGAGAATCCAAATGCAGTTAAACTTTAGTAACATTGCATTGACCATTCATAAATTTTCAAACTTTATACTCCTGTTGGGACAGAGTATATATATATATATATATAATAGAAATACTATTAAAACTCTAATGATAGATTTTAGATGTAATAAATATATGTAACCAAATTTAAATTCTTACAAAACAATTTATAACTGTGAAAAAGGATTTATATATATATATATATATATATATATATAAGAAGAATATTATATGAAATTTCAATGATAGATTAGAGATAAGTTGTTACTCATATATAACACCAAATTTAAATGCTTACAAAACAATTTATAACTGTGGAAAAGGAGTGTATACATATACGGGGTGTCCCAAAAACATTGACCTCGGCTTTTATTCCTTAAATATTGATCTTAGACATATATAATAAATTACAAAGTTGTGTGAAGAAAGATACAGAATTTTATGAAATCAATTAAAATTTTCAGGGGAATTAAATTTTAAGAAGTACAAAATTTAAATTTGTATATGGTCCCCGTACAAAAACATTTCCTATGAGTAAAATGTGCACCATACACTAATAAGGTGATATACAAAATTTCAGTATTTTATCATAAAATGTTCAGAGATATGAAAAGTCAAAATGCTGACTTAAACCACTTTTCGCTGCATGGACATGGATTCTCGGAGGAGAAAAATCATGCCAGTAGATCGCGTTTCTGGAATCATACGCAAATTATAAAAGAAAACAATGATTACATAAATAAATAATAATTTTGCTATTTATTGGTACAAAAGTATCTATACTGTGTGGAAATAATAAATTTACACAAAGATTACAAAGTTTGTTCAAAATGTTTTTCATCCATGCCAATACAGAGCTGCATTCGCCTGATAACACGTCTGTGCACTCGATCAAGTTCTTATTCGGTGATGTCACGACAACCATCTTGAATGCATTGTTGCAACTCTGCTTTATTTAAGGGAGCTGACAGATAAAGAGTTGTGCGTAAATGAACCCACAAATAAAAATCCATAGGCAATCTAGGGGGAAATTCAACTGGTCTATGCAAGCCAATCCACTTGTCTGGAAACTCGTTATTTAACCAGTTTTTCACAACTGTAGTATGGTGAATTGGAGATCTGTTCTGTTGAAACCATGCATGTAGAAGCACTGTTAGGAGCAGTTCTATTTTCATCTAATTCCAAATTTAAAATTGGAATTTTAAAACTAATATTTTCACATACTAGTGTAGGGGGCGCGGTAGCCCATTGGTTAGCGCGCTGGAGTTGCACTCGGTAGGCCCGGGTTCGATTCCAGCCACTGCCAAAACTGCCGCCGTGTTCATGCGGAGTACGATCACGTTAAACATGTGGGTCCGAAAGTCCTTCCGAGAGGTTGGTGGTAGGGGAAGGAGGGTACGGTCCCTGTGGATGCCTCCCCCACTGAGTTCCGGTCTAAATTGGGTGGCACTTCCCGACCGTCCAAACAGTTACCTTACACCTTTCTGGTAGGTCGGACGGTCTGGGTTTCAACAACAACATACTAGTGTAGAATGTGCCCAAACTGGTTGTTTTCTTAAAAAGAAGCACACATTTGTACAGTTATGACATCTTACTGTACATATACATCCACAGCCGAAATATTAAAATATGAACTTTTCCCTCAAATCTAGATATTTTGACAATTCTTAATATCTGTGGCACCAACTGACTCTGCTCATGTAAAATTCAGAGTCAACTCAAAGGTTCATTTTCCTTGAGCTCGTAAACGTTCCATCTTTAATTGAAAAATTCAGACTATTTATTGTGTAAAAATTATTAAATTCATTGAAATGAATTAATACATGTAAATGTCAGCTATATGTCATTAAATTATATCATTGTAATTCTGAGTAAGCAGATGACAAGCAAAACTTTATATTTTTCAGTACATTTGGAAAAATAGGGTTTTGATTGGAATTCTGTTCATTGTATTAACATATACTTGTAACTAACCATAGATCCTATTGTATCAGTCTGATGCTAGTGACATGCCTATTACTAATTCTGCCACAACCTAGAAAAAGTGCATTTCCTTGCAAAATCATGTGTGTGAAACAAAACTATGTACTTCATTAAAAAATGTGTTTTTTGTTCAAATGTTGTGAATTCCACATTGTCTGATTAAAATTTTGACTCCCAGTTGTTCCTTCTTTTTCCGATTCATACCGAATCGAACATACTAAAATAACTTAATAGAATTTATTCCTTAATGGACTTAGTGTAATGATATGTTTCATACTCAAATGCTTCATACTTATCATAGCTGCCAACCCTACTGGTTTTTCCGAGAAACTCCCTGTTCATAATGATTTCTCAATTTTCCTGATTTTTAATGAGAATCTCCCAGTTTTTGCCAATTTTTTTAGAATTCCTTAAAGTTAGGGATTTTTCAATAAAGATTTTGTGTTAAAGGAAATTTTGATCAAACATGCGGCCACCATTTTATTTCTTCTGTGCATGAACCTAGTACCAGTTGCATCATTTTCATTTGATTAATGGATACTGTTTCATAAAAGTGTGATTTTGTGTAGATAGAATACATTACCGTGTAATGTTGAAACATCCTTTTCCATCCATGTTTAATTTCAAATTGTGTGAATGAAAAAATACACAGCATTCATTTCTTTATAGTAGGTTTCATTATTAATAATTATTTTCATAAAATATTATATTTTTTAAGTGCGATTTCATGGGTATAGATTATATTCCTGTGCAATCTTGAAACATCCTTTTCCATCCATATTTAGCTTCAAATTATGTTATTTAAAAAATGCACAACATTCAATTCTTTGCAGCATGTTTCATTATTATTTAATATTTTTGTAAAATATTTATTATTTTTTGAGTGCAGTTTTGTGTGTATAGATTAAATTCCTGAGGAATGTTTAAGCATCCTTTTCCATCCATCTTATTTTTGATAGA
The DNA here is from genome assembly GCA_951213105.1 of Amaurobius ferox. Taxonomy (NCBI): domain Eukaryota; kingdom Metazoa; phylum Arthropoda; class Arachnida; order Araneae; family Amaurobiidae; genus Amaurobius; species Amaurobius ferox. Next base: position 139,543,170 of record OX578146.1, on the reverse strand, counting down.
ATCTCAAAATAGCTAAACTGTACTTTTACAACTTTGCATTTTACATAAAAATGAAGTATTATTTTCTTAAAAATATGTTCAAAATGAGTGATTGCACAATGGAATTTTTTCCCCTTATTTTCTATGCAATAGAGACCCAAAAGCATTTTTCCCATCCACATTCATCTAATTAACTAAATTACAATTTGAGAACTGAACATCTTTTGTTTTAGTAGGCTCCTTTAAAATTTCTTTCTGTTTATGCCACTAATATGTTTTTTGATACCGACTATGTAAAAAATTTTTCTTATGTAGTAAGCATTTTCAATATTATAGTGAATTATTTTTTGAAAAATAAGCATACAGTTTCTGTGTTATGGAAAAAAATCTCTATTTTCCCCTAAGTACTATTGAACAGGTTATACGCTGACTTGTAGAGTGCCGTAAAAAATGCTCACCACACTATCTACTGGAATGTTGGCAGGTATGCTTAATAAGTCTTCATACTTAAACCAAGAATTTGGAACTAGAATTTTTGTACATTCAGACATCAAAATGCAAGAGAAGCCATGAAAGCAGAAAAGGCCAGATTAAGTGTGGCAGGGGGCCCATCGACTGATACTAAGGAAAGTTATACCATGCCCCATTAACAATAAATCTTTTTAATAGGTAAAATATTCATACTTATTATGAAAATTTTATCGAAAGAAAAACTGTGACTGTAATTTAATATTTAAATCCTTTAAATTATTTTGTGTGAACAATAGTAATATTTCACTGAAGCTAATTTACTCTATTTCTTTTAGTATAGTAAGTTTAAAAATAGTTCTTTCCTCGTAGCGGGACGGGCCTCTTAGGCTGTAGCTTACTCAACCTTGTTTTTAATCTGTCGCCAAAAATATCAGCGTACTGCATACTGCATATCCACTTGTTTTATGAAAAGATTTGTAAACAATGTATGAAATACATTTATTAACTTATAATGCCTTTATTTATGAATTTTATATGTGATTTGCTCTATATCAGCTAGTTACATTTTAAGTGCACATCCATTTATTATACAATTACTCGATTTTTTTCATCTATATTTTTTGTTGCCTGTTTAAGGTATATTATTTCAGATGAATGACTATACATCAATATTTTTTATGAGTATGGTAATAGGTCAATACAAATGTAAAAAAGTACCAAAAGAAAAATTCCTCTTAAAAATGTCCATTATATCTAAAAGCTCTTTGTACTAAAAGTTTTCAATAATACTGTTATCATTCAAACACACATATAATATTTGTAGTTAAGTAATTCAAAATTAATGTAAAAGTGTAAAATATGGCATCCTTTAAATGAAGTAAAGTAAAATTCAATTCTGCATCTTTGAGATCCCTAGATTGAAAAATTCTTAATCCTGAAATTCTGGGATTATAAAACACACCTGGGATTGTAATCTTTTATTCATACTCACTGCATTCACCTAAAGGTAGCATTAGAATCACGCTGTTATTGCAGATAACAACATCTATGGACCAGTTCCACTGATGAGCGAGGCCTGCAATGGTAGCAAAAAAACTTGCTATATGCTACAATTTTGTGTGTTTATGGTAAAGAGCAAGTCTGGATCTTCAACTTGGATCCAGTTATCTGCAAAAGGAGTGTTTTCTCATCATAATTGATTTATACTTTAAAATCAAAGATAACCAAAAATTAGGTTTAAAAGTCTTTTATTAAAATTTCTTTTTTATGACATATAAAAAAATCACATGGCTATAATGCTTTTGGACACCATTATGCCATTCAGTGGCAAAGTGAAAATAAGTTGCGAACATGTGCTTAAATATAGGCTATAATCGCCAAGTAAGTAAAATTTACATATCAATCCATTTACGTTATTACATTTTTAAATACGAGGCATTTAAAATATAATTTAATTATAAAATACAAATTACAATAAAAGGAAAAGGTTCATAAATTAAATGATAACCAATAGGAAGGTCATGAAACAACGAAATAAATTATCTACTAAATTTTCAGAAAATCATATAACAGTTTTACACCTAGTGAGTCGAGAATAAGATTCCAAGCATAATTGAGGGTCTGAACGGACCCATTTAGATAGAGCCGAAAATGCTATGGCCATGTGATTTTGTATGTCATAAAAAGGAGATTTTAATAAAAGACTTTTAAACCTAGTTTTTGGTTGTCTTTGATTTTAAAGTATTAATTAGTTGATGTGCTTCCATACTATTTTATTATAATTGATTTAGTTTCCCAGGTAACTTTTTTTTTTTTATTTTTTTCCTCTGGATGTTTGCTCATTTGGTTTGCAGAACAGATTGTTTCCTTTATTTGTAACTGCTCTGGTTTTCTTTTGTGTTAACCAGTTTATTTTTTAAAAACCAATGTTTGTTTCATTTTTGTTTGATGCTACTATAATTTTATAGTCATGTATATTCAATTATTTTTTATTGTGTTTAAAATGAATGTTTTGCATTCTTCTGTTTGTTTTACCCTATTTCATTTCCAAGACCTTTCTTCCTGGCTCACGTGAACAGCAAATCTGCTGATACAATTTTCCTGCTTTTGTTGGAGTGATTGCTCGTTTTCATTTATTCTTCGAAAGGGGCTTTTATTTTTACCCCTAAAGTCAGTTGATACCTTTTAATATGTGTTTTATGTTGTTACTAACGAAGTGTTTTATTTTCACTCTATTTAGATAGCAGATTTAGACAATTACTAGCCGAATACTCATTGAAAACCAACGGCAATAATATCCAACGGAAAATCACAATAAGCAAACCCTGAATAGCATAAATTTTTGAACAATTTATATTTCAAATTTTTTCTTAAAATCAAAAATTTTAATGTGTGGAACCCTCTAAAGAGCAAAATATTAGAAAACTGAAATTGCTCACTTTCTTCCTTTTGAACTATTTACCCGCACACCAAATTTGAAGTCTCTATCTCATACTGAAGCATGCAATTTTATCATTTCATCTTTCGAACGTTTTCATGTGGAGCACCCTCTTAAATGAACATTTATGAAAAACTCTATTCGTCTTTTATTTTTTATCAAATGATTAGTCGATATACCAAATTCAAAGCCTCTATCAAATTTTAAATTACGCTTTTCTCATTTATTAAGTAAATCAAACATTTTGGTGTGTGACACTGCCTAAAGTAGCAAATATTGGAAATCTGAAATTGCACACTTTCTTCCTTTTGAACTAGATTCAAATTTATTTTTCCTTTTACCCATACACTAAATTTGAAGTCTCTCAAATCTCATCGCAAAGTATGCTTTCCTATCATTTCACTTTTTGAACATTTTGGTGTGGAGCATCTCCTCTAGAGAATGTTTTCGAAAAATTCGATTTTTTCAGTGTTTTTTATCAAACGACCGAGACGTGTACCAAATTGCAATTCTCTATCTATTCGAGAAGTGTCTAAAAAAAGTGTTGCAGACGGACAGACAGACAGAAAGATGGACAAACGGACACTTGGCAATTAGTATATATAGATGCTACATCAGACATAGTGTATATTTCTGTAATACATGGTACAGTCTCTTAAAATCATAATCAAACTATTGTACCCCCCATAAAAATTGCTTAACCAGATAAGAGTAGTTTAAAAAAAAATCTGTTTTTTTAGCACCCAGATGCTTTCTATTTTACTCTCCCTGCGATACATGGTAATGTATAGGAAAGTATTGAAATCATGCTGAAAATCAGAACTCGAATTTTCAACGGATCTACACGTTTTGTGACCTCTAAAATATGAAGAAACTACTTTTAGCTTGATGTGTGTGTGTCTGTCTGTACAATGTATGTATCCACTCTAACTTGGGAAGTAATGGACCTAATTTTATAAAATTGGGTAGATAAGTCACTTGTGTGTGACCCTGGTGCTGATTAGTTTTGGTACGATTCGGGAAAAAACATTTTTTTTTTGTGAAATGACCCGCAAAAATTGCCTGTATCCACTCTAATTGAAGAAGTAATAGATCAAATTTCACAAAATTTAGTAGATAAATCACTTGTGGATTACCCTGGTGCTGATTAGATATTTGTATGATTCGGAGAAAAGTAACCTGACTTTTTTTATGAAATGGCCCACAAAAATAGCCAAAATTTAAAATAAAATACTACATATGCTCTAGTACATCAATTAAATACTTGTTTTATACAATAATGAATAGAATTGCAATAGAATGGCAACCCCATTAGACTAGGGCTTGCCATTCTCGAGATATTTTCGATTTTTTGTATTTACGCTGCGCCACCATTGAAAAACATCCAGTTACCAACTGAGAACGAAACTTGAATTAAAAGTGCCAATTCAGTGTCATTTTAAATAATTGTGGACGTTATTTTGTGCAATTAAAGTTTTGTGCAAACTGTTCTCAAGATATTTTAGTGTTTTCGCATTTTGCTATGCCGATTTTGAGTCCATTATGTATGCGTGTTATTTAGTGCAATTAAACTAAATTTAAAGAATAGGTAATGAAATAAAGAGACATTGAATTTGAGACTGGAGGGAAAGTCATGTGCTGCTCACATCAGATTTCTTCATATGGTGGCAATTCTAAAGGAGGAATTATCATTTTATTCTGCAGTTTAAAATCGAATTGGCAAGCAGTATGTTTCTTCTTATGTATCCAGAATTTAGGAGAGGCCTTAAGTAAACAACTAAAATCCAGGCGGAAAAGATTTCAAGAGTCTTCATAGACTGTTTCCTCAAAATTTCGTAACCTTTTGCTTATGGGTGGGACAGCGCCCATCCCAAACGAAGAACCTCCCAAAAAGACAGGTATTTGACATACCCTGTCCCAAACAGTTCAATCCCCATTTGCATGCTTTGGTGTCTATGGACTCCAATGTCTGCAAAGGGAGATCAAGTTCAGGTTGTTGGAAAACGTCAAAGTACAAAGATTTTGATCAATAACTTTTTTGTGGTACTGTACAATGGGGAAAAAAAAAACTGTTATTTTTTATTTCATTTTGGAAGATGACTCATTTAAAAGGTTAATTGTTGTATATTAAACTTATATGCATTGCTATTTTAATGTGAATGGTGTTCTCTTTTATTTTTGCTTATGTAGCCCCGTCACATTGACTACATTTTCTAGTGGATATAAAGTGATGTCTGAATGATTGTATTCTGGGAAATAAGAAAGAATATCCGTACAATTAGACTTGACTCTCGAGCTGACAAGTAAGTTAAAAATACATTGTCTTATCAAAAGTGTATAAATTGTGTAAAAAGTAAAATCTTTGCTAAAATACAGTATAAATCAGTTATGGTATTGACTGGCTACAAAGGATAAAAATCTGATGTGGGCAGCACATGACTTTTCCTGCAGACTCGTATGCACATTCTCTTTATTTCTTCAATAATTCATTAAATTGAGCATAATTTCGCAAAAGAATACCCATAATTATTTAAAATTACATCAAATTTGCACATTTAAGTCAATTTTCATTCTCATTTGGTAACTGGACTTATTTTCAAAGGTGGCATAGTGAAAATTAAAAAAAAACTAAAATATCTCGAGAACGGCTAGTCCTAGTGTAATGGGGTTGGTGTTATTCTTTTAATCGTTAAAAATTACATATAAAACAAGTATTTAAGTGTTATATTTAAGCATATGTAGTTTTTAAATTGAGATTTTGACTATTTTTGCAGACCATTTCATAAAAAAATGCAGATTATTTTTTTCCGAATCGTGCCAAGATCTATCTAATCAGCTCCAGGGTAACCCACAAGTAACTTCTCTACCAAATTTTGTAAAATTTAATTTATTAGTTTTTCAGCTAGAGTGGATACAGCAATTTTTGTGGGCCATTTCGCCGAAAAAGGTGGGTTCTTTTATCCTGAATTGTATGCAAAACTAAGCAGCACCAGGGTCACCCACAACTGACTTACCAAATTTTATGAAATTGGGCCCATTAGAGTTTTTGAGTTAGAGTGGATACATACATTGCACAGACAGACAGATAGACACACACATGGGGGTTCGTTGAAATTTTTTTAATAAGTTTTACTTCCATGGTGAGTAAAATAAAATAATTTAACATAAAAATGCTAAGAGTGAATGAAATGCACGATATTTTAAATGTTTCCTCATTTCTAAATGAGTTGAACTTTTACAACCATTTTATTAAATATGAAGTCATGGTTGCTCCTTTTTGGAAAATGCTCTACGGACACCTATGTAAGAAAGAGTGCACTGAAAATGGATCAGAAATCTAGTACGTAAGCTTAATTGAAAATTAGTGCAGTCAACAATGTAAACAATGCCTTAAACAATATTGTATATTAATTATTTACAAATGCTGTGCTATGAAAATGTTAAAATATCTTACAATTACAATATGCTAAGAATCTGCTAGAAAATTATCAACCACATTTTTTATCTAACTGAGATTCAAGTGTAACATGGGAATTTTAAAGGCAAATCAGATTTATTCTTTCTAAAACACCAAAATAAGCAAATGGACGCTTCGCTATATGGATGCCAATGTAAAGAGCTAAGTCTACTTTGTAAACTAGTGAAGTTTAATGGAAGTCATTCTTAGTATATTTATTTGTTTTGATATTGTTTAAAATTAGGTAAATGCTAGGTTATTTCTGAAAAATGACTCAAATTCTTTAGTATTACAAATAATGATTATTTTCTGCAAATATTAATTAATAGAATTATGTTTGACCCGAAATGGAGGACCCATTAGCCTTGCCTGAGAAGTATTCTTTCATCCAATTATTGACTGCTTACAAATGGCTGAAAATGGAGAAAGTAATAGCCACACCTTTCTGAAGGCTAGCTTACATGTTAGTTCATCAATTAGGGAGGAGTTTAACAATTGGGTGGACTTAATACTATGCTTCTCCTTATAGACCATGAAGGCTGGATGATTTCAGCTTTTAAAACATTAAAATATGCATTTTAATGGAAAAATCATAACGTGTCACTTTAAGCAAATAAAAGGCAACAATTTTCTAAATAATACATATATATTCACAAATTAATTTAAAAATTATAATAAATAGAAATATGTTTAAATAATTCTTTAAACTAGATTTTAAATAGTGGAGGCTCAACTTTTTAGCCTCAGTGGGTGCTACCCCATATTGTTCAATTCTTGCTCCCTTGAACTCCAAAGTAGCCCTCAGGTGGAGACCTCTGTACCACTCATGAGGGGGAGCTGTACGCCAGTTCTTGTTAATCATGAATTTACACTTGGAAGATAATTCCTGGAGCGCAAGTTCTCCTGAAGAGGCCCCTGAGGTTATAGTGCCTGCCTTAGCTAGGCCATCTGCTGCAACATCATTGAAATATATGCCAACCTATGAGGGAATCCACTTAATATGGATTTCATTATGCTCCGACAACTTAAGTTTATCTATAATTTCTATGCTGGTGCGATCACCAACACCCCTCCATTTGCATAGATGTTGGATGGCACTTCTACTGTCCGAGAATATCCAAACATTCTCATTGAAGTCGTGATCAATAAGGTATTTAAGTGCCTCGTCAAGAGCAATTAATTCATACCTGAATACTGAACAGAAATCTGGGTTTCTCCTTCTTATGCTCACCATATTATCATGCGTTTTTACGAGTATACCACTGCCAGTATTACCCTGCTCATTTTTGCTACCATCCATGAAGATTTTAATGGCATCCTCCGGAGTATTGTTAATAGCCTCCAATGTAAATACTTAATTTTCAATTAAGCTTTCTATGTTAGGTGACCTTTTTATAAATAGGCTGAAGTGTGTCATTTTAATTGAGACATGAACATTTTTTCTACAGAAAGGTGGCTTCTTATAATAAGCCTAGGCATTTTACAAAAATATTTATACCTTATGTCTGCTTACATATTTTATTCTGTGTTTAGCCCAGCAGGTTTTTGGCCCATATTGACAAATGTTGTCCGGGTGATAGTTCTCTGTAAGTTGTCAGTCAAATAAGAAATGTTTTGGAGATCCAATTTCATCACAAGTACAATCTTCCGTGTCTTTCTTTTGAATTTTGTAAAGATAGCTTGGGGAAAAACTATCAATTTCCTGCTGCATATCAGTTGCTCTTGAGATACTCTGGGCAAATAGTTGAAAGTTTTTCTTCCTTTCTCACTTTCATTCCACTGCTGGTGCCACTCTTTTAATATTAACATTTAGATGTGACCTTAGAGATTCATAGGTAACTTCATACTCTGAACAGATATACTTGTCATTGCCTCGAAAGCTAGGCAGTTTGCAATTTCATTTCCTAGAACACCCGAGTTACCTTTAACCCATCCTATAAGAAACTTTTGATGGATGCTGTTGGTTATGATAGTTATAATTTAATGAGCTATCTGATTCTTCGTTTGATATTGCTTATGAGTTTCGATACTCGACAGACTGTCAGAGTAAATAATGAATTTTTTATGTAAACTAGTGGTATGACTTAGAGAGAGCTTAGTACAGTGACCAGAGGTCTATTGTACTGTCCCCAGAAGTTGAAACAGTGCATAAGAGAAGAGATCAGTGACTGAGGCAAAGATCACCAGGCACTTGACAGGAATTTCCTGCAACTCCCAAGACTCGTTCACCTGTCGACCCAAGTGCTCAAACCTATGGACAGAGGACGCCTTACACTCACAGAGTATGTGTGAGACAGTTAAATTTGTGGTAGCCTAAATTACTGCTTCCTTTATTGCGAGCAGATTTTCCTGGAGGACGCTATTTTCATAGTGTAGACAAGTTGACCACTTGTGGACGCACATGGCATCGTAAAAAACACAGTAGGCTGATGCTGTTCCAGAATCAGTTCTAGAGCCATCCATATAAATATTTATGCAATTATAATATGTTATTCTATTATAATATGTAGCAGTACAATGAAATTATAATCACAGTCCACCTCACAATGTAAAATTTGCTCAATAATCAATATGAAATGCCAACTGGTCACAAGTAAAATCTTTATAGATCTTTTTTTTTCTTTTCTCAATAGTTTAGTTGTGGCCACATGGCATTTGATGTTATGCAAATTTTAAATTGTGAGTTGGACTGTATTTATAACCTTGTATTGTTATGTGCTTTTTATGAAGGGTATTCATATGCTCGAAAGCACTAAGGCAATTTCTGTATATTTGTATTTTAAAACATTCTATAATTTCAAAATAAAGTTTAATTTATTTTGAATGTTGTAATATTTGATAACTATTCAATTATGTTTCATATTTTTCCTGACCATCTTCACAATAAAGAAGTTGCATGTATGATATACAGGGTGTCCCAAAGAAATTGAAGCACGCTTTAATTCTTTACCTTTTTGGAGATAAGTGGGTAATGTAAATTGCAAAAATATTGAAAGTAAGGTAGGAAATAAGACTACGTTAATGAAATAGTCCTCCCATTAATTTTCAAAAAGTTACACTTTTTAAATTTTTATACGACCCCCTTAGACAAATTTGGTCAATCAGAAAATTTTTATTTTTAATGCAACAAGATCATTAAGGAAAACCACATATCTGTATCTTTAAAATTGAGTGAGTTATATTTAATTGATAATTGAACATTGCAAATGGGGACCATATATCAAATTAGAAATGTAAATTTGTGACATCAAAAAATCTGATGTGGGCAGCACATGACTTTCTTTATATAATGCAATGAATTTACTACTTTTACAGTTAAAAAAATGTTATTCTTATAGTAGATACTTATATTCTTACGAAGATATTGAATTTTCTTCAATTAGTCGTCATTTTCATTGATTTAGTGTAATTTTTATCCATTTGGCGAGATTTTTGTTAATTTGGCAACATTTAAAAAGGGGTCCAAGTTGACGAAATTCCGCCCAATTCGTGGCCAAAATATCGCCAAGTGTTATGGACAGAGAAATAGGTTATTCTTACAGCGGATAAATGACTATTGGTGTTCAAATACAAAAGTATTACTCAAAGTACCTTTTTTTGTGAATGGAACGAGTTATATCCATGAGAATGATGTCACCCAATTTATCGCATGATATTACATATGAAAAGTGAACATGTTTCTTAATAGTTAATATATTTTTTTAATTTATGGGATTTTTTGATAAATTTTTTTGAAAATGTGCAATGTCTCGAGAACGGTTCATGCTAGCTTTCTAAAGGTTATGTCAATCGTTTTCTAAGGAAAAATTACATAAGAAATGTCTATTTGCATAACTTTATTAAAGGTTTTGATTTTTTCAAAATGCCACTCAAAAATTTAGGGGGATTCTGAACATTCGATTGTGTTTTAAACAATAGGATTCCAGTATTCACGGATTGTGAATTTTGTACCAAATTTTATTCGAATCACTCCATTCGTTCGTGAGATATCGTCTCCACACACAGACACAGACATCGGCTCAAAAATGTTAGATTCGTGATCAGGGATGCTTGAAACGTGCTCTCCCGTCGTAAACTCGAATTCGAATTTTTGACCCCCGTCACAATACTTTCCTTATACATTATGTATATAAGGAAAGTAAAAAGATAAAACTGGATGCTAATACATAAGAGACATTTCTGCGAATTCTGCATAGACTCACGATGCAATCACAGATTCTTAAGTACTTTTCAATAAGTAAATACTTTTTCAATAATTAAGTACTTTTAAGTACTTTTTTTTATCTAAACAATTTCCATTGTAAATTTGTTTAGGATCCCTATTTTCACTGATGAAGCAGTCTTTCACATGGTACGGAAAAGTGGCATAAGTCAGATTTTTTCCTTTATCATAATTCAGTTGATTTTAAAGATACATATATGCAGGCTTTTTTTAATGACCTTGTTGCATTAAAAATAAAAAATTTCTGATTGACTTAATTTGTCTAAGGAGGTCATATAAAAATTCTGATTTGTGAAAGTTATCTATATAATGAACTGTCAAGTGTCTGTCTGTCTGCCTGTCATGCTCTTTTTAGGTACTTCCCAAGTAGATAGAGACTTACAATTTAGTATACGGGTTGATCGTTTGATAAAACTCCCTGGCAAAATCGAATTTTTCAAAAATGTTCTGTAGAGGTGGTGGTCCACACCGAAACATTCGAAAAGTGAAATGATAGGAAAGTATACTTTTCTCTGAGATAGAGACTTCAAATTTAGTGTATGTACCCATACACTAAAATACAAAAAACCGTTCGAAAGGAAGAAAGTGTGCAATTTCAGATTTTCAATATTTGCTACTCTAGGGGGTGCTGCATGCCAAAATGTTTGAATTGCCGAACAAATGAGAAATGCCTGCTTTAAAATTGGATAGAGATTTGAAATTTGGTAAATGCGCTAATCATTTAATGAAAATACCCAAGACAGAAGATTTTTTCAAAAATGTTTGTTCAAGGAGGTGCTCCAGAAAAAAATGTTCGAAATGTGAAATGACGAAACACCATGCTTAGAGACGCGATAGAGTCTTCAAATTTGGTGTATGGTTAGATAGTTCGAAAGGATGAGCATGTACAATTTCAGTTTTTCGATATCTTCTAGGAGGTGCTTCAAACCCAAATTTTTGATTTTCCCAATAAATGAGAAACACCTCCTTTTAAAATGTAATAGAGGCTTAATATTTGGTATATGGGCAATGATAAAAATCAAAAGAATTGAGTTTTTCAAAAATGTTTATTTAAGGGGTGGCTACTCTACACGAAAACGTTCGAAAAGTGAAATAAAAGAAAAAATGTACTCCGAGATGAAATAGAAACTTCCAATTTTGTGTATAGGTAGATATTTCAAAAGAAAGTGTGCAATAGAAAATTACCAATATTTGTAATTTTTGGGTATTCCACACACCAAAACGTTTGAAAAGTGAAATGAGAAAACCAGCTTTGCGATGAGATAGAGACGTCCAACTTGGTGTATGGCTATATCATTCGAAAGGAAAAATGTTTGCAATTTCAGACTCCCAATATTTGCTACGTTAGGGGGTGTCACACACCAAAATGTTCGATGGAGAAGCGTCTATTTTAAAATTTGATAGAGGTTTGAAATTTGGTATATAGTCTAATCATTTGATAAACCCAAGACGAATCAAGTTTTTCATAAATGTTCATTTAAGAGGGTGCTCCATATAAAGTCGTTTGAAAGATGAAATGATAAAATTGCATGCTTCAGTATGGGATAAAGGCTTCACGTTTCATGTGCGGGTAGATACTTTGAAAGGAAGAATGTGAGCAGTTTTTCAGTTTCCCAATTTCTAACACTTTACAACATAGTTGAAAAGTGTTTATGACTTTGTTCATTCTGTCTGTCTGTCCGGCTGTCTGTCTGTTCGTTAGCACGATAACTGCCGTAAAAATGACTTTATCAAAATGAAATTTTAGTATGCTTTTCAGACGGTCTGTGGGACCTATGGGAATATAAATAAATCATATCACCCCATTAGTTTTTTATTGAACCCGGGTTGAAAAAATGAAATACATTGAACCCTATGGGACCTAATTTTTCAAACATTAAGTACATTTAAAATTTACAAATAGCTTCAAAATTTTTAGGAAATTTTCACATTATCCCATAAAATATATAAAAAAATTTTCAGTAAAATATGTTAGGTAGTTTTTTAATTAAAAATTATTTTATATAGGGAGAAAAACGAATTCAATTAAATTCTGACTTTTGCGATATCCTCCAGAAAGAAAAAATAGATATATTATATAATTAATATCTTTCCAAGAGTTTAATTAATTTGTATATGAGAGAGGCTTCACATTTTAAAATAAATTTGGTAGATAACAATTTTTCAAATTTTTTTAAAATTTTACATAACTCTTCATGATACACTTATTTGACGGCGTTTTTAATGCACTTTCCTTTGTCCTAGAGAGTTAAAATTTGGTATACAGCTTAAATTTGTAGAACATTTTATTCTACAACAATTTGGTGGATCTTTAAATATAGATCCTACATTTTTTTCGAAATGGCCTGCAAATAATCCCCATTCACTTCTATAAATCATTGTTGTAATATTGTCAAAAATTCTGATGTGGACTGTACATGTCTTTCCCTGCAGAGTCATATTCACGTTCTCTTTATTTCTTCAATAATAATTTGAGTTTATCTGCACAAAATAACATTCATAAGTATTTTAAATGACATTGAATTTGCACCTTAAACTTCAATTTGGTTCTCATTTGATAGATGGACTTATTGTCAAAAGTGGCATAGCAAAAACGCAAAAAAACTAAAATATCTCAAGAACGGCAAGTCCTAGAGTAATGGGGTTAGTCTTATTCTTTTTGTTGTCAAAAATCATGTATAAAATAGGAATTTAATTGATATAATTGAGCACACGTAGTCTTTTATTTTTATATTTAACGATTTTTAATTTGAATTATTTGATTTGAATTTAGATTTGAAATTTTTTTACATTTTGACTTAGATCAGTAGTGACAAACTATTTTATGACATGTGCCGCCATTATGCTATTGCATCTTGCGCGTGCCACTTATAAAATCCTTTCATTTAACTAATTAAGACTATATTTCGTTTAAATGAAAATATAAATATATTCAAGTCACATAAGGTTTATTATCATTATACCGTCCTTACAGCACGTTACAATGAACAACACATGTTTGTAACACTCACAATTAAAATGTAATTACATAGAAATTTTAATAAATAATATTGCAATTATTCTCAACCGCCCACTTTTAATCTGCAGACCCAAATTTTTAAAATTTTCAAATAAAATTACTTTTTACTTTTTGGGGAGTTATAAAAATGGGTATATATAAATGTGTTTTAATTTTTTTTCAGATTTTTCATTTTAGCAGTATATAACGTATAGTTTCTTCCTGTTTTCCATAAGTTAAATAAAATGACAGTGAATTGAAAAACGAATATTGGTCTTTTCATCATCGATTTTCTTATTTTCTTATCCTGTGAGAAGTGTAATTTACAAAATCAGACACAAATAACAAACTACTAGTATATCACTTAATTTTTATTACTGCACAAAATTTTAATTTTTCAGTTCACATATTCAACAGTCTTACGGAAATCAGTATCAATCCATTTTTAAAGATAGCCATCTCAGTTTATATGGATATACATTTCTGTGATGTCACTATGAATACTAATTTTTAAACAGTTTTTAATTATTTCATCATAGCCATCACAATTTAATTTTATATTTTTTGTGATGGACTATGTATAACAGTTAATAAATAGGAAATGCTAACTTCAGGTATTATACAGGATATAAACAGTACTGAAGGCTGAGAAATTAAAGAAATAAGCATGAATAGGAGGTACTTTTGAAATGCAAAGAAAATGCATAATTTATGAAAAGAGATTTTAGAAAAGAACATTTTTGAATATATTCTTAAATAATATCCTTAAAAAATATGACTGATTCTACTTAAAATAAGATGATTGATTCTACTTGAAATAAACATGAATAGGAGGTACGTTTTTGAAATGCAAAGAAAATGCATAATTTATGAAAAGAGATTTTAGAAAAGAACATTTTTGAATATATTCTTAAATAATATCCTTAAAAAATATGACTGATTCTACTTAAAATAAGATGACTGATTCTACTTGAAATAAGCATGAATAGGAGGTATGTTTTTGAAATGCAAAGAAAATGCATAAATTATGAAAAGAGATTTTAGAAAAGAACATTTTTGAATATATTCTTAAATAATATCCTTAAAAAATATGACTGATTCTACTTAAAATAAGATGACTGATTCTACTTGAAATAAGCATGAATAGGAGGTACGTTTTTGAAATGCAAAGAATGCATAATTTATGAAAAGAGATTTTAGAAAAGAACATTTTTGAATATATTCTTAAATAATATCCTTAAAAAATATGACTGATTCTACTTAAAATAAGATGATTGATTCTACTTGAAATAAACATGAATAGGAGGTACGTTTTTGAAATGCAAAGAAAATGCATAATTTATGAAAAGAGATTTTAGAAAAGAACATTTTTGAATATATTCTTAAATAATATCCTTAAAAAATATGACTGATTCTACTTAAAATAAGATGACTGATTCTACTTGAAATAAGCATGAATAGGAGGTATGTTTTTGAAATGCAAAGAAAATGCATAAATTATGAAAAGAGATTTTAGAAAAGAACATTTTTGAATATATTCTTAAATAATATCCTTAAAAAATATGACTGATTCTACTTAAAATAAGATGACTGATTCTACTTGAAATAAGCATGAATAGGAGGTACGTTTTTGAAATGCAAAGAATGCATAATTTATGAAAAGAGATTTTAGAAAAGAACATTTTTGAATATATTCTTAAATAATATCCTTAAAAAATATGACTGATTCTACTTTATACAGCAAGTAATATAGACAAGGTTTTTGACTAATCTTTATAATAGAAATGTTTAAAAGATATGATTTAATATGCATAAATAAAAATTCGAAGGAATCAATATACATTAATAAACACATGATCATTTCAATTATATTTTGAAAATAATTTTAATATTCATATTTTTGTAAAACAACTAATAAAATAATAATTGATTAAAATGATTGCGTATTGCTATTTTGCGGAAGAAAATTAATGAAATCTTCATAACTACTTAACCAATGCCAATTTAAAATTTTGTGGTAAAACAATAAAATTTCTTGTGGTAAAACAATATAAATGCAAATGTATTTAATTATTTTCTAAAACATGATAAAAGATTAACTGTTTTATAACTCAAAATAAAAAAAAAGGGGCCACTGTTATGAGACAAAGAATATATCAATTTTTAGAACACAAACAATAAAAAGCGGTTATAGAAAGAAATATATAAATTTTTAGAACAAACTAATAAATGTGATTATCTTAAGTATCGACTATCTTAAGTATTGATAAAAAATGATTTTAATTATAATAGGTAAAATGAACAAGAGCTATATATTTAAATTCAATGTAATGGTTAGTTTTACATAATTTCTCGTAAGACATTTATTGAAAAAGGGCAATGAATTTAAATTTTATTCTTGTATTTAATTTCTAAAACTGACATAACCATTTGATACCGATCCCATTATTGACTTATTAATGCATTACTGTTTGTGAAAAAATAATTTTGTTAACTTTTAAGCTCCCTCTATTCCCATTACTTTATACAGGACCTGAAGCAGCCTCGAGTTGGACATCGAGGAATCGCTGAATATAGGTCGGAGTTCGGGACGAAATGTAAAATCCCGTTTATATACATAAAACGGCCCGAGCTAAAATATACATTGTATAAATGAAACTACAAAAACTTTACTCGGGTCTGTTCCACCAAGTATGACAAAACTCGAAATTGGGTCAAACAGTCCAAAATAGGATTATAGGCCCGAAATCAAAAATTTATTATAAAAATAAATTATCGGAAGCTCGGGCCTGGCCAACCAAGCTCAAATAGTAGAGCTTGAATCTAGGCCACTCCTGTATAATAAGAGTATAGGCCCGAGATCAAAAATTAATCATAAATATTATCAAAAAATTGGGCCGGGCCCAGTCAAGCCTAAATAGCAAGGTTTGAATCTGGGCCCCTCCTGTATAATAAAAAGGTATAGGCCCGAGGTCAAAAATGAATCATAAATATTATCAAAAATTCGGGCCAGGCCCAGTCAAGCTCAAATAGCAGCTTGAATCTGGGACACTCCAGTATATAAAAGGAATATAGGCCCGAGGTTAAAAATTAATCATAAATAATTATCCGAAAGTCGGGCCGGGCCCAGTCAAGCTCAAATAGTAAGACTTGAATCTGGGCCCCTCCTGTGTAATAAAGGAGTATAGACCCGAGGTCAAAAACGAATCATGAACATTATCAAAAATCGGGCCGGCCTCCAATATAAAATCGGAGTACAGGCCCGAGGTTAAAAATGGATCATAAAAATTATCAAAATTTCCGGCCTGGCCCAGTCAAGGCCAAATATCTAATCTTGAATCAGGGACCCTTCATTCTACTATAACAGACCCGAGATCTAAAGTTCGTTATAAACCTAAATTATTAAAGCTCGGGCCGAACCCAGTCAGACCTGGATAGAAAAGCTCTTAACTGGGACCCTCTAATCCCAAATAAGAAAAGATGCTCGAGCTCAAAACTCGGACAGTGCTGGGCCCAGCCAAGCCAAGACATGCAAACCAAGTCCTGAAGATAAAGGTCAACAATAGTAAGATTTACTGCAATGTAAGTGGGAGCAAAAACGTGCAAGCGTAAAATATGTGAGCCATATAAATAAAGGGGTACTTGTTGAGTACAATTATATAAAGTAAGAAAATGTCTTGGAGGCCGATGCCGGGAAAAAGATTTACTGTTGACAAAATTATTGGCTTCAAGTCATTTCGAAACTAGCAAAGTTTAAATTTTGAAACACATATCTTTGCTTTTAAATATTTAATTACCAATTTTATGATCTTTAGAAGGTATTTCTGGTTTTATTATTAACTAAACATTAAAATACTTTACTGTTTTTAAATGAAAACCGTTTAAATAAAATATCTATTATTTTTTATCTATTATAAAATATCTATTATTCTTAACCGTTTAAATGAAATATCTATTCTTAAGATTTGTATTTTTCCAAGTTTTAATCAAGTTTTTAAAATGAAATATGAAGATATTCCATGTTTTAAAAGATTATGCAATATAAATGAAATAGGAGATAGGCGTGTTTGTAACCAAGTTGTTTGTTTTGTCAATAAAAAGGAGAAATATTTTTAGTTTTTCGAATACTACACAAAACTCATTTTAGCGATGGAGCTGAGTAGATTTAATGAGGTTTAAATACATTAATAATTTATATTGGTTACCATTTTTTTTTAAATCTTTGCTACACGTCCTGGTCAAGTTATGAAGAATTAAGAAGCGAAAAAATTAAAACTGAATATAAGTGAAATGATGTATTATCAATGGGTATTGATTTCTATTAAAAATTTGAAGAACTATTATAAAGATATTATTACATATTAAATAACTTTTTATTAATTGAAATATGTCGGTATGCGAATGAAATGTTTTTTGGATACTTGCTATATTTGCTGTGAATGCTATACTATTGCACTTTATTTTTTAAAGATATTAATTATTTATCACCACTTAGGTGACTACCTAAAATTAGCAGCCTTTATATAAGTATATATGAAATTATTTCTTTAATTATTTCTTAGAGTAATTTTACTTTTAAACAAATTTAAATATATCAAATTTAAAACTATTAAAATTTTAGAATATTATCTCAGAAAGATTTTCATTAAAAATTTAAATTATTTCTTTAATTATTTCATAGAGTAATTTTACTTTTTAACAAATTCAAATATATAAAATTGAAAACTATTAAAATTTTAGAATATATCTCATAAAGAGATTTTCTTCTATATATTTTAGAATTATTATAATTGTACTGCTTTCATTTCAGTATATATAAAGGGTTATATGTGACAATAAAATTAAACTTATTTTATATAAATTAAAGTTGAAATGTTAATACATTTCTCATTCTTAGATAATCTCATTCTTATAAATACATTTAAAAATAAATTTTATTTAAAATTATTGAATGAGATGTTATTATTTTGGACGATACTGATTCCGTATTTTTCAAACATTTTTACAGTTTGTAAATTGTACAATTTCAGAAAATAGTCTAACAAACAGCTTCAAATGGTCAAATTTAAGAATAATTGTCATCTCAGCAAAGATTCTCATACAAGTTCATTAGGAAGGTCATCACAGAAAAAGTATCATTACAAATAGTCAGCATAAAATGAAAACATTGAAGAAAAATTGTCAGCTCCAGTGCAAAAAAAGACTTTATGTGCCTGAAATTGAAAATGGAAACTTTAAATTACACCAGTCAATTACAAATAAGCCAGCTGAAAGTTAATAATGTCGGAAACTATATTTCAGCAAAATACCACTAAACGTAACAGCTTTAATAAGAAAACTTGCTATTGAGACATATTTTATGCAAACAGCTGATGTAAGGTCCTTGCATGGCCATCATACTCCAAATGGCTATATAATATAGTGAGGTCTTACGGCTCAGTTCCAGGATCTAGCCGTTTGTTAGTTTAGAGTGAAATGAATTCCTAAACCCTAAATTGTATTAATACTTTATTTCCCGTATAATACGAGCCAGTCATATTACTGTATGGCATGGATGGAAGGCGGAAGAATTGATGTTGTATCTCCTCTAC
This sequence comes from Amaurobius ferox, assembly GCA_951213105.1. NCBI lineage: Eukaryota > Metazoa > Arthropoda > Arachnida > Araneae > Amaurobiidae > Amaurobius > Amaurobius ferox. The sequence goes on along the minus strand of OX578146.1, from coordinate 139,524,015 downwards.
TGACACAGTTTCGAGCATGATCTTTAAATATACACAATACGTGCAGCACGCAAAAATGAACGCCTACACTGGGAAAGACCTCAATACCTGGTTTTCTTTCCTTTAGTCATTCCTTCTTTCTTGAGTTTCCTCCTTCCCTCGATGGAGAATTAATCCAACTTAGCCTAACTTAACGTAGTCATATGATCACCTCCATCATACCCAAAGTTGGAATACTATATATATTTTAGGAAGTAGAAGGTATATGGTTTGGAAGGGGGGAAATATGCAGTAATATAATAAATATCATTTTCAGTCACAATCGCGATATACTGTAGGGACCTCTGAATTGATGTTATGCCAAAGCATGATCAAACAATTTGCCTTTCGTCCTATTCATTAGTATACATTTAGGGCAAGTCTAGCTTGAATACGCTGTGGAAGCTAGAGGTGTGGGGGTAGAACTTGAACAGTCCAAACTTGTCCTCGTCCTGGAAAGAATATACATGTTTTGGGGGGAAATAACTCGTGAACTGAAAGAGCTAGAAAAGTCAAATTTGGTATGTCGTTGTCTTTCAAGTTGCATACAAAATTTAATAAACACATTTTACATACATTTACGTTACATATAAATAATAAAAGGGTATACTTTAAAAACTATGTATATTGCTTTTAAACCCAAATCTTTTTTACACGGTATATACATTCTTCAGAAATCCTTGTAGAAAAACCCGTGTAAAAAAAAGGTAAGTTTCCTATAGTAAAATTGGGGATATGTTCCATGTTATCCGAAAACCATGTAAGATGAAATAAAGAACAATATTTAGTTTAAAAACCGTGTAAAAATTCCTAAAAACTGTAAAAGTTCTGATATGCATTCCAATGATATATAGATACATATGCAATTTAAAAATAGAAATAAAGAATTAATATGTAGTTACATAATTATTCGTCGCTACTTGATAATAAGTGCAATTGTTTGCGATGGACTGGACCAAAGTCGTTATCATCTCTAAATATATCCACAACCGTCAAGCTCTTTAATGGAGACTTTCATCCGGTAATACTGTTTTGAAATGCCGAACTACTTTTCGAAAGGTCTTGATCTGTCGACATTTTTATTAAAAAATCTGTTATAGACATTTGAACTTTTGGTACTTTAAGTTCTTTATACAACTCTTGATACCTAGCCAAACAATTCTTCATATCTTGTTCGAATTTTAGGGCACGTTCCTTGTTTGGATCATTTTTTTAAAAAATGCTTCACCATATATTTCCCAAATGATAGACCCTCGCCAATTAAACTATCAGTTATCAGAGACTATAATATAATTGATATATTTTAGCCTCTTCCTCGTGATCGCTATTATGATCCTCATTACTATGACCGCCATCTGTTATTAAATCAATCAGATCATCCACATTTAGAGGTTTATCTATCATTAATTCGTCGATGTCTTCAATTTGTAGGTCCTCAAATCCTTTCCTCCGATTTCGTGTGCCAAGGGTAAAATTTTAGAAGACTCCATCGTTGTTTGGGGCACTGAGTTACCACTCTTGATGCATTCTGGCCAAAGTGCTTTCCAGCAAGCATTTAATGTTGATGTCCTTAACTTCCTTTGGCCAATGAAGCATATGTAATGTAATCCATAATCGAATGTTTTTTCCATGCATCAACGATTGTGAGGTTGTTCTCTATTGCATCCAAAATATGTTGGAATGTGTGTTGAGTATAATACAACTTAAAAGTAGCGATTATATCGTGGTGTAATGGTTGAATCATGGAAGTGGTATTAGGTGGCAAAAATATTGCTTGAACATTTGGATGCTCTAATACCGGATGACTGGGTCATAATCTACGACCAAAAGTATTTTGAAATCAAGACATTGTTGCTCCATATATCTTTAAACTTCAGGAATAAAGCATTCTTCAAACCATTCGGTAAATAGACCTGCTGTCATCCATGTCTTTTTATTCGCCCCCTAATAAACCGGCAATTGTTGAATGTTTGTCCTCTCAAAGCATGTGGCCTTAATGATCGGTTGATTAAAATAGGCTTTAAAATTTTGTCACCAGAAGCGTTGCTACGCAATAAAAAAGTCACCCAATCTTTAGCAACTTTAAACTCATTAGCAATTTTTTTCAGATTCTGTTATAAAAGTTCTGGCAGGCATTTTTTTTCCACAATTGACCCGTTTCATCGGCATTGAAAATTTTGTCAGCAACATAGCTCCCATCTTCGATTATTTTGGCTAGTTTTGGTGGAAAGCATTTAGCAGCCTCTTCATCTGCTGATGCAATTTCTCCTATAATTTTTAAATTATGAAATTCATTTCTTTTAAGAAATCCTGAATAATGGTTCTGATAGTAGCTTCGTTCAAGCCAAAATCCTTGCCCACAGATGTTGCACCTTCATTTCTCGCAAGACAGTCCAAGATTTAACTTCTAAAGAAATGGTTTGCTTGTTACGAATCTTTGAAACTTTCGACATTTTGTTTAATGTTATCTAGGGAAAAATTTTTATCTAGATAAAAATACCTTTTTTTTAAAAATACTTTTGTCCGAAATATAGTTAAAAAGTTACCGTTTTTGGAGGTATATGTAGTCAATGTACACATTATTGGCATTTGGAGACATAATTGAGTAAAAGACAAATCATAGCTTCCACATTTTATTCCAATTAGCCCTTCCCTAAGTATAGTATACAGGATGCTATATCAGTCGCGATGTCACGAAAATATACTTTTAAAGGAACGGTTTTAAATTGCAAGCTGGGCATAATTGGGCTCAATCAAGAGGGCCGAGTTTGATGCTTAGTCCCGAAAGATAATAGTTTTCAAGAGGAAAGGGCGTAAACTGCGACGTATGGTCATCTGTGCATAAGAAAAATAGTGTGACATAGTTGACAATAAGAATAGGAATACCTTACTGACCTATTTACTAGTAGATTCTCTAGATCGAATGCTTGTCCATTTCTTTCGGATCCATTTTCTGAATCTCTTCCACTTTCCAGATCGTTTGTTGACACTTTCTGGAGCTGGAATATAAAAATCCACGATTAGCTTACCTAACTTTTACAGATCTAGTAAAGAATATTGATTCAAGGATTAAGGAATTAGACAAAAAAATAACCATTTTGGATAAAATACTAAAGTTAAAATTTGAATTGTAAAAATAATTTATTGCGGTAGGGTTGAGAAACCTATTCTCGTATTTTGGTGGATTTACATTACATGAACTTGAAAGCACTTTAACCATTATTTCAACAACGTTTTCTCGTCTAGAAAGACGAAATCAACAAATTTTAGACACAGCAGGTTGCCTGTCAGCCTTGCACAAGGCATTGATGTAGGCAATTTATGTCCGCTGCGTGGTTGTAATCTTTTGTTGCCCTGCCAGAACCATCACTAGCCTAGCATATCCACAAGATTTATACATACTGTAACCTGATAGAGACAATATACATGAAACCTGGTGTTAAGTAGCAACATGTATTTACAGTTCTAGAGAGAAAAACATATAATAAAATGCAGAAACATGATGTGTCAAATAATGGAATATATATGCCTAAGTTGGTATGCATTGTCAAATATTAACAGGATGATAGGGTTGCTCAGTTTTTTTATCCAAAAGAAGAGGGTGATTTTGCATCAGTAATCAGTTGAAACGTCTAAATTTAATTTCATGACGAGTTATGAGTTCGTTTCATAAATGCAATATTATGTGACCATTAACGTGCTCAATGAACAACGTATTTAATTTCACAGATTGTTTGATAACAAATCTGTCTTTTATTTTAAAAGACTAAAATTGCAAGTTTATTACTAGCTGCATGTTATTGTATTGTAATAAAGCCCCTTCAGATCTTTTCTAACAAAATAATGTCAAAGAACAAAAGATACATGGTTCAAACAGAAATATCATGTTCATCTCTGAATAAACATTTGTCCATGTCATAAGATCCACTTTCTGTCTGCCAATCTATCTGTGTATCTCACTTGATGATAAATTTGGAAAATATCTCCAACTTAGTAACTATGGGGAAATGTTGGCAATTTGACATGAAGTACTAGGCAACGAAAATGTAACAGACGAAAATTCAGTATCATCCAAAAATTAAGTTTAATTTCTTAAATAAGCACTGTCGCTTTGGGATAATTATTAATTTTATATTCATGATTTAAAATATAGTGGATTTTTGGTGCATGGGGCAAGTAAGGTTTTTAGAAATTCTGGGGGTGTCGTAAATTATTTGCGTTCTGTTGAGAGGTTTTGCAATAGGTAAAGCCTGAGGTTTATGTGTGTCTGTGGATTTTAGGAGCGCAAATGGTTTAGAATTGAGAATGATAGGCATTTTTTTAATTATTTTATACCTTCCATTATAAAATATATAACTTTTAGTAAAGAGTAAGGTGGCAAGGTTTGTAGACCCTGACTAGGAAATAAGCAAGATTATTCAAAATAAACATTACCTTTAGTTATTACTGCATCACAATCCTGGAGACGGTCATATTCATCCTCATCTCTACCAGACACTGCATACTTTTCTGCCTCAACGTTTTCTAAGGCTGTTGATGCAGGTAGAGTGTTGATCTGTGCGTCAAATGTATGCAGTTCAGGTTCGGCGGAATCTGAAACTTCGACCGATTCCTTTGGTTCCACTAAGTTGTCTGTATGGACATCAAGCATTACATCCTTGCCTACAAAATACAGTGTGCAATTTCAATAGTCATGGATATTTTACACTACATAACAGGAATAGAATTTAGCCGAGGTGCTAAGAGATGTGTGTCGAAAGTTATAATTATTAATTGATTTTTATAATTGATAAATAATATGTAGTGATAACTTATTTTGCAATCGATCCTTTAAGAACTGCATTGTGTGCAAGTTTGCCCTTTAGTCCTAAACCCTCAATTGTCCTGTCATTTAAATTATTCAAATTTATGATCGGTTTTAGGTCTCTCTTTTGTCACATACATTTTGAAATCTAAAATTTTATCTATGAGTGATAGCCTAAGAAATGTATTGTGATATACGTATGATGCGTAATTATTATAGTGATATAGGTATGAAGTATAAAATCTTTAATGATCTTTATTACCTGTTTTTTGAGGAGCATGTCTGTGTGAAGGCTGGATGTGATATCTCAAAATACGCCTTTTTGCCTTTATGTTAATTAATAGTTGATAATTTTAGAAATTTAATTATTTATCTATACTGGTTCAGGAGTGTTACTTGAAATTGTACTTATTTCTGAATTTTAGTTACCCATTTTCTATTTCGGATGGGAGAGTATTTTTTCATACCAATATGCACACTTTGTAAAAACTAGTATAAAAATATCTACTTTTTTTTCTTCAATATAAAAATATGGTGCTGTGGTTTCTCGTTTTTTATCCACAAGAAGGAGATTGTTTTCGCACAAATAATTAATTGATACCTCATATTTTAATTTCAGATTACATAAATACATTCGTATGTGCATGCAACAAGTTTTTCATTGGAACACCTCCAATATGAACCTATGTCGATGAAAATATTTCGATTTGTGCTTTCTCTACATGCAGCACATTCCTGTATAATTTAAAGGGAAAGAAAACTGAATCGACGTAAACTTTGGAAATCCCTGAACTCGAAATGAGGCTTCTTTTAAGCAATGTGTGTGGCATGGATGTGGTTAGATGGACACGACATTTCAGAAACTGAGTAAGAGCAGAATGGGATTCGATACTACTATTGCAAGCTAATTACTGGGGCTCTAGTGATTATAAAAAATTATAAACCTTGACTAACATTCTTAACTTTTCTATCCTTTAAATGACCTTTTGAAAAAAAAAATCTGGATACTCTATCATGTCAAATAGTCATTCTGTATGTAATTGAATTAGCATTTTATCATGATAGATGTTACAATAATAAGACAAAAACATATCTCCTTTAGGCATCTGAAATACTTCTATATCTTTATAATATGTTTTTAAATAGATTAAAGACTGAAATTGCAAGATTTTTTCTAGGTATACGTTGTATTGTAATAATCTCATACCGCTCATTTTCTAACACACTAAACAGAGTCAAAGAACATAATATACATGCTTGAAACGGATATGTCATGTTCATCTCTGACTAAACATTTGTCCATGGGATAAGATCTACTTTCAGTCAGCCAGTCTATCTGTGTATCTCACTTTATAAATTTGGAAAATATCTCCAACTTAGTAACTATGGGGAAATGTTACAAATTGACATGATGTAGTCAACGAAAATGTAACGGACGAAAATTCAGTATCATCTAAAAATTAAGTTTAATTTCTTAAATAAGCACTGTCGCATTGGGATAATTATTAATTTTATATTCATGATTTAAAATATAATAGATTTTTGGTGCATGGGGTAAGTAAGGTTTTTAGAATATCTGGGGTGTTGTAAATTATTTGCGTTCTGTTGGGAGGTCGTGCAATAGGTAAAGTCTGAGGTCTATGTGTGTATGTGGATTTTAGGAGCGCAAATGTTATAGAAGTAAGAATGAGAGGATATTTTTTAAATATTTTATACCTTCCATTATAAAATATATAACTTTTAGTATAGAGTATAAGTTCCGAAGGTGGCGAAGTTTGTAGCTCCTGCCTGGGCAATAAGCAAGATTATTCAAAATAAACATTACCTTTAGTTATTACTGCATCACAATCCTGGAGACGGTCATATTCATCCTCATCTCTACCAGACACTGCATACTTTTCTGCCTCAACGTTTTCTGAGGCTGTTGATGCAGGTAGAGTGTTGATCTGTGCGTCAAATGTATGCAGTTCAGGTTCGGCGGAATCTGAAACTTCGACCGATTCCTTTGGTTCCACTAAGTTGTCTGTATGGACATCAAGCATTACATCCTTGCCTACAAAATACAGTGTGCAATTTCAATAGTCATGGATATTTTACACTACATAACAGGAATAGAATTTAGCCGAGGTGCTAAGAGATGTGTGTCGAAAGTTATAATTATTAATTGATTTTTATAATTGATAAATAATATGTAGTGATAACTTATTTTGCAATCGATCCTTTAAGAACTGCATTGTGTGCAAGTTTGCCCTTTAGTCCTAAACCCTCAATTGTCCTGTCATTTAAATTATTCAAATTTATGATCGGTTTTAGGTCTCTCTTTTGTCACATACATTTTGAAATCTAAAATGTTATCTATGAGTGATAGCCTAAGAAATGTATTGTGATATACGTATGATGCGTAATTATTATAGAGATATAGGTATGAAGTATAAAATCTTTAATGATCTTTATTACCTGTTTTTTGAGGAGCATGTCTGTGTGAAGGCTGGATGTGATATCTCAAAATACGCCTTTTTGCCTTTATGTTAATTAATAGTTGATAATTTTAGAAATTTAATTATTTATCTATACTGGTTCAGGAGTGTTACTTGAAATTGTACTTATTTCTGAATTTTAGTTACCCATTTTCTATTTCGGATGGGAGAGTATTTTTTCATACCAATATGCACACTTTGTAAAAACTAGTATAAAAATATCTACTTTTTTTTTCTTCAATATAAAAATATGGTGCTGTAGTTTCTCGTTTTTTATCCACAAGAAGGAGATTGTTTTTGCACAAATAATTAATTGATACCTCATATTTTAATTTCAGATTACATAAATACATTCGTATGTGCATGCAACAAGTTTTTCATTGGAACACCTCCAATATGAACCTATGTCGATGAAAATATTTCGATTTGTGCTTTCTCTACATGCAGCACATTCCTGTATAATTTAAAGGGAAAGAAAACTGAATCGACGTAAACTTTGGAAATCCCTGAACTCGAAATGAGGCTTCTTTTAAGCAATGTGTGTGGCATGGATGTGGTTAGATGGACACGACATTTCAGAAACTGAGTAAGAGCAGAATGGGATTCGATACTACTATTGCAAGCTAATTACTGGGGCTCTAGTGATTATAAAAAATTATAAACCTTGACTAACATTCTTAACTTTTCTATCCTTTAAATGACCTTTTGAAAAAAAAAATCTGGATACTCTATCATGTCAAATAGTCATTCTGTATGTAATTGAATTAGCATTTTATCATGATAGATGTTACAATAATAAGACAAAAACATATCTCCTTTAGGCATCTGAAATACTTCTATATCTTTATAATATGTTTTTAAATAGATTAAAGACTGAAATTGCAAGATTTTTTCTAGGTATACGTTGTATTGTAATAATCTCATACCGCTCATTTTCTAACACACTAAACAGAGTCAAAGAACATAATATACATGCTTGAAACGGATATGTCATGTTCATCTCTGACTAAACATTTGTCCATGGGATAAGATCTACTTTCAGTCAGCCAGTCTATCTGTGTATCTCACTTTATAAATTTGGAAAATATCTCCAACTTAGTAACTATGGGGAAATGTTACAAATTGACATGATGTAGTCAACGAAAATGTAACGGACGAAAATTCAGTATCATCTAAAAATTAAGTTTAATTTCTTAAATAAGCACTGTCGCATTGGGATAATTATTAATTTTATATTCATGATTTAAAATATAATAGATTTTTGGTGCATGGGGTAAGTAAGGTTTTTAGAATATCTGGGGTGTTGTAAATTATTTGCGTTCTGTTGGGAGGTCGTGCAATAGGTAAAGTCTGAGGTCTATGTGTGTATGTGGATTTTAGGAGCGCAAATGTTATAGAAGTAAGAATGAGAGGATATTTTTTAAATATTTTATACCTTCCATTATAAAATATATAACTTTTAGTATAGAGTATAAGTTCCGAAGGTGGCGAAGTTTGTAGCTCCTGCCTGGGCAATAAGCAAGATTCTTAAAAGTAATAATTACCTTCCGTTATTGCTGCATCACAATCCTGGAGACGGTCATACTCATCTCTACGAAACTCTGCACACTTTTCTGCCTCGATGTTTTCTAAGGCTATTGATGCAGGTAGACTGTTGGGATGTGCGTGGAATGTATGCAGTTCAGGTTCGGCAGAATCTGAAACTTCGACCGATTCCTTTGGCTGCACTAAGTCGTCAGAATGGACACCAAGCGTTACATCTTTGCCTACAAAATACAGTGTGCAATTGCAATTGTCATGGATATTTTACACTACATAACAGGAATAGAATTTAGCCGAGGTGCTAAGAGATGTGTACTGAAAGTTATAATTATTAATTGATTTTTATTATTGATGACTAACATGTAGTGATAATTTATTTTGCAATTGATCCTTTAAGAACTGCTTTGTGTGCAAGTTTGCCCTTTAGTCCTAAACCCTCAATCGTCCTGTCATTTAAATTATTCAAATTCATGATCGGTTTTAGGGCTCTCTTTTGTCGCATACATTTTGAAACCGAAAATTTTGTCTATGAGTGATAGCCTAAGAAATGTATTGTGATATATGTATGATACTTAATTATTATAGTGATATACATATCAAGTATAAAATCTTTAATGGTCTTTATTACCTGTTTTTTGTGGAGCATGTCTGTGTGAAAGCAGGATGTGATATCTCAAAATATGCCTTTTTGCCTTTATGTTAATTAATAGTTGATAATTTTAGAAATTTAATTATTTATCTATACTGGTTCAGGAGTGTTACTTACTTGAAATTGCACTTATTTCTGAATTTTAGTTACCCATTTTCTATTTCGGATGGGAGGGTGTTTTTCTATACCAATATGCACACTTTGTAAAAACTAGTATAAAAATATTTGGTTTTCTTCAATATAAAAATATGGTGCTGTGGTTGCTCGTTTTTTTATCCACAAGAAGGAGGTTATTTTTGCATAAATAATCAATTGATACCTCGTATTTTAAATTCACATTACATAAATACTTTCGTATGTGCATGCAACAAGTTTTTGGTTGAAAAACCTCCAATACGAACCTATGTCGATGAAAATATTTCGAATTTTGCTTTCTCTACATGCAGCACATGCATGTATAACTTAAAGGGAAAGAAAACTGAATCGACGTAAACTTTGGGAATCCCTGAACTCGAAATGAGGCTTCTTTTAGGCAATGTGTGTGACATGGATGTGGTTAGATGGACACGATATTTCAGAAACTAAGTAAGAGCAGAATGGGATTCGATACTATTATTGCAATCTTAATACTGGGACTCTAGTAATTATGAACAATTATAAACGTTGACTAACATTCTTAAACTTTCTATCCTATAAATAAATCTGGACACTCTATCATGTTAAATAGTCATTCTGTATGTAATTGAATTATCATTTTATCATGATAGATGTTGCGATCTTCATCATCATCATGATACTAAAGCCCTTGTAGGGCCTTGACCTCCTTTAAGATTTTAGACCATTCCTTTCTATTGGACGCTTTCCTCTTCCTTTCTGTTGTCGTTTCCAAAGATCAGTCCGGTTTTCTTTCTTAAAGGTTTCCTAACAAGAATTTTTTCCAGGGTGCAGTTGTTAGTCCCACACCCAACCCCCAAACTGGAGGACCAGTCCCCTTATATAATCCCCAGGGGCAGGGTACCTGGCTATCCCCCCAGGCACTGGGGCCCCATTTTTCGCATTCTATTAAACACAAGGGGGTGGTAGGGTTATTCTACAACCCGCCCCTACACGGGGAAGCTGTTACAATAATAAGACAAAAACATATCTCCTTTAGGACTCTGAAATACTTCTATCCCAATATAATATGTTTTAAATAGATTAAAGACTGAAATTGCAAGATTTTTTCTAGGTATATATTGTTGTATTGTAATAATCTCGTACCGCTCATTTTCTAACACACTAAACAGAGTCAAAGAACATAATATACATGCCTGAGACGGATATGTCATGTTCATCTCTGACTAAACATTTGTCCATGGGATAAGATCTACTTTCAGTCAGCCAGTCTATCTGTTTATCTCACTTTATAAATTTGGAAAATATCTTCAACTTAGTAACTATGGGGAAATGTTGCAAATTGACATGATGTACATGACAACAAAAATGTAACAGACGAAAATTCAATATCATGCAAAATTTAATTTTAATTTCTTAAATAAGCACTGTCGCTTTGGGATAATTATTAATTTTATATTCATGATTTAAAATATAGTGGTTTTTTGGTGCATGGGGCAAGTAAGGTTTTTAGAAATTCTGGGGGGTGTCGTAAATTATTTGCGTTCTGTTGAGAGGTCGTGCAATAGGTAAAGCCTGAGGTTTATGTGTGTCTGTGGATTTTAGGAGTGCAAATGTTTTAGAAGTGAGAATGAGAGGTATTTTTTTAATTATTTTATACCTTCCATTATAAAATATATAACTTTTAGTAAAGAGTATAAGTTCCTAAGGTGGCAAGGTTTGTAGACCCTGACTGGGCAATAAGCAAGATTCTTCAAAGTAAAAATTACCTTCCGTTATTGCTGCATCACAATCCTGGAGACGGCCATATTCATACTCATCTCTTCGAAACTCTGCACACTTTTCTGCCTCCACGTTTTCTAAGGCTATTGCTGCAGGTAGACTGTTGGGATGTGCGTCGAATGTATGCAGTTCATGTTCAACAAAATCTAAAACTTCGACCGATTCCTTTGGCTCCACTAAGTTATCAGTATGGACATCAAGCATTACATCTTTGCCTACAAAATACAGTGTTCAATTGCAATTGTCATGGATATTTTACACTACATAACAGGAATAGAATTTAGCCGAGGTGCTAAGAGATGTGTGCCGAAAGTTATAATTATTAATTGATTTTTATTATTGATGACTAACATGTAGTGATAATTTATTTTGCAATTGATCCTTTAAAACTGCATTGCGTGCAACTTTGCCCTTTAGTCCTAAACCCTCAATCGTCCTGTCATTTAAATTATTCAAATTCATTATCGGTTTTAGGGCTCTCTTTTGTCGCATACATTTCGAAAATTTTATCCATCAGTAATAGCCTAGGAAATGTACTGTGATATACGTATATGATATGTAATTATTATAGTGATATACGTATGAAGTATAAAATCTTTAATGGTCTTTATTACCTGTTTTTTGTGGAGCATGTCTGTGTGAAAGTAGGATGTGATATCTCAAAATACGCCTTTTTGCTTTTATGTTAATTAATAGTTGATAATTTTAGAAATTTAATTATTTATCTATACTGGTTCAGGCATGTTACTTACTTGAAATTGCACTTATTTCTGAATTTTAGTTACCCATTTTCTATTTCGGATGGGAGCGTGTTTTTCTATACCAATATGCACACCTTGTAAAAACTAGTATAAAAATATTTGCTTTTCTTTCTTCAATATAAAAATATGGTGCTGTGGTTGCTCGTTTTTTTATTCACAAGAAGGAGTTTGTTTTTGTATAAATAATCAATTGATACCTCGTATTTTAATTTCACATTACATAAATACATTCGTATGTGCATGCAACAAGTTTTCGGTTGGAACACCTCCAATTCGAACCTATATAGATGAAAATTTTTCCATTTTTGCTTTCTCTAAATGCAGCACATGCATGTATAACTTAAAGGGAAAGAAAACTGAACCGATGTAAACTTTGGGAATCCGTGAACTCGAAATGAGGCTTCTTTTAGGCAATGTGTGTGACATGGATGTGGTTAGATGGACACGATATTTCAGAAACTAAGTAAGAGCAGAATGGGATTCGATACTATTATTGCAATCTAAATACGTGGGCTCTAGTGATTATATACAGTTATAAACGTTGAATAACATTCTTAACCTTTCTATCTTTCAAATGACTTTTTGAAAAAAAAAAAACTGGACACTCTATCATGTTAAATAGTCATTCTGTATGTAATTGAATTATCATCATTTTATCATGATAGATGTTACAATAATAAGGCATAAACATATCTCCTTTAGGACTCTGAAATACTTCCATCTCAATATAATGTTTTTTAATAGATTAATGACTGAAATTGCAAGATTTCTTCTAGCTATACGTTGTTGTATTGTAATAATCTCGTACCGCTCATTTTCTAACACACTAAACAGAGTCAAAGAACATGATATACATGTTTGAAGACGGATATATCATGTTCAACTCTGACTAAACATTTGGCCATGGGATAAGATCTACTTTCTGTCTGCCAGTCTATCTGTGTATCTCACTTGATGATAAATTTGGAAAACATCTCCAACTTATTAACTATGTGGAAATGGTGCAAATTGACATGATGTAGGCAACGAAAATGTAACAGACGAAAATTCAGTATCATCCAAAATTTAAGTTTAATTTCTTAAATAAGCACTGTCGCTTTGGGATGATTATTAATTTTATATTTATGATATAAAATATAGTGCCTTTTTGGTGCATGGGGAAAGTAAGGTTTTTAGAATATCTGGGTTGTCGTAAATTATTTGCGTTCTGTTGGGAGGTCGTGCAATAGGTTAATCCTGATGTCTATGTGTATGTGGACTTTAGGAGCGCAAATGTTTTAGAAGTCAGAATGAGTGAGTATTTTTTAATTATTTTATACCTTCCATTTCAAAATATATAACTTTAAGTATAGAGTATAAGTTCCGAAGGTGGCGAGGTTTGTAGCCCCTGCCTGGGCAATAAGCAAGATTCTTAAAAGTAAAAATTACCTTCCGTTATTTCTGCCTCACAATCCTGGAGACGGTCATATTCATCCTCATCTCTACCAGACACTGCATACTTTTCTGCCTCGACGTTTTCTGAGGTTATTGATGCAGGTAGAGTGTTGATCTGTGTGTCAAATGTATGCTGTTCAGGTTCGGCAGAATCTGCAACTTCGACCGATTCCTTTGGCTCCACTAAGTTGTCTGTATGGACATCAAGCATTACATCTTTGCCTACAAAATACAGTGTGCAATTTCAATAATCATGGATATTTTACACTACATAACAGGAATAGAATTTAGCCGAGGTGCTAAGAGATGTGTGCTGATAGTTATAATTATTAATTGATTTTTATTATTGATAAATAATATGTAGTGATAACTTATTTTGCAATTGATCCTTTAAGAACTGCATTGCGTGCAAGTTTGCCCTTTAGTCCTAAACCCTCAATCGTCCTGTCATTTAAATTATTCAAAATTGTGATCGGTTTTAGGTCTCTCCTTCGTCGCACACATTTTGAAGTCTTAAAATTTTATCTATAACTAATAGCCTAAGAAATGTATTGTGGTACACGTATGTATTATTGTGATATACGTATGATACGTACTTGTTATTGTGGCATACGTATGATGTATAAAATCTTTAATGATCTTTTTTACCTGATTTTTGAGGAGCAATGCTATGTGAAAGCCGGAGGTGATATCTCAAGATACGTCGTTTTACATTTATGTTGGTTAATAGTTGATAATTTTAGAAATTTTTTGTATATCTATACTGGTTCAGGAGTGTTACTTATTTAGGAGTGTTATTTACTTATAGTTGCACTTATTTCTTAATTTTAATTACCTATTTTTCATTTGGGATTGGAGGGTATTTTTTCAAAACACCATGCCCAGTTATGAAGTGTAAAATCTATAATTCAAATATCTGATTTTTTTTTCCATATAAAAATATGATGGTGTGGTTGCTCTTTTTTTATCTACACGAAGGAAGCTGTTTTTGGATCAGAAATCGGTTGATACTTCGTATTTTAACTTCATAACATAAATACATTCGTATGTCCATGCAACAAGTTTACTTTAGAACATCTCCAATATGTATGTCGATGAAGATATTTCGATTTTCGTTTTCTCTGCATGCACCACATTCCTTATATAACTTATAAGGAAAGAAAACGGAATCGAAGCAAAATTTTGAGAATTCCTGAACTCGGATCGCGTCTTCTTTAAGGCAATGTGTGTGGGATAGTTGTGGTTGGATGGATACGATATTTCAGAGTCTAAGCAAGAGCAGAATGGGATTCAGTGCGATTATTACAATCTAAATACTGGGACTCTAGTGATTATAAACAAATATATTAGTTGACTAACATTCTCAACCTTTCTATCCTTCAAATGACCTTTTGAAAAACAAATCTGGACATTTTATTATTATGTTAAATAATAATTCTGTATGTAATTGAATTATCATTTTATCGTGATAGATGTTACGATAATAAGTAAATATTTAAGTTGATTAAGAGTTGAAAATTTTAGAAACTTATTTATTTATTTAAACTGGTTTAGGAAGATTATTTACTTAATAATGCACTTATTTCTTAATGTTAGTTATCTATTCTCCATTGGGAATGAGAGGGTTATTTTTTCGTAACGCTATACACCTTTCTGACGGGTTGTAAATTCTAGTACTATATTATTGCCTAATGTAGCGGAGTTTAAAATTCTTCTCTGTGAAACAGTCGGAAAGATACACCGAAGTAAAACTTACCTGTCAAAGTCACTGCATCCCAATCCAAGGGACGGCCATTTACGTCCTCATCTTTATGACAATCGACAATTTTTTCTTCAGCACTTTCCATGACCGCCGATGTAGGAAGACTGTGGAGTTCTTCATTTGAGGAATGGGATTGAAGGACTCCCCAATCTATAAAGTATAAAAAATAGGAAATAAATATACGTAGGAAAGTAGGAAATAAATATGGGGAGGACTGTATATCCGCATATTAGAGTTCAGAGTTTAATAATGTATTTTTCAGAGTTTAATAAATAAGGATACTGCCGTGATCATAGACTGAAACTGAAACTCACAGATTATACAGTACTGAAATCTGCATGCATAGCAGATTCTAAGAAAAGCACTTCAGAAAATCTTTTATCAGATTTGGACCCGTTTTTAAGAGAAACTTATTTTCTTTGTTTTCATACCTTTCGTATTATGTTCTACGTTTTTGTCCGATTAATATTGCTAAAATGTACCCTCATTTGTTACAACCACTGAGCCGAAATTTGAAGATTTCAGTACGTATCTTTCTTTAGATGAGCAGCGATAAAGATGACATTGGAACTCTTTTCCTCACTACTCTTATAATAATAGCTGCTATTGTGAATAGAATTTTAAATTATTCCTAAATAAAAGCAAGCATATGAAAATTTTCATGTGCCTATTTTTGAAGTTTGAAGGATGAGAAAATGTATGGTGCGTGTTAGTCATGCATATTTATTCTGATGAACTGTTTTATCTTCGAAGTCAGTTTTTGCAAGCTATTTTGTTGTTGTTGAGACCCAGACCGTCCGACCTACCAGAAAGGTGTAAGGTAACTGTATGGACGGCCGGGAAGTGCCACCCAATTTAGACCGGAACCCAGTGGGGGAGGCATCCACAGGGACCGTACCCTCCTTCCCCTACCACCAACCTCTCGGAAGAACTTACGGACCCACATGTTTAACGTGATCGTACTCCGCATGAACACGGCGGCATTTGTGGCAGCGTGCAAATCTAGCGCGCAAACCACGGGGATACCGCACCCGAGATGGCCAACAGCACGCGGCGTTCCGAGGTGGTCACCCACCAAGTACTAACCGCGCCCGATGCTGCTTCACTTCGGGGATCTAACGAGAACCGGTGTTTTCAGCACGGTACGGCCGTTGGCCCCGCAAGCTATTTTGTAAAAAAGTCCGGTTATTACTCTCCAAAATTTGATCAGCACCAAGGTAACCAACAAGTAACGTATCTACCCAATTTGTGAAATTTTGTTAATACGTTTTTAGCTGGAGTGAATACATAGGATTTTTGAGGGCCATTCTGCAGAAAGGCAGGATTTTTAAAATCCCGAATCGTACCAAAATCTAATCTTCTACAGTCATTCCAAGTGACTTGCCTGTAAAGTTTTATGAAATTCGGTCCATTAGATTTCGAGCTATAGTGGATACATACATTGCAAAGACAGACACACGCAGACGTCCCCGCTATTAGTTTTTTCAAGGTCTAGAGGTCCCAAAACGTGTAGATCCGTCGGAGATTCGAGTTGCGATTTCCGACACGATTCCAATCCTTTCCCTATACATTATACCCTGCCATGTATTGCGTGGAAAGTAAACGCAGCTGATTTATCTCAGAAGGATGCTCATCAAGATACGTCGTTGAAGCAGCACGCGCCGTTTGAACCTATTTCGGATATCAACTAGTTAAACAAAATATGTATAAAATATTGAATCGATAAACATTCAAATGGAGTTCTTTCATCGCGAGATTAATCGCAGGATATTCACAAGAGAAGGTGGACAAAATACTAAATCTAATATTTAAAATGTCTGTAAATAAGGCATATGTCCCAGTCTGCATTAGAACCACGAATTTCGTCATGGGCGATTGTTGTGCGACCCATTGCATGACTGAGAGAGAACAGTGTTTCCTTTTATACTGGATGCTAATTTTCCCAAATTTCAGATCGGAAGTGAAATGTAATAAATGTGTGCTCTACTTATTCGTCTATTGTACTTTTTTTCTTCTTTTAATTAAGTTTAAAAATGCGTTCTATAAATCGCAGGAAAAATACGAATACTTATAGTTTGTGTTCTCCTATTTTCACTTCTGTACGACATCTGCAGACCCTTGGAGAGAACCCGTGTTCTAAACGGGATTCAATTGCAATACTCGAGAGGATTTTGCAATACATTTTAATCGGGGTAAAATATGGCAAAAGGGTCACTAGAAACATACATTTTAAAGTGTATTCTATGACTGATTGTATAAAAAAGGAAAATAAAGTTGTAGTCCGTAGTCCTATTCGGCCTTGTCATTTCTTTTATCATGATGACGAAATTCAGTAAATATAGCTACCGATATCCAAAACAATAGCCAATGTAGACCATAAATAAGGACCGGTCTTAGAGCCGGCTCTGAAACTATTCTTAATAAAGAAGTGTTATAGATCATTCTTACATGGATCATCATCTTCGAAACATCCCCGCCTCTTCGGCATTGTATCCACAAGGCAGGTCTGCTCGTGTGCCCAATCAGGAAACCACAGTGGATGATCCAATAGGCGTTTAGTACTGGGTCTAGATTCCGGACTGTAACTGAGGCAAGCTCTGATTACATTGAGCGCCACCGATTTGTTCCTGGACATAATCCATTCATCGGGGAATCTTTGCTTCAGATTGGCATCGAAATTCTATAATAAATAATAATAAAATATTAAGTCAAAGTTAGATTTGTCTTCCTATCTGTGCATATCTACACAAGTAGTTGACGTCTTGCACAATTTTATGAGATATAGCTGTTTAAGTCAAATAAATATATTTCAATAATTTGCGCATGTATTTAATTTATAATAATTATCACTGTATGTAAATGTTTAACGTGTTTTTGTCTTTACAGACCTCTCAAAATTTCGCTGTATACCTAGAAGATTGAATCTTTACGCACTCGTAGTATTGGCCATCGGACAGAACGCTACCTTACCGATTTTTAATGCATTTTGCCCACCGGGGACGGAACAACTAGTTTTAAGAAAGTTACTTTTTCAGATCCCCTCCTCACCCCAGAAATCTCATGGTGACTTAGAAGTCTGAAACGGGCAAACTTTATGTATCGACTAATGGACAGAACCCAACTGAGTCGTATTTTTGATCCCTTGCCAACAGGGTGGAGATCCAGTTTTTTTAAAGTACATCCAGACATCCAAGCATCCTTCCAACAGTGGCGGATTTTGGCCTCTTGTTTGGGGGGGGGGGGGGGGGGGGCGATCTGTAGATCGAAATATTCTCGGAGGTTTGTTCATTTAGGATTTTCTTAACGGCTTCCTATATGCGGATATTTGACATTTTTGAAATAACTAGACAAATTCGGAAGTTTATAGTAAGTTCTTTGCAGCTTATAAAATACGGCCTATCATTTTTTTAAGACCAAAGTAAAACAATGCAGATTGGAAGAAAAGAAAATTACGTGACTATATAAGGAAACAACGAAGTTCAATGCTCTACAACTTTTGATGCACGGAGATCCTAAAAAACCATTTTTTAGCGAAATTGAAGAACTTTAAAAACTTAACAAAATGAAAAATGTTTGAAAAATTTTGCACTTTTCATTATTTAATAATTCACAACCAAATAATGGGAAAAGAGCTGTAGGCTGAAAGAAAAAACTCGTAAAAACTAATTTAGAATAATAAATTTGATCATATAAACATGAGGAGCTATATCTTAATGATTTTCCATGATCAAATTTATTATTCCAAATTAGTTTTTACGAGTTTTTTCTTTCAACCTCTAGATTTTTTCCCATTTTTCTGATCGTGAATCATTAAATAATGAAAAGTGAAAATTTTTTCAAATATTTTTTGTTTTGTTAAGCGTTTAAAGTTCTTCAATTTCGCTCAAAAAGGGTTTTTCAGGGGTATCTGTGCATCAAAAGTTGTGGGGTATTGAACTTCGTATCCCATTGAAATAACATGGAAGTGATTCCATAATTTTTGCCAGGGGTATATAACCTATAACACTATTCAAATATAATTGCCAATTCAGCTTATTGTCGATCATTATCGCTAACAGCCTTACGGAGTCCATCGCAAAAACCTGGCGCCGTTAACCTCCCAGGAAGGATCATCATTATAATATCAACTCAAGTCTTCTTGCTTTTTCTTTAGCAAATCGATCTAAAATTGTTACTGGTGAAATTGCGATATCATAATGCACATGCAACAGAGTCAATCCCACTAGCAGATCTTCTCTAATTGTGTTTCGAAGCCATGTCTTCAATCGTTTTAGTGCTGAGAAGCTACCCTCGGCGGTTGCTACAGTAATTGGTAATGTTACAAGAACTTTCAGTAACACGTAGAACACATGGTGCACTGCAGGATCATAGTTTTGTAGTGCTTCAGAAGCAGACTTGTGTACTCTGCCGGTATCGGCATTTGCTCGCATCCATTTGGTTCTCCAGCTAATCACCTCATCTTGAAGTGTACTGTTCATTTCTTCCACTCCCAGTTCGGCTATTCTGTGATGCTTCTTGCTTCGCTCTGTCCAAGATGGGAGGAGCGACCGACCCTTCGTCCGTGTTGATTTTCGCTAAAAGAGTCGATGGTACTAAATCTTGTAAATATAAGAGATAATCTGTAAATCCAGATTTTCCTGTGCAAATCGGTCTTTTAAGTCTTCGTGGACGGAGTTTAACAAAGGCAAGTAAACATTTATTCTGTAATAATCTTCAGGAGTTATGTTAGGAGCAGTTGATCTATGAACTTGGCGTTCAGCAGTACGTGGTATTTTTATTTCAATTCCAAGATCATTACACATCCCCCCAACCTCTGCATATATTCCCAAAATGGAATTCCACATTTTTCTTAAATTCACTTATTATCGTAATTGCATCAAAGACAGCATCTCGAGCTTTCTTTTTAATTTTATTATGGGAGCGAGATTTCGTGGATAAACTAAGGGAGGAAGAGCAAGACCAAAGTATCTTCCTAATGATATATATATTTTTTTAATTTTATAATTTATTTGATAAAACGTCGACATTAGTCAGGCGTTTGGGGGGGGGGGGGGGGCGATCGCCTCGATCGCCCCTTCTGAAATCCGCCACTGCCTTCCAATGGTTTAAAAGATCAGCTTACAGTATCGATATTGTTTCCTGGAACAAATCTAACAGATACATTTTCCATTTTTCTCCGAGAGTGGCCTAAATGAGCCGGATGGATTGTGGAAGTCCCTTCGAAGCTTTCCAGGCCGGTCATAAAAGGCTTAACTCTACCACGGGACAGAACCTAACGGGGCAATTTCCAATTTTGACTATTGAAACTATTTTCGACTCTAATCACCCGACATTGTTAAACAAACTAAAGCTTATTAAAAAAAAAAATGCCTTTGATAGATACTTACTAGGGTATACCATGAAGACCATTTTATTGAATTAAGCTATAATATTGCAGAAATCATTAGTATTATATATAATTTATAGTTTTATATACTATTTAAAATGCTTAGCAATACTATTAGCTAAGTTGGCGGGATATGCAGCGAGACATTTAAGATTTATAATATGCTTTTTATGCGTTTTTCTTATTGCCAATTCTGACAACCTTTTAAGCAACTCTTAAAACAAAAATAATTTTCTGTATATTATGCAAAGAATTACATTCTTTCACAGTAAAAAGAGAATGTGCGAGATCCACTGCAAAATGTTTTCAACGCTACATTGGACGCTTTTTGGGATACAAACATGCAAAAGTACCGAATTAACCTACATTTTGTTCGACACTTAATCGACAGTAATTTATACTGATAGCACACATCCTATATAAGTAATATCCTTAGTAGCAATCCAACATTGGCCCAATATTGGAAGCCACTATTGCAAATATTGGACTACTATGAAAAATGTACATTTTGACGGAATTGCCACAATAATGGCTTAAAATAATGGGACAATATGACTTCTGCAATATTGGCGTTTCATTGGAAATATTTCCAATGTAATACGAATATTGGCGTAATATTGTAATGAAAATATTTAGCCAATATTGGAGGTCAATGTAACCCCAATATGTGCCCAATATTGGGATAACATTGGAAATGCTTCCAATGTAATGATAAAATATACAATATTCGTATAATATTAGACGAATATTAAATGCTACTAGGGATACACCATGTATAAAATATTTTAATAAATTAGTTCTTCAATTTTGCTAATTCAGTCATTTTTGAAATTTTGGCGATTATTTCGCTACTCTGGGGTAAAATATGATCAAGTTGGCGATATTTCGCTAAATGAGTCCCCAAATGTATCGCCAGGCGTTAAAAACAAATCGAGAGAAGTCCTTTTTCATATAAACTGCTATTGGCAAAATGTCAGGCGTCAAAACAAAATACAAAACTATTCCATTAGAGTATTTTCTCTCGTGAATGGAACGAATTAGATTCACGTGAATAATCTTAATATGTTTATCGCATAATATTGCGTATGGAAAGTTAACATATATCAGAATAGTTAATACTTTTTAAATTTTATGGTAATGTGTATAAAATATATGCAATATCTCGACAATGGTTCATGCTAGTGTTCTAAAATGGGTGTTATTCGTTCTCTAATAAAAAAAATCATAAGAAATGATCCTTTAAGTAACTTTATGGATCATTAAAATAATTAAAAATACTTTGAGTTCTAATTTTTGTCACAGTTAAGTTTTAATACCAATGTATAGGAAATTAGTTAAGTTTTGCGTTAGTTGTAATTTTTTTATATTAAAACCAAAATGAATGTCAGGTATTGTTTTTTTAATATGTAGACTTATATCGTTAAAATATCTAGAAGATAAAAAATATGGGAATATTAGAGCAAAAAAATTAAAAATTCACAGAAGTCATCAACCTGCAGAGCACCAAAGACAGGTGGGAAGACATCCGTCTCCCAGTTCTTGATGTCCTTGGGCGGTTCCTTTGCAGAGAGTTCGGTCCAGATGGTAAGAGCCAGCATTCCAAAGGACCACACATCCAGAGGCTGTCCCCATACTTCAGCTGCTGTAAAACACTCCGGGGGGCGATGGAATTGAGCAAGTCCCGATCTGTTCAGAGTCAAAAATATGTTTAGACATTTCATATTGGGATTCATTACAATATTACTATTTTTGTAATTATTTTATACATCTTTATAGGCACTACTCTATCTTCGAGGCATCGGGATGGTGTGAATTTTATCTTTTTGATAGGTTTAGTTCTCAATTTTTACCTTTTTAGAAAGTTTGTAATCGATTTCCTCCCTTTGCACTGAATTAAATTTTTTTGGGAGGTTTATACTGATTTTTTTTTCGGGCATCTCCCCTATAGAAGACATTTATGCCAAAATCGTAGCTTTCGAAAGCAGTTTTCATTTTTTCAAAATTTGGAAAATAATTTAGTTGTAGCTTTTCTTCTAAAGCTAAAACCTCAAACTCTCGCATTCATTCATCAGGCATAGACTGGCATTTACATATTCAAAGAATAAATATTTAAAGTGTTGTTTTCTTATGAAGCTGAACTTATAATTTAGGTAAATTTAGGCTGAACTTATAGTAGAGGAGCTCTAATATTACCTACTGGTTAATCCACTTTTGTATACCCACATATAATACGTAGTCGAAATATACTCACTCTCTAACTGGGTGTCTCGCCTCATCTGCGTACGAGAAATCTCCCAGGACTGCCCTTGACTGACAGATGTGGACATTTCCTGGTCGCAGGTTTAGATAGACAAATCCATTCTCGTGTAGGTATGTCAGGCCTTTAAGAACCCCTTCCATCCATTCCACCGTCACTTGAAACTCCAGCTTTTTTAGGAAAGTTTCTTTCTCAAAATACCACCCGAGTGTTCTGCTGAAGTAGGGTAGAATGTGGACGTCTCCTCCCGGTACAAATAGCCGGTCCAGGATAGGCAGGATGTTGTCATGTTCCAAAGTGGGCCAGATGCACAGTTCTCCGACTTTGGACCAGCACCATGGCTTAATTTTTACTATCATATTTTCTCCTGTGCTTTTTTGTCTTAGCTGCCAAATCTCCTCCAATCTATCTTTGTGCATGAGATGTTTGATGCAATATTCTTCCTTCAATTCATTAAAAGCCCTCTTTCTGATGCTTTGTTTAGACATCATTGTCCCACTGGACTTTTTACAGCTTAAATTCATCATTTTTCAAATGTGGTATGTGGTTTTTAGCTATGGAAACTTTAGCAAACTTAAATCAATTGGAAATATTTTTATCTTTCAGATTGATATCAATTGTTTTAATAAAGAACTTCAAATGGGCATTGTTGCAAAATAAAGTCTCATAAAAACATATTGTTGAAAACTTAGTATTGTTTAAAGTAAAAATCATTGTTGCTGTAGAAGTATAACAATAAAATATTGAGAGCATTCTAACCAATCGCAGCGCGATTGTTTTCGACCAATCAGTGGCTTTGAAAGGCCATATATATCAATGATTTGCATAACGTAATTGTTAATTTTTACTTCTTCCATTTGCTTTTGACATCGAATTTTTAGCCTATTTTTCACTGAGGAAAGGAATAAAATGTAATCTCGATAATAATAGAAATCGGTATCGATGACTAGCATATGTGTGTGTGAGGGGGGGGGGGGGTTGTTGCTGTTAAGACCCAGACCGTCCGACCTACCAGAAAGGTGTAAGGTAACTGTTTGGATGGCCGGGAAGTGCCACCCAATTTAGACCGGAACCCAGTGGGGGAGGCATCCACAGGGACCGTACCCTCCTTCCCCTACCACCAACCTCTCGGAAGGACTTACGGACCCACATGTTTAACGTGATCGTACTCCGCGTGAAGACGGCGGCAGTTTTGGCAGCGGCTGGAATCGAACCCGGGTTTAAGTTTTCAAATATAATAAATTAATGTAGTATTGTGATAAGTTTTAAAATATTACCGAGGGATGTATTGCATTTTAGACTTGTTTAAATAAAATTGCATTTCAATTGGAAAGTGTTTCATAATCAATGCTTTAAGCATGATTGATCTTTCTTGTTTCTTCTTTAGGGGGTTCCACGCACCAAAATTTTTGATTTTCCGAATAAATGTGAAACGCGAATTATTCATAAATTTACGTTGTTTATTGTTGGACTGTTGATTTTCAACCGGTATTCGGCTAGTATGTATCCATTGCCAAGTGTCCGTCTGTCACGCCTTTTTAAGCACTTCTCGAATAGACAGAGACAATGTCCACGCCAAAACGTTTGAAAATAAAAGCATGCTTTATGATTTGATAGTGACTTAAACTTTTTTAAGTGAGATAGAGTCTCGCAATTTAGCACACTGCCTAATTGTTCAATAAAACCCTCTAGAAAAATCGAATTTTTCAAAAATGTTCTGTGAAGGGGGTGTCTACATCAAGACGTTCGAAAGGTGAAACGAGAGAAAAGCATATTTTGCGATGAGACAGATACTTCACATTTGATGTATGGGTAGATAGTTCGAGAGAAAGTAAGTGCGCAATTTTAGTTTTTCGATAGTTACTACTTTAGGGGTTGCCACTTAAAAAAATATTCCATTTGCCGAATAAATGATAAACGTCTACTTTTAAATGTGGTGGAGACTTGAATTTTTTTTAAACAGATCAATTATTTAATAACATCCTCGGAAAAATTCAAATTTTTTAAAAATGTTTAATACAGGAGGGTGCTTTACTCTAAAATATTTGAAAGGTGAAATTATAGAATACTGATACTTCAATAGGATCTAATATTTCAAATATAGATTATAAATTAGGTGTGAGGGTAGATAGCTTGACGGGAAGAAAGTGTTCAATTTCAGTTTTCCAATATTTATTTCTATAGGGGTGCCACACACCAAAATGTTCTATTTGAAGAATGAATGAGAGACGCTTTATTTTAAATAGGACATAGACTTAAAATTTGTTACACGGGTCAATCGTAAGATTAAAGTAAAATCGAGTATTTTAAAATTTTTCTGTATAGAGTGGTAGTGGTAGGAGAGGGGGGGGGGGGTGCTCCACACCAAAACTTTCGAAAGGTGAAATAATAGATAACGACTTGAAATTTGATGCATGGGTCAATCAATCGATAAAACCTAAGGAAAGAATCGTTTGTTTAAAAAATGTTAATTTAATGGGCATTTCATACAAAAACATTAGAAATGGGAAATGATAGTAAAACGGATATAGATACTGATATATATTATTCACATTTTTCGAGTGTTGCTTATTGTGAGGCCGTTGATTTTCAACAAGTATTCGGTCAGTATATACTAATTGCCAAGTGTCCATCTGTTTGTCACAAGTAGTTCTAAAACACCGGTTCTGCAGCAGATTGAGGAGGTGGTGCAAAGGGATGCAGAGCGGTGGCTCCTTGAGGAGGAGAAGGGTTATTATTGGAGGTAGTTTTGTGGAGGGAGGATGTTATCAGTATGGAAAGCCAACGTGGCTTTGATGCTGAGGAGGTCTTGGGTGGATTTCGCAGTGAGGTGAATTATTATCGGAGGAAGTATTGCGAAAGGGGTGTACTATCAGCATAGAACGCCATCTCGACCTTGGTGCTGAGAAGGTAATGGCCTTATCGCAAGGGAGTGAAATATTTGGACATTGATAGATTGGGGTGATGTCGCAATATTTGAATAGTTGATCTATCTGATAATTTAGGGGAGGGGGATGAACTTTGACCCGCTTGTGCAATGAGATAACAGGAGCTCTGTGGACGATGACCGCCTCTCTCCGCTGCTGCTGACCAAGGTTATTATATCTATAAGGTTGCGCCACTTCAGCTCCAGCCAATGAGAGCACGTAGGGACGCAACGTCACTTGGAGTTAAAAGTCAGGAACGACCCGGTAGACTCCAATGTTAAAGTATGCTAACAAAATTGATTTAATCATTTTTTTTAATTTAAAATATGAAATAAATACTCAAATAACATTAATTTTACTTGAACACAACTTAAATATGCAGTACAGGTTTTATTTCGAAGGGTACATACATAATAAAACTGTATATCCCTTCCTGAAAAATATAAATCATCTGAAAGTTTCGTTTCGTTTTTTGAAACCAGTCAATGTTATTACAGGAGACGATGCTATTTTTAATGAATTTTGTTTTAAATACACGAATTTACAGAAATATGTTGGGAAAGTTTTCTAAACAAACAATCATTCTAAAATTTTCATTATACACAAATAAACATTGCGTAATTTCTTTCTAAATGCATATAAATAAAGTTGTTTTCGATTATGTTATCTCTAATAATTGAAAATCAAAACAATAATTAAAACGCTAACACTAAGAGTTTTATGTCTTTTTAGGGGGGGGGGGATGTACTTATGCCTAACTAGTAAACAATTTAAGTGATGTTTCTATAATTTATATGAATTTTGTTTTAAATACACGAATTTACAGAAATATGTTCGGAAAGTTTTCTAAACAAACAATCATTCTAAAATTTTCATTATACACAAATAAACATTGCGTAATTTCTTTCTAAATGCATATAAATAAAGTTATTTTCGATTATGTTATCTCTAATAATTGAAAATCAAAACAATAATTAAAACGCTAATACTAAGAGTTTTATGTCTTTTTAGGGGGGGGGGGGGGTGAGGGATGTACTTATGCCTAACTAGTAAACAATTTAAGTGATGCTTCTATAATTTATATGAATTTTGTTCACAAACCATCTCCTATACACACTACACAATTTGCATGCACATACATGTACACAACTTGCAACCTGATTTAGAACAGAGGTTCCCAACCTTTATCCCCTTGAAAACCCGCGCCTGTTTATTTTCTTAAATCGTAACCCCCACCCCCACCATTTTTTGAATGTAATAACATTTAATTAATAAAATGTAATGTAATAAAATTTAACTAATAGAATGTAATGCAATAAAATTTAATTAATATAAAATGTGCGAGATTAAATCCTGTTAGATTTTTCTAAAATTACAACATCATTAGAAAATATATAAAGATACAAATAACTTGCTGTAAAATGAAATGAATAAATAGTATACTGTACTTTCGTCCTTTAAAATTTAAAAATCCTACATAATGGAACTTCATGAACTAAACTAATGTTTCAAGAAAGAAGTGCATTTTCCCAAATTAATATAAATTTTATAATGTTGACTACTTTAAAAGAAAATTTTTGATTAAAATTTGCATTATTCAACCTTAAAAAAAAGAATATAAATAAATTTTGAAAATATAAGTATAATGTACTTTTAGTCATTAATTTCTTAATAAAAAATATCTTTGGTATAATAAAATAACTTAAATGAGTCCTATTCTTCAATACTGAAATTTTTGCATGTATCTGAGGTTGAGAAACATGACTCTAAAATATACATTATATTACGAAAAGAACACTTATTCACATAAAAAAAGCTAGCATTGCCTGGAATTTAAGATGCAAATCTTTGATTAAAATTCTAGTTGAACTTGTAAGAAGTCTTCGAAAACCAACAAACACTTTAAAAATACACCTGTTTAAAACAAAAAATAAAAAACCCCGCGCGCCTGCCGCGCCATCTTGTGCCGCGCGCTGCAAGTAAACTCCAACTTCAAATGACGTCACAGTTAGTGTTCGTAGCAGAGGAGTGGCACCTCCTGGCTGCTCTAAGTCCTCTGGACGAGTCGGACGGTCTGGGTCTTCAACCCCCTGGCTGCTGACATACTGACAGGGGAGTGCCACTTCTCTGCCACGAACACTATCTGTGACGTCAGTTGGAGTTGGAGTTTACTTGCAGCGCGCGGCACAAGATGGCGCGCGGTTTTTTTTTATTTTTTGTTTCAAACAAGTGTATTTTTAAAGTGTTTATTGATTTCGATTCTTACAAGTTCAACTAGAATTTTAATCAAAGATTTGCATCTTAAATTCCAGGCAATGCTAGCTTTTTTTATGTGAATAATTAAGTGTTCTTTTCGTAATATAATGTATATTTTAGAGTCGTGTTTCCCAACCTCAGATACATGCAAACATTTCAGTATTGAAGAATAGGACTCATTTAAATTCGTTTATTAAACCAAAGATATTTTTAATTAAGAAATTAATGACTAAAAGTACATTTATATTTTCAAAATTTATTTATATTCCTTTTTTTAAGGTTGAATAATGCAAATTTTAATCAAAAATTTTCGTTTAAAGTAGTCAACATTGTAAAATTTATATTAATTTGGGAAAATGCACTTCTTTCTTGAAACATTAGTTTAGTTCATGAAGTTCCATTATGTAGGATTTTTAAATCTTAAAAGACGAAAGTACAGTATACTTTTTATTCATTTCATTTTACAGCAAGTTATTTGTATCTTTATATATTTTCTAATGATGTTCTTGTAATTTTTGAAAAATCTCGCACATTTTATATTAATTAAATTTTATTACATTACATTTTATTAGTTAAATTTTATTACATTACATTTTATTAATTAAATTTTATTACATTCAAAAAATGGGGGGAGGGGGGAGTACGATTTAAGAAAATAAACAGGCGCGGGTTTTCAAGGGGATAAAGATTGGGAACCGCTGTTTTAAATCAGATTGCAAGTTGTGTACATGTATGTGCATGCAAATTGTGTACAAAATTGTGAACAAAATTCATATAAATTATAGAAGCATCACTTAAATCGTTTACTAGTTAGGCATAAGTACATCCTCCCCCCCCCCTAAAAAGACATAAAACTCTTAGTATTAGCATTTTAATTATTGTTTTGATTTAATCTCGCACATTTTATATTAATTAAATTTTATCACATTACATTTTATTAATTAAATTTTATTACATTCAAAAAATGGAGGGGGGTGGGGTACGATTTAAGAAAATAAACAGCTTGCCCGTATATTTTTCATCATGAATCAATATACTATAATACATTTAATTTATTATTCTGAAAGTATATCATAGTGTGTGTGTTAAACGATTATTTTCTATATTTTTATATGTTTACATTGAATTTCGATTTGATATAAATTATCTTTTTGATCTAAAAAAAACTAATAAAACCAAGTGTTTAGCAATAAGTTCTTCGCTATAAAAGCATCACTTAAATCATTTACTAGTTAGGCATAAGTACATCCCTCCTCCCCCCCCCCCCCCTAAAAAGACATAAAATTCTTAGTGTTAGCGTTTTAATTATTGTTTTGATTTTCAATTATTAGAGATAACATAATCGAAAATAACTTTATTTATATGCATTTAGAAAGAAATTACGCGATGTTTATTTGTGTATAATGAAAATTTTAGAATGATTGCTTGTTTAGAAAACTTTCCGAACATATTTCTGTAAATTCGTGTATTTAAAACAAAATTCATTAAAAATAACGTCGCCTCCTGTAATAACATTGACTGGTTTCAAAAAGCGAAACGAAACTTTCAGATGATTTATATTTTTCAGAAAGGGAAATACAGTTTTATTATATATGTACCCTTCCAAAAAACCCCTGTACTGCATATTTAAGTTGTGTTCAAGTAAAATTAATGTTATTTGAGTATTTATTTCATATTTTAAATTAAAAAATATGATTAAATTAATTTTGTTAGCATCCTTTAACATTGGAGTCTACCGGGCCGTTCCTGACATTTAACTCCAAGTGACGTTGCGTATAGATATAGTAACCTTGCAGTGCAGTACATCGGACTAGCATCTCAATCCTGCGGTCATTCCCAATGGGAAACAAAATCCGGTGCAATGCGCATGCTCACGGACCCTTCCTCTCCAGTGCTTCAATATTTCGTCAAGGGGTGATATAAATAGTGTGCAGTAAATAAATGCGATCCAAAATGTACAACACCGCATCCCAATGAGAATATTTACGAATATGTGCAGTGTTGCCTTGGATTTTAATGTTCGTTCTGAGATTTTACGATTTTTAGACATTGTCAATTTGTAATGTAATGGTTGAATGGTAAACAGAACGAAGAACTGTCCTCTATTCTTTAAATTCTAATCCGATTTTAAATGTATGGTAAAGGAAAGTTTTATTTTAAATAATATAATATTTTATGATTTTGTAAAGTATACACTTGAGAATTACATTCGTAATTTTACACATAAGGGGAAAAAAGGTATTTTCTTATCGCTACATATGTGAAGTTATTCAATTGCAAGTTTACTTTAATTTTTGTGTCTCAGGTGTGGATTAACCATGAATTTTAAGAGGGGGGCGATTTGCATGAACATATTACTTTGCGAGTTAATAGCGTTGTGTAAACAAACCTCTGTGTGCTGTAATACATAATGATACGCTACTGCAGGGGCGGCTATTCAGGGGGTCCGCGCGGACCCCCTTGAATAAGCACTTCAAATTATTTTAGTTATATAGGTTAATTACAATTTTTAAGGAAATTATCTGAATTTTATTCCAATTAAAATTCGAATTATTGGAAATAAGTGATGAAATTGTCACTAGATGGCAGCACTAGCTTTGAAGGAGTCTCTTATGCTCTTTTCATACCATATTAAATCTATAGGGAAAAATACTGCATTGCAGGGAAAGACGACGGATTCTTAATGAGGCCGCGTCCCTACATTGCCTCTGGGCTGATAGAACGAATGGTATGTTAATATAACGGCAATAGAAATTAGAGTTAAAAAAAACACACATTGCAATATTCCAATTCGATGTGAGCCGCGGCTCAAATCGGAGAAATGCCAAGAGGAAACGAAGAAACCGCCAAGAAGAAACAAATACTGTGAACGACTGACTCAAATTGGCTAAGTTTCGCTAACTTGGCCTCGAATTTTCCGTGATAAATGTTGTTGTTGTTGAAACCCAGACCGTCCGACCTACCAGAAAGGTGTGAGGTAACTGTTTGGACGGTCGGGAAGTGCCACCCAATTTAGACCGGAACCCAGTGGGGGAGGCATCCACAGGGACCTTACCCTCCTTCCCCTACCACCAACCTCTCGGAAGGACTTTCGGACCCACATGTTTAACGTGATCGTACTCCGCATGAACACGGCGGCAGTTTTGGCAGTGGCTGGAATCGAACCCGGGCCTACCGAGTGCAACTCCAGCGCGCTAACCAATGGGCTACCGCGCCCCTTGATAAATGTGTGTTTTCTCTGTCGCTTATTTTTAAAATAATAAATTTGGATGTTTGAATACATATTTGAAAATAAATTGCTGTATTTATGTAATTCTGATTTATTTTATTGATTCTATTGACCTAGTCCTTTCAGTTTTGGTTCAGGACGAAATAGTTTAGTATTAGATACACAAAATAGAAATTCAAAAAAGTTGCGATACATATTTTGTGCTCTTTACTTAATAGAATAAATGGTGGTTATTTATGGTATTTTGGGGGTTTCTGTTCTTCGCCTTCGGTAGAAAACTGCATTGTTTGGGGCACTCAGTTTAGTTTTGACCCACCCATCCGTATTACTGAAAATGTTTCTCTCCCTAAGCGCCCGGTGGGGGATCATTTCTGATGTAGGGTGGTTCTGTCCTTCGGAAAGGGGATCATTTCTGATTTAGGGTAGTTCTATGCTTTGTTTGTGACGAGTTTCAATGCGTTTCACCTCTTAATTGTTTAAAAGCCACGAGAATTGTATTTGTGGCATACCCGTGGATATTTTTAGTGACACTTTCAGAAATGTGTTGTCTGAGGGGGTGGGTCTCTTTGACTTACTCAGCTGTCTTACTTTTTCAGCTATTTAACATTAAAGATTGAACAAATTATAAATATTTGCTAAAGAATGTTAAAAAACAATTTCAACCAGATACTTTATTCTTTGATCTGACGTTGTTTTCCTTAAAATCTGCCCCCCCCCCCTTCACCGGCCACTACTCAATCTCCCTGGTTTTGCTTCTAATTTCATTGAAGACCAATATTGCACCGACATTTCCTAGGCATAAATTTTACTTGAGGTAGTCCTAAAATTTCTCATCTGGCTTCCTAATTAAGCGATTTTGAATCTACTGGTGGTTATAGTCTCTGCACTCTCTATACGTGCATCGCCTGGACATGTATATTTTTTTATTCAAACCCCCCTGAGCGTAACTTTTAGTTTAACTAACCCGCAAAGTTTTACATCTCGGTTTCTAAATTGAGCGATTTTGAATCTTATGGTAGCTACAGTCTTTGTACCACCTGAATGTACATCTTTTTCGTATCAATTCCCTGGGCGCAACATTTACTTTAAGTAGTCCTCCTCTAATTT
Organism: Amaurobius ferox; assembly: GCA_951213105.1. Classification (NCBI taxonomy): domain Eukaryota; kingdom Metazoa; phylum Arthropoda; class Arachnida; order Araneae; family Amaurobiidae; genus Amaurobius; species Amaurobius ferox. The sequence goes on along the minus strand of OX578146.1, from coordinate 139,491,510 downwards.
CACATCTCGGCTCCTAATTGAGCAATTTTGATTCCGCTGGTGGTTATAGTCCTGTTATGAAATGCTTGCCTTGTTTAATATTATTTTCTTTCAAAATTTAACTTCCCGCAAATTCTAATTCACTTTCGATTCTAAAACTTGTTCTCAGAAATTTATTCCAAATTGATAAAGCGCCATTTCTGTATTCGGCCCTTTTGGATATTTCCCGCCAGTTTCGGTAAACCTCGGCGTAGTAATTTGTCACGCGATTTAGTACATGTACTTCGCATTTGCATTTCATATTCCATAACATTGGAACTCTTTTTCTTTGCGTCATGAACGCGTAATAACATTAAAGATGCTTAAGTCTGTTTTCGGTGAATAGTTTTAATTGGCGATGTGACGGGGAAGGGGTAGGACGCGCTTTGCCTACGGGGGTAACATAATGAGAATTCTAAAGTTCTAAGATGTTATGAATTAAGTTAAAAGTAATTAAAAGATTAGCGAGCAGATTCACTTCAGTGGTGAGATGATGAATTCGAAATGTTTAATTGAAATATGATTATTGAAGATTTTGTCAACTGCTTTGGTTTTCGATATCAAGTTGTTTGTTCCTGTCCTAAGGTTAATTATGCTCGAGATGAATAAAGTTATTTAAGTTCAAAGGCCAAGATTGTTCGTCTCATTCTTCAAATGCTTTCATCACCTGCATCCCGAGGTATTCATCATAAGCGTGTTCTCATCGACTATCTCCAATTCCGGAATAATCCGTCATCCCGGAATGTCTGAATACTTCTCGTAGTTTTCAATTTACGAATATAACACACAACGCAAAAGAAGTTCAGAGATGCTTCATCACCACCCAGCGACCACTTATTCCGACACGAGCCGCAACATATGATGCCCACTCCCGATCAATGCTGATCCCATTCCATTACAAATGGTGCCGCTCCCATTTCACTACAAATGGTGCCGTTACATCAGAGTCTGCAAGAATGACTCTTACGATCCTGTGGTGTGCCATGAATGCCTACACCAGCTGTGTTAATCCTACGTTGACATCGGGAGGTCGATTCCCGAGTCGGCAAAGTGAATTTATTTTTTTTTAGCTTTAAAAGTGGAATGCATCTGTGAGTTGAAAAATGGTAAAAGAGGGTGAGATTTATTGTTTAAAATAAAATAAAATATGTCTTATTGTCAATTATACAAATTTGAGGATGTAGTTAATACCTGTAGAAAGGTAAGTCTTGAAAAGCTGAAAAAAAAAATGGTATAGTTGAAAATTTAAATAATATGCTTGTTATACTTGAATAATTCCTTTTGCTCATTCATTGTTGAAATTTTTGTATTGAATTTATGTTTATTATTAATATTGTATACATCTAAAAAATGTCAGCAAACATAACTAGTGCTTTAAGTTTAATCCCTACATTTGGTGGAGCAGTCGGGGAATCCTTTTCAGAATTTATCACCAAATTCAATAACACTGCCAATTTCTTCCAATGGAAGGAGGAAGAGAAAATTTTTGCTTTAAATACCAAACTAATATCGCAAGCAGCAATCGCCCTTAAGCTAAATACTGGCGAATCCTTCGATGAGATTGTCAAAAATCTCTCATTGAGATTTAGTACTGGTGTGCCACTTGCAAACCATTGGCAAAAGTTGAATAACATTGATTATAATACACATGATATTTTGATTTTTTTTGACAACATGGAGATAACATTTGGTGAATGTTTCCCTACCAAAGAGATTGAAAACATCCGCGACACAATTCTGTTATCTATTACAATAGATAAACTTCCACCGCACATCAAAAGAGCTGTCCTGGCTAACGATCCAAAAACTTATGCAGAAGCGAAAAGAACTGCCATTCTTGAGCACAATGCTTGGCTCGCCATAACTCCCCAGTCCAGCGAAATGCCTGTAATTGCAAACACGCTGCAGTCACCTGAAATGCAACAAATACAAAGTAAAATTGATTTTTTGGAAGAGGAGTTACTAAAATTCAAATTGGAAAATGAAAATTTAGAAAATTGGAGAAAAATTCCAGAGTGTTATTTATGTGGCAAAAAAGGCCATATTCAAAGAAATTGTTTTTTTAGAGAAGATTTTGGACAAGAGCGGCAAATAACACAGAAACTGAAATCAAATAACCGCCAGAATAGAAGATTCAGACAATTTAGTCAGGAAAGTAGAAGAAATGACAACCTTGAACAACATCCCATTGAAAATCCCTCATATCCTGCATACAATCCAAAAATTAGGGACACAATTGTAACATCATTGACTGATGAAAATTTAGGATCCTTGGAACCGGTTAGAAATAATATTGGAAATACTTTGGTTACAATAGGTGAACAAGTGATTCCTAGTAAAACACCCATCGTAAATACTTCCATTTTTGGGACAAATGTTCCACTCCTTGTTGACACTGGAGCATGCCTTAGCTTAATATCAAGGGACATTTTGAAACAAATTCCTTTTAAAGTCCAAATAAACCCAGCTCAATTGACTGTATCACTTGTTACAGGAGACTTTATGCAACTAACTGAAAAAGTCACACTCCCTACCATCATAAATGGAGTTGAATACAAAATTACATATCATTTGGTTAATAATCTAAAATCTCAAAATTATAAAGGAATCCTAGGGATTGACTTTCTTTCGTGCCAAAATTTTAGGATACATTGTAATAAGGGAACAATTGAAAATAATGCATCTAATTTATCAGCAATACCTAGAAGAGAAGTTCCAAAAATTGTACAATGGGAAGATCAATATAATGAAAAAATAATCCCTGAATCACAGGAAATTATTAAACAAAAAGAAGATAGAATAAAAAGTTTAGAAAACCTACATCTGGCAAACAAGAAAAGAATTGATGAGGGAAATAAAAGATGGATTGAATTAGCTAACTCTTATGAAAAAGAAATATATGATTTAAAAAACTATTGTAAAGGATTAGAAAATGACAATCATGAACTTTCTCAAAATTTAAAGGCAGCTTGCCGAGATGTTAACTTTTTGGAAAATAAACTTTCAAATTTCCAACAAAATTGTTTTCAGTCATATAAAAATAATAGAAGGAACAACCATCAAAGATTTAACAGAAATTTAAGAAATCAGAATCGAAGTAAATCCTTTTATAATGCCCAATATGTAGTGAAACCATCTTATCCTCCATTTCAACAACAGAAAGGTAGCTATGACACAAATAAATTTCGCAGTGAGTTTCATCATCAAAATCCCATAAATCCAAATATAATACAAGGTCAACAGATAAAAGAAGAATTTGAAAAAGCTTTCAATTCAATCAACAATCAGAAATCTCTCAAAACTGACATTGATATTTGTAAACAAGTTGCACAAAGTAATAATCAAAATTTCCATAATTTAGACCTGAGAGTACAACAAAATTCTAATCCTGAAAATAACAAAATGCAACAAATGTCACAACCTTGTATGGATAAATTTAAAAGTAAAGAAAAAGAAAATATAGATGAATCCGTAGAGTCAGATGACTTGTATGAAAATCAACCATCTCATGCAGATCAAATGCAACTTTTGAAAGATTTTGAAAAAATTACTGTACAAATTTTAGAAGTACATAAGAAAACACAGAGCATGTATGATACCAAAGACTTTAAGTCAATTCCACATATTTTGGAAGAGGTAACTCAGCTTTTGTGCACACTAGATGCCCTTCAGTTACATGATAATCAATTTGTAAGACAACATAGAAGATCTCACATAGAACGATTAAATGCTATAGCAGATGATCTCCAAAACACACTAGAACAAAATATGGAAATTTCAAAGGAAGAAAAAGTCACTAGTCCTCTAAATGCTATTAGCATCTGTACTGATAAGGTGAATAATGCATCTAACAGCAAGGAAAAAAATGCTCTAATACCAATTGAGGAAATACAGAAAATCATAAAGGAACAGAAAACTGACCCTCATTGCATAAAAATTCGAAGAGCTGTTGAGGAAGGTAGTCAACCTCCAGCATATAAACATATAAATTTTCTTATATACAACGATGCTCTCTATGCTAAAAACAAGAGGCATAACCATGTTCAGAAATCATTCGCACAGGAAAGATTAGTAGCTCCAAATTCGTGCATACCTACATTATACAAGTTATTTAACACATCCACAAATTCAACCCGATGTGAAATGTCAAAAATTATGTCAGATATCAAAAGAAACTTTTTTGTGCCAAATTTAAAAAAAGGTATGACAAATCTAATATCCAGTTGCGACGTTGAAAGAAAATGTGTGAAACCCAGAAACGTGAAAGTAAACAATTCGCAGAAAAGACATAATCAGGAGTTGACTGGAAGTTCACACTGGTGCCAAAATCAAATGATTGACTATTCCAAAGTCAGAAAGGCACAGAATTTTCGTGAAAATCCGAAATTCAATATTTTCAGAGGCACTCCCCAACTTCAAGAGTGGAGTTTTCCCAAGACCTCATCTGTGGCAAAACAGCCCAGAATGCAATCGTTTGTGCAGAGAATGTCACAGCGCAACCATCCCAGCTGAAACCTCGCACATTTACGAACAAATATTAAAATGGAAATTATTCAAAATTTTTTTTTGTATATGTCTATTTTTTTTTAAAGAAAGGAAATGAGTTAATTTTTTTTTGTTTATTTTGGAATAGGAAATTGGAAATAATTTTATTAAAGTAAAGAATTTTTTTTGTATAAAGGTTTAAATTGAATTTTTTTTTGTGAAAAAGTGGATTTTTTTTTGAGGAAAAATTATTTTTTTTTTCATGAAGTTATAAAAGAACTTTCACATTTTTTTTTGGAAGTCTGATTTTCGCGAGTACTCGCACTTATTGAACTTTGACCACAGTCAAATTTTTTTTTCAAATAAAATATGTTGTATTGTTTACGCGCGCATATAATCTGTTTATTTATTTTTGTGATCACAAATTTTTTTTTAGCTGGCCAGTTATTGTAAATGAATATGTATCATTATGTTAAGGTTTGTTAATGTGATATTGTAAATATAAATTGTAATAGGTAAAAAAGGAAATTGTATGTAAGTATTAGGATGTCTGAAGATACTACAAATCTTAATGGATGTAAGTAATATTGGTGTAAATGAAATATTGTTACTTGTATTGTATATATATGGTATTTTTTTTTAAAGACATCTCACCCGGTTAGGTTATTCTAAAATTGATTTTTTTTTGCGCAATGTTCATGACAATCTGATATGCAATAGTGATAAGATTTTTAATTTTTGAATTGAAACACATTGAGGAAAATTTAAAAAAACTCAACCCCCTCACTTTTATCTAGCATGTAAGGACTTCTTTGGTGAAAATGTGTGTATGAATGTGAGCGAATGCAGTGTTGTATGAATCAAATTTTCACATCTGTCCTTGTTTTCGTTGAATTTCTGGGTTGAGAAATACACATATTTAGGAAATAAGAATTGATTGCATTTGACAATCCTATTTGCATAACAGATCCTAAATTTTTTTTTGTTGAAAATTTTGTGGCATATTTTTTATCCAAGAAATTGTTGGTTTTTTTTTATGTCACCGCTTTATTTTATTTAGGCATATTTGGAATATTTTTTTTTTTGTTAGTCTTTGTTCTGTGCCAGAACAAATCCTCGTTTGCGGCGGGGATATGTTATGAAATGCTTGCCTTGTTTAATATTATTTTCTTTCAAAATTTAACTTCCCGCAAATTCTAATTCACTTTCGATTCTAAAACTTGTTCTCAGAAATTTATTCCAAATTGATAAAGCGCCATTTCTGTATTCGGCCCTTTTGGATATTTCCCGCCAGTTTCGGTAAACCTCGGCGTAGTAATTTGTCACGCGATTTAGTACATGTACTTCGCATTTGCATTTCATATTCCATAACATTGGAACTCTTTTTCTTTGCGTCATGAACGCGTAATAACATTAAAGATGCTTAAGTCTGTTTTCGGTGAATAGTTTTAATTGGCGATGTGACGGGGAAGGGGTAGGACGCGCTTTGCCTACGGGGGTAACATAATGAGAATTCTAAAGTTCTAAGATGTTATGAATTAAGTTAAAAGTAATTAAAAGATTAGCGAGCAGATTCACTTCAGTGGTGAGATGATGAATTCGAAATGTTTAATTGAAATATGATTATTGAAGATTTTGTCAACTGCTTTGGTTTTCGATATCAAGTTGTTTGTTCCTGTCCTAAGGTTAATTATGCTCGAGATGAATAAAGTTATTTAAGTTCAAAGGCCAAGATTGTTCGTCTCATTCTTCAAATGCTTTCATCACCTGCATCCCGAGGTATTCATCATAAGCGTGTTCTCATCGACTATCTCCAATTCCGGAATAATCCGTCATCCCGGAATGTCTGAATACTTCTCGTAGTTTTCAATTTACGAATATAACACACAACGCAAAAGAAGTTCAGAGATGCTTCATCACCACCCAGCGACCACTTATTCCGACACGAGCCGCAACATATGATGCCCACTCCCGATCAATGCTGATCCCATTCCATTACAAATGGTGCCGCTCCCATTTCACTACAGTCCTGGCACTATTTGTATATGTGAATTGGATATGCATATTTATTGTGTCACCTCCCTGGGCGTAACTTTCAGTTCGGTTAGCCCCCCCCCCCCCGTTCAAATTTCTTAAGTCTCCTTCTAATTGAACGATTTAGATTTTGCTGGTGGCAATCACTTAGATATACAACCTTATTATATCAAGCCCCTGGGCGCAACATTTGCTTTAAGTAGCCTCAATTTCATATTTCGGTTTTACAAAAAATGCATCGCCTTGGTTCCTGAAATATTCGTGTACGACATTTCAAGGCCGTACGATGTTTACGTTTTCCGCTACAGACCTTACACACACACGTCGACACACAAATATCGTCTGTTATTATGTAATATGAAACAACTGTGGTGGAAGAGGGGAGACCCTCCTCTTTTTCATATTTACATTTTTATCTATCTTAGTGACTCTTGATCCGATTTTGATGCAATTTTCACACTGTATTTTCTACTTTACAATGGACCCACTCGATCTGCTCACTCTAAACTTTGATCCACTTTTGTTACACCCGCGCAACGAATTAACTACTTATTGTTATAAAGGCTGATTGCTATATATAGTGACCACTAGCAAGCTGAACTCGCTAGTATCATTTTAAAGACGAATAGAGATAAGCATAACGCATAAGAATTTTCTGTAAATTCCAAATTAATTCTTGTATTAAAAATAGTTTCTTTGTTTCTACATATATACGGCCGTAGATTTAATTGGTTTTCGCTCTCTAATTATGTTACTGTTTGGGTTACAAGGACGATCAGGTACAAAACTCTTAGCCATAGAGTGTATATGAGAAAAATTGTGTGTATTTTGGGTGTAAAAATATTTGCGCTAATAATAAAAAAATACTGCACATGCATACCACCGAGAGTATTTAATTTTTACAAATTTGATACACATTTATTTAGAAATGTATTTAAATTATTTCCATGGTTGCGATAGGCTCTTATTAATTTTAAAGAAACTTGCACAACGTATATCAACGCAAGTAAAATAATAATTTGGCATACGGCTGTTTCGAGGTAACGCCGGAACCAATTTATCAGTGCCGGATAAACGACGAACTCGAAGTCTGAACGACGTAGTTAGCTTAAACTGAGGGATATATATACATAAATACATAGATGAGCGCCTCCCTCTACATGTCGCTCACGAGCCGCCACTGCGCTACTGGGGATGGAATACCTCCAGGCTCGGATATCGCCCCCACCCCCCACCCCGAAATTTTTGAATGTCGCAATAATAGAAAATACGAAACAGATTTCTGGGATTATTTACAGTTTTATTAATGCATTTAGAAAATATTATTTAGAACATTATATATTAGAGCATTCTTCCAAAAACAGACTAGTTTCTGATATGAAAATCCAAACTACTTTAAAATATCTTTCTAATTTTAATACATATTTATTTTTCTTTCATAATTCTAAGAATCGAAAAACTTTTTTCCGCTTCTGTGTAAAATTACGAATGTAATTTTTAAGTGTATAAATTACGAAATCATAAAATATTATATTATTTAAAATAAAACTTTCCTTTACCATACATTTAAAATTGGATTAGAATTTAAAAAATAGAGGGCAGTTCTTCGTTCTGTTTACCATTCAACCATTACATTACAAATTGGCAATGCCTAAAAATCGTAAAATCTCAGAACGAACATTAAAATCCAAGGCAACACTGTACATATTCGTAAATATTCTCACTGGGATGCGATGTTGTACATTTTGGATCGCATTTTTACGATTTTAATCGTAAAACTGTAATTGGGAAACATGTCAGACTGTCAGCTGCGATTTCGATCGTAACATTGTATCTTCAGCTTCTGCACACTATTTATATCCAAGGTTATCACCTCTTGACGAAATATTGAAGCACTGGAGAGGAAGGGTCCGTGAGCATGCGCATTGTACCGGATTTTGTTTCCCATTGGGAATGACCGCAGGATTGAGATGCTAGGGGGAGGCACCAAGGTCAAGATGGCGTTCTATGCTGATAGTACACCCCTTTCGCAATACTTCCTCCGATAATAATTCACCTCATTGCGAGGTCCACACAAGACCTCCTTAGCATCAAGGCCACTTTGGCTTTCCATACTGATAACATCCTCCCTCCATAAAACTACCACCGATAACAACCCTCCTCCTCCTCAACGAGTCACCGCTCTGCACCCCTTTGTACCACCTTCTCAATCTGCTGCAGAACCGGTATTTTATAACTACTGTCACGCTTTTTTAGGTCTTTTTGGAATATATAGAGACTTGTAATTTGGTGCACAAGTCGATCGTACCCCCCCCCTCTTGGAAAAATCGAATTTTTTAAAATGTTCTGTATAGGGAGGGGGGGGGGGTATACGAAAATGTTCGATTTTCCGAATAAATGAGAAACGACTCTTTTAAAATGTGATAGAGACTTGATATTTTGTATATGGTCTAATCATATGATAAAAAATCCAAAAACAATACAGTTTTTCTAAGATGCTCTTTTAAAGAGGTGAGTACTTCATACAAAAACTTTCGAAAGGTGAAATGATTGAAAAAGCATGCTTCATCGTAAGATAGAGATTCGAATTTAGTGTATGGGTAGATAGTTCCAAAGGAGAAAGTGTACGATTTCAGTTTTCCAATAATTTTTAATTTAGGGGGTGCCACATACCAAAATGTTCGATTTTCCGAATGAATAAGAAACGCCTCTATTCAAATGTGATAGAGGCTTGATATTGGATATACGGACCAATCATCTAATAAAAAAGCGAAGAAGAATAAAATTTTTCAAAAATGTTCATTCCACAGAAAGCCGTTTGAAAGTCTGACTGATAAAAATGCAGGCTTCATGATGAGATAGAGATTTAAAATTTGGTGTACGGGTAGATAGTTCCAAAGGCAGAAAAGTGGGCAATTTCAGTTTTCCAATATTTTCTTCTTTAGGGGGTTCTGGACATCAAAATGTTCGATTTTCCGAATAAATGAGACAAGTCTACTTTAAAATGCGATAGAGGTTTGATATTTAGTATATGGGCCAATCATCAGATAAAACAGTCAATAATAGAGTTTTTCAAAAAATGTTCTTTTAAAGGTTTGGGTACTACACACAAAATCGTTCTCCTTCCCGGTCGTCCATTCTGTTGCTCCAAGTCCTCTGGACGAGCCGGACGGCCTGGGGCTTTCACACAAAATCGTTCGAAAGGTTAATTGATACAAAAAGCAAGCTTTGTGATGGGATAGAGACTTCAGATTTAGTGTATGGGTAGATAATTCGAAAGAAAGAAAGTGTGCATTTGAATTTCCAATATTTGCAATGTTAGTCGCTCTGCCCATTAAAATGTTCGATTTGCCGAATAAAGGAGAAACACTTTCTTTAAAATGTGATAGAGGTTTGAAATTTGATACCGGAGCCAATCATTTGATAAAAAAGCCAAGAATAGAATTCTTCAAAAGTTTCATTGTAGGGTGTTGGTGCATTGCACAGAAACTTTCGAAAAGAATAACACACTTTGCGATGAGAGAGACTTTAAATTTGACTTAATGGTAAATGGCAAAGAAGAAAGTGTACAATTTCAGTTCTCCATAATATGACAATTTAGGGGTGCTACACGCTAAAATGTTCGATATGCCGAATAAACGAAGAATGCCTTTTTTATGCGATATAGAATCTTGCAATCGTTCAATAAAATCCTCTGGATAAATCGAGATTTTCAAAAATGTTCTGTAGAGAGGGATGCTCCACACCAAAACGTTCGAAGGGTGAATTTGAGAGATAAAGATTTGAAATTTGATGCATGGGTTAATTAATCAATAAAACATGAGGAGAAAATCGTACATTTTAAAAATGTTCATTTAATGGGTGCTCCACACCAAAATGTTCGAAATGTAAAACGGACTTTGCAATGAGATAGAGACTTTGAAATGGGTGCAAGGATAGATCTTTAAGTAGGAAAAAAGTGTATAATATCAGCCTTCTTGTATTTGCTAATAAAAGGATGTCGCACACTTAAATGTTTAATTGGCTGAATCAATGAAAAGTGCCCTGTCCGAAGTGAAACGGGTATTTAAAATTTAATGCGCGGATGAACAGTTTGAAAAGGACCAATGGAAAAATCGAATTATTAAAAAATTAACGTTATTCGGGGATTGCTTATGGTGAGACCGTTGAATTTCAACTATTATTCGGCTAGTGATAATCTATTTTCAACATAATTATCATTTCATTGTTGCTATTTTTAAGTTCCTGCTTAATTAGATAGATGATTTTTTTTTTAAAATTCAGTTACAGTATTGTTACATTCATTGTTCTTTTATTTAAAATTTCTCCGATTTGTATTGGCAAAATGTAAATATTTGAAAATTTTGAGAAACGATATCGTCAAGGTCTAAAGTATCTCCGTTTTGAAAATAAAATTACCAAAATATTGGTTTTGAATTTTGTCTCGGTATTGGCTGCCCTACTTAAGTGAATTCTGTATAGAGCTAACGGAAGATAGGGTGAACAATCTCGGTGTGCTGAGATGACAATACGTTTTCGAAAAAGGCCAAGCCGTTGAAATGGACAGTCAGCATGGATACGCAACAATGCAGAAAGCAAAAGTGTGAACACAGAAAGTGAGGAGATAAAAGTTTTTCATGGCATCCACCCTTTGAGCCTATTTGCACACGATCCCAAATCGCGGAGAAATAGGTGACAGGAAACATCTTATTTGAAGAAGGGCGAGCCACAGATCGAGTCACGCAGAACTCAATATTTTATACGAAAGGCCTTCAATATTACGCTTACGTGATGGCAGACTCGGATATAAAAGAAAGCGCGTTTGTCTCGAGCGGCGTGATCTTCCATTAGAAAGTCGGGAGGAAAAGACGTTCTTGAAGTAAGTCCTTATGCTTTGCAAGAGTCTCTCATGTGCAATGTGTACGTGGTCTCAACCTTTCTGGAATTCGAATGTGCATGCTTGCTGACGGAAGGCTGTACTCTCCCAAATGTACAGGTTGGTGCAACAGCGGCCATCTTGACTCCCAGTTAAAGTGATGGCTGTATACAGTGGCTAAAGAGGGTCACTTTCTCGTCTTTTTTTCGAAGTCTCGAGAAAATCAAACCATTCGAAACTACTTTATTGAATAATGGGTACTATTTTTTTAAAGCAGAAGCACCTATTTTACTGCTAAATTGCGTATCCAATATCAGTTAAGTATCATACGCGCGGCCATTGAAATAGCACAAGCAGACGATAACTGACTGGACCGGTGGGAGTCAAAATGGCGGTTGCGTCGGCTTGTATATATAGGAGCCTTAGGATGTATATTAGATTCCTGAACATACGAGTGTAGTTTATTTTAGCATTCCTGCTCACAGCCCTATTGTGTCAATTAAGCGCCTTTTATGACACTTTTTATGTTGATTCCTACTTATTAGACAATAATTTGCCACTTTTTACACTTTACAACCTAGGTGAAAAGTGTTTATGACTTTGTTCATTCTGCTTGTCTGTCCGTTCTCACGATCACTGCCGTAAAAATGATTTTATCAAAATGAAATTTTAGTATGTTGTTGAGACGGGCTGTGGGACCTATGGGAATGTAAATGAATCATATCACATTTATTAGTTTTGGATTGAACCCGGGCTGAAAAAATGAAATATAATGAATCCTATGGAACCTAATTTTTCAAATATTTTTTAAACGAGTTTAAAATTCACAAATGGCTTTAAAAATTTTAGGAAATATTCAAATGACCTCATATATAAAATATATAAGAAATTTTTTTGCAAAATAGATTAAGTAATTCTTTAAATAAAAATTAAAATAATAATTACACCCATATAATAGGAAGAGATCAGGTGACCTACTTCAAAATAAAATAAGGCATCTATCTTTTTTTCCCAGAGTAAAAATCGTGATTTTTAAAGTTCTTTTAAATTTATATTGAGTGTTGCATCCATCCTAAAACCGCTTTATTTTTGCATATTTTCTGACATCTATGTACTGCGTCAACGTAATTACAATATTTTTGAGTTTAAATGATCATCTAACTTTGATTATTTCTACAGCGAAGGCCCATTTTAATGGATGCAGAATGTAAACAAGTGATTGTAAGATGAGTTGTATAAGAATTGGTGAATTTCTTTTACCGAAAATTATTTCACTCTGGAGTCTGGAATAACAGTGTATGAATGAAATATTCATTGCTTTTACATAGAGAGCCAGACGATTTATATTTGTATGACGTCATTTGAATCAAGTTCATTTTTTTTCGATGAAGTTTTAAGTTTCCAAGTAAAATAAATTATTATAGTTCTGTGATCATTAAAAAAATATCGCCTCTGAATGTATCACGTTTTAGAGATGCTTAAATAAAATTGTAGTTTGAAAGTGTTTCATAATCAATTCTTTATGCATCTTTCTTGTTAATTGACTTTTTTGGTTTATCTCGCTTTGTTATCCCACCTTTTTAAATTCTCCGTCAGGGGCGCTTTTATTCGTTTGGGCAGGGTCCCTTTCTATAGACGATAACACGTACATTATTGGACTTTTCCCTACAAAGCAATTGGGGTTCTTCAAGACTAAGTATATTCCTATTCAGTGGTTGATCGGCAATGGGAGATATGACGTCACACGAAAGCAATATTTTATTTATGAAATTTCACTCAAACTGCTGTCGAAATGAACGAGCGATAAAAAATGCTTAGTTAATATTTATTGTTTGTTTGAATGCTTTTTGATTGTTTCATTTTAGTCCGAGCGCTAAGAAGCGAGCCAGGAAATGAAGCACGCTGTTTTCTACTTCCTTCTCTTGGCGGGGCTGACGGGAGCTCTCTCTTTCAGACTGGTGAGTTCTGAACGAAATGCGGGATGGACCATTACTGTTCTTGCCTTCAAAATAGACTGCGAGTGCTCATTTTGTCTATCAGTCATGGATACTAAAAATAGAATCGAAATTATCCGCATTTTCCCTTCGATTTTGCGACCCACTAAATGATTATTCTGTATTATATGCAGGTGACTGCGTTTCCCCTTCAGGGTAAAATAATTCTTCCTTGACTGCTGCATATATATATATATATATATATATATATATATATATATATATATATGTGTGTGTGTGTGTGTGTGTAAAGAACCTTGCTGTCCCAACCGTGCATCAAACCCTGGATCTCTGAACTGGACAGCCGACGCGCTACCGTTGAGCTACTGGGACGAAATTATACGCTCTTATCGTCGAAGTGGATTCTGAATATATATATGTGTGTGTGTGTATATATATATGTATGTATATATATATATATATGTGTGTGTATATATATGTATGTATGTATATACAGTCATTGCAGATTAATACAATTATCATTTCAAAATTTCAGGTACATTATCGATATTTCAAGTCATTTAAGATGTATCGAGTTTATTTATACGATCATTCGCATTTTAAATCCCTATTTTATCAGCGGTTTAGAAATGTTTCGCTGTGTAGGAGTTATTTTCCTGCAGAGAATTAAAAATCTATTATATTTTTAAAATTTTCTTAATCCCGAGAACTGCATTTTAAATTTCTGGATTGACACATGCACACACTGGTATAAAATGATCTGTACAAATGGATCCATCATACAAGAATAAAATGAGAATGCATTTAATTTTGCGTATGTTTGCCCATCTTAAAACGAATAGGTGTTCACATAAAATTTCATAGCTGTAGGAGCATTCGTTCTTGAGTTATTGCGTGTCACAGGCGGATACCTCCGAAAGTGCTCTAAATGGGCTGAGTGGGTCTTTAAACATGCTTATCCGTCAAAATCTCCCATTTGAAAATTTTCAGAAAAACTATATTTTTTCTATATAATAGCATGGGAAAATAAACATTCGAATCTCGGCCACATCGAACACTTGAACAAATGAAACTCTGCTGTAAATATGTCATAAGAACAAAATTCATCATGGAAATATTTTAGCAGTTAAAGAACAAACAGATGGTGCTGATTTCGGGACGAATTAGGATCAGATGTTCGTAAAAAGACTCATTTGTTAAGGAATCGTTTCTCTTTTTGCATCATGTGCCGAGGAAAAATAATCGTCATTTGTTTTAGAAGAATCATTTTGTTATTGTCCCAAAGAAACGTTTCAAACCGGTAACACGGTCTATCGAGTATTGTAAATTAAAAAGTTTTATTATTTTCTATAAATATACAGAGTGATTAAAAAAAGATGGGCCAAACTTAATGAGGTGGTCGTAGACGATAAACTGTGACGAAAAAATCTGATGTGGGGCAGCACATGACTTACTCTGCAGATGTTTCCTTTATTTCTTCAATAATTTATTTCATTGAGTTTAATGGCACAAAATGACACACATAATTATTTAAAATGACACTGAATGAGCCCTTTTAATTCAAGTTTCGTTCTCATTGGGTAACTGGGCTTATTTTCAAAAGTGGTATAGCGAAAAACTGAAATATTTCGAGAACGGCTATCTAGTGTAATGAATGGGGTTGGTCTTATTCTTTGGATCGTTAGAAATTACGTATAAAACAAGCATTTAATGGATATATTTGAGCATATTTAGTTTTTTATTTTAGATTTGTACGAGTTTTGCTAACCATTTCGCAAAAAAAGGCAGGTTCTTTCTTTCCGAATCGTACCAAAATCGAATCAGCACCAGGGTAACCCACAAGTGACTTATCTACCAAATTTTGTAAAATTGGATCCATTAGTTTTTCAGCTAGAGTGGATATAGGCCATTTTTGCGGATAATTTCTTAAGAAAAGGCGGGTTCTTTTACCTCAAATTTTACCCAAAACTAATCAGCACTAGAGTCGCCCACAAGTGACTTACCTACCCAATTTTAGGAAATTCGATCCATTAGTTTTTTAGTTAGAGTGGATACAAAATCTGCATGCACACACACACACTTTACGCTAAAAATGGTTTTATCGTATTCTAGAGGTCCCAAATCGTGCAGATCCGTCGAAAACTCGAGTTGCAATTTTTGGCATGATTCCAATACTTTCCCTATACATTACCATATATTGCAGGGAAAGTAAAATGCTTTGTTTGGTGTGTGTGTACTACTACCTCGTAAAGTTTGGCCCATCTATTTTGAATCACCCTGTGTAAACTATTGTAACGGTGTTGACGATTCCTACTTAAATTTTCAACACATTGACACCAGAGGTTGTCTGCACGGGTTCGAATCTGGTCCACGCACAAGGCCTCTCCGGAGCCACGATCGGGTAAGGCCTGATTCTTCAAAGATGGTTTCGGGCAAATACATTCTATTTCTTAATTTTTAGACATTCAGATTGGGACAGGCTGGACATTTTCAATATTTATAAAATGTATAAATGACATTTAGTAAACTGCAATTATTTTGTTGATATCCTCTAATGAAAGATAATCGTTAAAATACCAACTTTTACCATCATTTTTAAATGAATGAATACAGAAATTGAAGAAATAAATGCTTTCAACACATTTCTGACTGAGCTTGTCCAGAAGACTCCAGAGCCGTTGGGCCGGACTGGGCTCAAGTTCCACATTTAAAAATTTGGAAGGACTTTTCCTGGGTCGGCCTGAAAAAGTTAAAAGTCTGAAACTTCGACTCGTGCAGCATGGACATGTTGTGGATGGGAATGGACATGTTTTGCCAGTGGCGATGATCAGTACTATACCTGCAAAGACAGCAATAAATTGGAAATATCGCAATTCTGCGAAACTCTATGGAGACCGATCCATTCAGGTTCGCAAAATGGGATACACAGCAAATTTTCTTGCTGTCAATGTAGGTGATTGCTCTTGAAGAGCGCCACAAAGCCCGAGTTCACGGATGCTATTCCGATTTCGGAGTAGGTAAGGCTGAACTACTCCGAATCTCTTGATCTCGTAATAAATGCGTTATTGCGTACAGCTCAAACACCTAATTCTATCGTTTTACCTTTTGATTCACTCGTTAGCTATAAGGTCGCCAATATTTTTTCCCATTTCAATTTTAGGTGTGTAACAAAATTTATTTCCTTTTTACTTGCCCTGTAATACATGCTAATGCATAGGGAACATGTTCGAATCATACCAAAAATCGCAACTCGAGTTTTCGATGGATCTATACGTTTCGGGACCTCTAGAATACGAAAAAAACTATTTTTAGCGTGACGTCTGTGTGTGTGTGTGTGTCTGTCTGTGCAATGTATGTATCCACTCTAACTTAAAAACGAATGGACTGAATTTCATAAAATTGGGTAAGTATGTCACATGTGTGTGACCCTGGTTCTGATTAGATTTTGATACGATTCGGGATGAAAGAGCCAACATTTTTTTGCGAAGTGGCCCGCAAAAATGGCCTGTATCCACCCTAGCTACAATTGGCCAAATTTTACAAAATTTGATAGCTAAATCACTTGTAGGTTAACCTGGTGCTGATTAGATTTTGATACCATTCGAAAAAAAGATCCTGCCTATTTTGCAAAATGGTCCGCAAAAGCCGTTCAATCTAGAAATAGAAGACGACGTATGCTCAAATATATGAATTAAATGTGTGTTCTATACGTAATTTCTGACGATAGAATAAGACGAAGGGAATAAGACTATTCCCATTGCACTAGGACTAGCCGTTCTCGAGATATTTTAGTTTTTTCGCATTTTCGCTACGATGCCTTTGAAAATAAGTTCAATTACCAAATAAAAACGAAAATTGAATTAAAAGTGCCCATTCAGTGTAAGTTAAGGTAATTATGGCTGTTATTTTGTGCCATTAAGGGTGAGCGTCAGTAAATCTTCTGCCCTATTGTGTCTTCTGCGCTTTGTTAACTTTCGCGTCACACATTTTTTGCCGAAATTCTGCTCAAACAGTTGCGAAATATTTTCTGAATGATAAAATGCAAGGCTTAGATTATAGTAAAACTAAAATTAATACCCAATAAAACATAGAATATATTTTTTTATTTTAATTCAAAATATTTTGGGTGCTGCCATCTGTTGCTGTAATTTAATTCATACCGACTATTTTTATTTTTTAATGAACATTTTTAAATATCTATTCCTTCTAATACGCTATTAAATACAACAGATCAAATATAATAATGTCACAATCGCGGAAACGAAATTGAATTTGGACTTGAAGACAAAACTGCAGTTCTCAGTGATGTATACTCAGATCCCCTTATCCAATTTATAGAATGAGAAATTACCTTTCCGTGATTGTGGCATTATTATGTATGATCTGTTGTTGTATTTAATACTGTATTAGAAGGAATATATATTTAAAAATGCTCATTAAAAATAAAAATAATCGGTATGAATTAAATTACGACAACAGATGGCAGCACCCAAAATATTTTGGATTAAAATAAAAAATACTAAATTCTGGCGGCATATTGCCAACTTGATAAATCTTTTTAAATGCTGCTAAATTGACGAAAATGTCGCTAAATTGTTACAATTGACGCTAAATCAATGAAAATGACGGCTAATGAAGGAAAATTCAATATCTTGGAAATAACATAGCTAACGACTATATGAATAACCCATTTCTCCGCCCGTCCGGAATGCTTGGCGAAAAATGTAGCTGGACGTCGCAAACTTGGGGACATTTTTTAAATACTGCCAAATTGACGAAAATGTCTTCAAATTGATAAAAAAAATAACGCTTAATGGGAAGCAATGCTTTGCAAATTTTTAATTTATTCATATAACGAGCATACCTTCCAGTATAGAGTAAAGGAGCGAGATAAAGAAAATGCGTGAGAAAGAGAGGTGCTACCATTACTTTGGGGAATCATTAAGAAAGTGGAGAGACACTTCGCATTCACTCCAGAAATCTTCCTTTATTAAAAGTAATATTATCATACACCGCTGAAAACTGCTTCTCCTTGCTTGCTGACAGCCCGTCATCACGTTTCTCTGCTTCACGCTCTTTTGTGGACGACCGAGGGTTGGCAAGATTTTCTGACCTGCATACTGCTGCAGAAAAATAAAGAAGTTCAATTCCTCTATATTTGCCTACACTTATATTTCATTATTTCGGAGCTTTTTACTTTCCTTGCAATACATGGTAATGTATAGGGAGATTATTGGAATCATGCCAAAAATCACAACTCGAGTTTTCGACGGATTTATACCTTTTGGGACTTCTGGAACACGAAAAAACTATTTTTAGCATGGCGTCTCTCTCTCTAGTGTGCGTGTCTCTCTGTCTATCTATATGTCTGTCTGTGCAATGTATGTATCCACCCCCTAGCTTCAATACTAATTGGCCAAATTTTACAAAATTTGGCAGATAAATCACTTGTAGGTTAACCTGGTGCTGATTAGATTGAGGTACGGTTCGAAAAAAGAACCTGCCTATTTTGCAAAATGGCCCGCAAAAATCGTTCAATCTAAAAATAAAAGTCTACGTATGCTCAAATATATGAATTAAATGTGTGTTCTATACTTAACTTCTGACGATAGAATAAGACGAAGGGAATAAGACTATCACCATTACATTAGGGCCAGCCGTTCTCGAGATATTTTATTGTTTTCGCATTTTCGCTACGCCACCTTTGAAAATAAATCCAGTTACCAAATGAAAACGGAAATTGAATTAAAAGTGCCAATTCAGTGTAAGTAATTATGGCTGTTATTTTGTGGCAAGGAAAGTCATGCAGGGAAAGTCATGTACTGCTTACCTTAGATTTTTAGTTTTTCCACCGCTGGTTATAATAGCAATTAACTTCAATGATCTGAGTAGGTTCATCCTATTCGTTAGAGATTTTTACCCTGAAAATGTAATGTGATTGTATCTTTATGCAGCCTCTCAAATTGGCTGCCAAATTTGTATACACCCAAAATTGGCTCGTAGATTAAGTTGCGTCTCTTACTTCAGTTATCTGTTGTAAGGGAAACTAATGAAACTGAAAACAATAAATAAAATGATTGAACTCGATTGGAGTTTTATTTTACCAGACGTTATTTAATGCATCAAATTCATTTCGACTCCACCGCAGTGGCGTACGCCCATTCAGGCTTAGAAGCAGAGCCTCCCCTGTTTAAGATCTAATTTAAAGATACTTTTGTTTATTATATTTTTTAATATATATATGTCTTTTTTTAGAAAACTGTTACACTTACCTAAAAGGAGACGTTTAAAAGTATATTTCCCATTAAAACTCATATCTAGAAGCTGGAATCATCTAGCCTGTACGGTGCATTGAAAGAAGCATGGTATTAAGACCGCCTATCTGTTTAACTCCGCCTCTGACTGATAAGCTAGCTTCCAGAAAGGTGTGGCTATTGCTTCCCCCATTTTCAACTTTTTTTAAACAGCGTAATGACAGACAATGATTGGATATGGGACGTGTCGTTACATGAATGAAAATTTCTTGGGGAAAGCTAAAGGATCCGCCAGTTTGCGTCAAACATGGTTCTATTAATTAACCTTCGCAGAAAAAAAGTCATATGCAATACTAAGAAATAGGAGTCACTTTCCACGAATAGCATGACATTCACCTGAATTTAAACAACATCAAGACGAAGAAACGCATTAATAATGACTACCGTTAAACTTAAGTAGTTTGTGAAGTAGGCTGAGTCGCAGCAACAATGTGGCGAAGCAGCCGTTTGCGTATTTGGGAGTTTTAAAAAGAATAAATCTGATTTCCCTTTAAAAATCATGCTACAGGAGAATCGCAGTTAAACAAAAGCCATTGATAATTTTCTACCGGATTTTTAGCATATTGTGGTTAAGATATTTTTAAGTTTTCAAAGTATAGTATTTGTAAATAATTAATATACAAAATTGTTTAAGGACATTGTTGACTACAATGTTCACACCCATTTTCAGTCCACTCCTTTGAATTGCTTTATTTTGTTAGTTCTAGCTGTTTATATTTACAAAACTGATATATTTTTTCTATCCCTTGCTAATAATATTCTAATATATTTCTGCTTTATACATAAGCACCTGTAAAACTTTTTCCGGGGGGGGGGGGGCAAAATCAAGCACATAATGTATAACATCGACTGCTTTGGTACGCACCTTTATTATATTGAATGTCCAATGGGGAGTGTGACCCTCCTATGGGCGACCATGACTTCATAATAAAATGATTGTAAAAGTTCATCTAATTTAGAAATAAGAAAACATTTAAAATGTTATATGTATTCATCCTACATAGGTGACATTTTAAAATCTCGTGCATTTCATTCACTCTTTGCATTTTTATGTAAAATTTTTTTATTCACCCATAAATAAAACTTATTGAAATAAAAGAATTCGACACATGGTTGTATCAGTTACCTTACACCTTTCTGGTAGGTCGGACGGTCTGGGTCTCAACAACAACAACATATGGTTGTATGTGCACTAGCACAGTGATATTGGTACAGTGAATTTGTTGCGAGTGCACATCCTACCATTGTGGATTCTTTTTGCGAGTATATTTATACTCGCCTAATCCATGTCCGTAATGACTTAGAATTTCAGCATGCTAAAAAATGTTCTGGTTGAACAAACTAGTTAAAATGGTCTAACTATCCATGTAAATTACCCTTGCCTTTACTCATTTCTGATTCTTCTATCGGTCAAGCTGTTTTTGTGAGTGATGCCTCTTCTTCTCAGCATCCTGTGTTTAAATATTCCCGTCTTGAAATTCTTGCTTTAAAACTTAAAATGTTTCTATAGCTTAAAATGCCTTTACCTTTTCTTTCTTAAAAAATACACTGACCTTCCTCCCAGTGTAAAATCTGCCGTTTTTCGTGCTTCACATCAACTCCCTAAAATTTTTGGTCAAATAAAACTTTATAAATTAAATCATCCTATGCGCCCTATGGTTTCCAAATGTACAGGATCTATTTATTTTTTAGAGAAATCCCTTGCCCATTTCTTGAAACCGTATTTTAATAATCATAGATTTTCCATTAGCTCTACTGAAAATTTCATTAATTTACTATTTAAAACTAAATTTAATCGTAATAGTACTCTCGATAGTTTTGATGTTTCCCTTTTCCCTAGTATCCCCATTGACATTACTATTGATATTATTGCCAAAAAACTCCAGAATCACACATTTAAAACCCCCACTATCGATGCAATCACTTCTGCTTTGAATATTATTGCGGAGACAAATTACTTTGCTTTCCGTGACGCTATTTATACTTGCAAACGCCCCTATGGGTAGCCCTTTATCTGGTATTTTGACTGAGGCCGTTTTGCAGGAGCTCGAGAATGAGGTTTTGCCTTTTTTAACGATTAAATCTATTCTTTGGTGCCGTTACGTGGATGATGTTTTTATTATTTGGGATTGTGATTTAAATGATCTCCTTCACCTTTTGAATAAAATTAATGATTTTTACCCTTCGATTAATTTTACGGCTGAGCATGAATCCAATTATTCTTTACCTTTCCTTTATAATCTGGTCACCCGTTCAGATTTTGGTTTTCATACTTCCGTTTTCCGTAAATCTACTAACTCGTATCCCCCCCCCCCCCCACACACACACACCCGCTCATTCATATCACCCTGTATCCCCTAAAAAGCCTCTTTTAACGCTTATTTTAATCGCGCATTTAATGTTTGCTCTTCTATGCCTGCCTTGATTGATGAAATTAATTTTATTTTTAATCTTGGCCATGAGGCTGCTTATTCTTTTGAGTTTATAAGATGTTCGCCTTAAATTTACTCAGTTTGATACTAAACTTGTTGCTATTAAAGATCGTTTAGCCCATAACATCTAGTGTTCCTTACCATCCTAAGATTTTCCGTCCTTTTATTCATTTCTGTCATGAATTAGGTTTCAAACCTGCTCATTCTAATATTACCACTGTATTTAATCGTATTCGTTCTGATAAACTTGGGAATACTGATGACTTTAAAAGCTTTGCTGGGGTGCAAGTCGTTCCACTGTTATCTGCTGATGGTGACTATAACTTTTACAAAAAGTACTATTTGCATCCGTTTAGGGGAACAAGCTCGCGATGTCAAATGTGGTAAACTTTCTACTTCTCTCGCTCAATATGTGGTTAATGATAAATTCCTGCCCATTTTTGAAAAAAACTTTTCTTTTAGTTCGTTGTAACAATCCACGTCATATTCTCCTTTATGAATCCCTCTTTATTTCTATTCACCGTGAGTCGATTTGTAATTTTGATCGCGTTCAAATTTTAAGTTATTCTTGGCGACTCATGCTCGACTCTATGCCATTCAAATCTCTTGATAGTTATTTATGACGTCATTCTCATGAAAATGACGCTTGACGGTTCTTCCGAAATTTTGCTTTTCCTGTAACTAAATAATGTATTGATAGTACTTTTCTTGTAATATTTTTACAATTTGAAAGCGTTTAAAGTAATTTTTGTGTATATTTCTTGGATTATTTTGTATTAATTAATAGTAAGTTCATTTACCCTTTTATATTTTTATGCAAATTTGCTGTATAACGGGTCTCCATATATGAACATTCCATGTTTTACCATTCATGTAGCTCTGGCGGTTTTAAAAATGTTTTGCACGTCTTTTAAGATGTTTTAATAAATGACCTTTCGTTTTAAAGACGTTTTGACCTTAATTTGTTTAAATTTCACTTGTAATACCAGATGTTTTGTCAAAAATCTCACTCTACGCTACTGCTCCACCGGGTCTATTTTCTTTCCTCATAGCTCCCTACAAGGCATTTATACAGTTTTACTATAACATATTTTTACTTTATCGTACTATTGTATAAAGAAACATTTTAGAATTCGAGACTTTAACGGATAAGCACGTTTTGAGACTTCCCGAACACATGTGGAACAGTTTTAGAAAGATGTCCTGTGTGCAGGACGGTTAAATCTATTCCGAGGTCCACGTCGGACCATACCTGGAAGGCTTCTGCTCTTTTTAGAAACGGATGCTAAGTTTATAATAGAGAGTGTATTGGAGTTAATGTTTTCTGAAATATGTGTTTATCTCTTCCTTTCAGGCCATTCGAGTTTGCTTTAAAGATTCCACCAAACCAACAGAACCGGTAAGTTTGAAAGCTTTTTTTTTTTTTTTTTTGTAGAATGATAGACAAACATTTATCGCGGGTATTCCTATTTCTTTTTGCGCTCTTTATGAATGTTTTAAGTCTTTACTTCCCTAAAAAGAAGGGGACCCGGGCCCCGTACTCGTGCGATGACCGCCCTTTTCCTCTGACTGATGGATGCTTTTGTTTCGCGTTTAACATTGTGATACTCACGGTATCTTATAGAATATTCTAGGCTTGCTTGAAATATAAAAGGAAATATAACCGTCTCAGTAGCTCAATAGATAGTGTCGTGTGCGCAGACAGAGATAAGTCGTTCAGTTGACACCATGAGTATGACGTCACGGTTATCAGGAGAGTAGTCACCGTTTCCAAGCAGTCGGTTGTCAAACAGGGGTTGCTTGTCGGCGCTTTTATAGGTTTGTAAATAAATCGATGTTTTACGGCTGTCATAAATTTGCGAAAATGGTTGTTTTAAGATAAATGACTCAAAAAGGTGTAACAAAATTTACCATACAGCCAAATTGTCAGCAAATGAAATTGGATTCTATGAAAGGAGGATAGATTTTATTTCTTAATTGTTGTCTTGGAGACCAAAGCTGTAGCATTTTGTACTTTAAAAATAAAGACCACCTAAAGATTTAGCCACAATTAAAAGTCTTTTATTAAAATCTCATTTTTTACGACGTACAAAAATCACACTGCCATAGCGCTTTCGGGCAGTACTATGCCCTTCATCAGTGGCGAAGTGAAAATACGGGGCGAACATGTGCTTAAATAGAGGCCATAACCGCCAGACAAAATTTACATATTAAATTTAAATTTTTACATCTTTAAATACGAGGCGTTTAAAATATAACTAATAGGAATATAATGTAATAAATATAATGTAATAGAATATAATGTAATAGAATATAATGTAACTAATAGGAATGTCGTCTAAAAACGAAATAAAGCATCAACTAAATTTTCAGAAAATCATATAAAAGTTCGACACGTATATTTAAGCTCCAAATGGTTACTCAAGTCCTCTGGATGAGTCGGACGATCTGGGGTTTCCACGTATATTTAAGCACATGTTCGCCCCGTATTTTCGCTTCGCCACTGATGAAGGGCATAGTCATGCCCGAAAGCGCCATGGCCGGGTGATTTTTGTACGTCGTAAAAGGAAGATTTTAATAAAATACTTTTAATTGAGGCTAACATTTTTGGGTGGTCTTTATTTTTAAAGTATTAACTATTTTGACTTGTTACCATACTATTTTATTTGTAAAATTTTTGTTTGAAAACCAAGGTTTTATTTTTCTAGCTAACACATACGCTTTTTCGTTCAAAATGTGTCAAATATATCCGTTGAAGAACTTTTAAAAATTTAAAACATATTACATCATTACGGAACTTGGCTATGCACATAAACAATGAATTATTGTATCGCGACGTAAAGTGCTGGCTAAATAAATAATGGTCGAACGGGTTCACAGCTCTTGACTGGGTCGCACGGATGAAGAAAATCCATCAATCGTTTTCAAAACTATCGTAAGCTTACGACACTTTATTTGGGCATCCATTTGGGTTGTGACCAAGTTATCGATTGAGTTACTTCCTTCAATAAGTTACAAAATAATATAACATTTAGTTAAGATTTTGAGTTTCATATTCAACTGGTAAGAAAATTCCAAATTATGGATCGATTTTTCTATTGTTGCTTTTCTAGTTATAAAGGGTGTTTTATTTTTATTTAATTGGATTAAAAAATCTCATTTCGCAAACTACTGATGTCTGGCTTGTTAGCCGACACACTTTCCATTGAGCAACTTAAACGATTATCTTTCTATCTTTTCGAAATAATCGATTATTTGATTTCAAAAATGAGGAATGCAGAATTAAAATAATTCTTTTTCCAAGTAACGCCTTTAATATTAAGAATGACGCGGTTAAACCTTGATATGTATATTTCAATCTCAAATACCCCAAGAATCATGCTGTATTTCTCGAAAAATGAATTATTTTTATTCTTCTTTTGTTTCAGAGCGAATGTGCCTACTGTGATCCACGAAGGCTGCAGAAAACGGTAATGCTGAGCTTGTTTTTATTTAAGATGCCTTCGTACGCTGTGAATCTTTCGTATTTTAATTTTTACTTTCCGTACATGCACAGTATCATGTATAGGGAAAGGATTTTAATATTCGTTTTCAACAGGCTGCAGTTAAAACGAATTTCGCATCACACGTTTTGAGCATGACTTGAATTGTAATTGAATATTTTTGCGATGTATGTGTGTGCGTGAGAGAATATAATGTCTCTGTTATCGAATGGAATGCGGTTTTGAATGAATTATTTATTTATTTATTGTAAAAGAATGCAAACTACAGGACAAAGTCCCAGAAACAGGGTGCAAGATAAAATACACTACAAAATATACAGATTAAAAAATAAAAAAAAAATACATTAAAATGCAAACTATTGACAACACATGATTTTCGAAAACACCTGCGAATGACTAAATACATTGACATTTAAAATATTTACAACACATTATTTCTAAAATCCATTTCCGATGAATAAAAGAGATCGAGATGATCGGCGAAGCTGTTGTGTTGTTTACAAAAATGACTTATCGCGCAATAGCAACACAATAGCAACCCACACTCGAACTCAAATTCCTTACAGCAAATAGAGTCATGTTCCTGGTAGAATACTGAGGAACATGAAACCCGATCCCACACAAGACAGGGGAGCCATTGAACGGATTCCTGAAGAATGAAAATAAAATAGAATCCCTTCTGTTCTATAAGCTTTTAATATTAAATATATCACGTAGAAAAGTAGCAGATAAGGCATAACAAAAAATATCAGTTTTCGTATAGATGCATCAAGAATTTGTTTTGAATAACCTCGATTTTGTTTGCATAAATAGTATGAAAAGGCCCCCACACCACAGATGCATACTCAAGCTCAAATCTGACCAAGGCGTCAAAGAGAACAATAATGGTATCCTCAGTTGTAAAATCCTGAGTCATTTTCTTAATGTAACCGAGTTTCCTATAGGATTTAGCACAAATGTCAGAAATATGAGGAGAAAAGGTGAAATCAGACATATAAGATCAGTAACAGAGAACTTTCTAGCCAAAAATTATACTATATTCTATATACTGAAACGCCATTGATATACAAGTCGTTGAAAGATTCGGAAGGCATCCCAATCATGGAACGTTTTGTTTGAATGCAATCCTAAAAAATAATGACAGACAATTCTTTTACCCAATTAATAGCTTTAATTGTCCCCGTGTTCACGCGGAGAACGGGAACGTTAAATATACGGATCCGCAAGTCCTTCCGAGAGGAGGGTACGGTCCCTGTGGATGTCGTCCTCACTGGGTGGCACCGTTTCGGTCGTCCAGACGAGATACCTGGCACCTTCTGGTAGGTCGACCTGTCTGGGTTGAACAAACGAATAATCAATATCTTTAATGCAATATTATATTAAAAATATCTGATGTGGACGGCACATGACTTTCCCTGCAGACTCAAATTCATTTTTTCTTTATTTCTTTAATAAGTCATTAAATTGAGTTTAATGGCACAAAATAACACTAAATTTGCATTTTTAATTCAATCTGTTTTTTTTTTTTTGACATAACAAAAATGCAAAAAATCTCAAATATGTCGAGGACGGTTAGAGTAATAGAGTTGTTCTTATTCTTTTCCTTATCAAACATTACGTATGAAACAAGCATGTATTTAATGGATACATTTGAACATACGTAGTCTTTTTTTTTACATTTTTGCGAGTTATTACGTAAAAAAAGGCAGGTTGTTCTTTTCCGAATCGTACCCAAATCTAATCAGCACCAGAGTATCCTACAACTAGCTATCTATCAAATTTTGCGAAATTTAGTCAATTAGTATTTCAGCTAGAGTGGATACATGAGATTTTTGCGGGCATTTCGCAAATAAAGGCGGGTTTTTTTTTTCGCATCGTACCCAAAACTAATCAGCACCAGGGTCACACCCAAATGACTTAACCAATTGTATGAAATTTGATCCATTAGTTTTTCAGTTAGAGTGGATACATACATTACACACACAGACGTCACGCTAAGAATAGTGTTTCCGTGTTCTATAGGTCCCAAAACGTGTAGATCCGTCGAAAACTCGAGTTGCGATTTTCCGCATAATTATAATCCTTTTGCTATACATTACCATGTATTGCAGGGAAAGTAACAAATGGTGCAAAACAGCATAAAATAAATAACTCAACCGAGTTCGATGAACGAACACAGTTCCTTACTGTGGGTAATAACAAGGTAAGCAGGCGTCCGAATCTTGGACGAAGTATTTATTTGAGCAATCTATTTGAATCGAGACAAAATAATAAATAATTTCTTCCCATTTTGAAATGTTGCTCTCACTTCTCTAGAAACTCACAGGTTCCATTGTTTCTGAAGAACGCCGTTTGGAAATTTCCGATCTAAGGGTGATTGTTGGCTCAAAAGGGGAGACTATTTAATTTCCTTACTATTCATGCTAATATAAAGGAAATACAATCGAAAATTATAATTCGAGGTTTCGACGGATGTACACGTTTTGGAATTCGATCAAACTATTTTTACTTTCCCTGCAATACATGCTGATGTATAGGGAAAGGATTGGAATCATGCCGAAAATCGCAACGAGTTTTCCGCGGATCGACACGTTTTGGGACCTCTAGAACACTATTTTTAGTGTAACGTCTGTGTCTGTTTGTATCCACTCTAACTCAAAAACGAATGGACCGAATTTCATAAAATTGGGTTGGTAATTTAGGTGTGACCCTGGTGCTGATTAGTTTTGGGTACGATTCGGGATAAAACAACCTGCCTTTTTTGCGAAAGAGCCCGCAAAAATGACCTGTCTAGCTGAAAAACTAATAGATCCAATTTTACAAAATTGGGTAGACAAGTCAGTTGTTGGTTACTTTGGTGCTGATTAGATTTTGGTACGATTCGGAAAAAAATAACTTGCCTTTTTTTGCGAAATGCTCGAAAAAATCGTCAAAATCTAAAATAAAAACAACGTATGCTCAAATATATCCATTACATGCTTGGGTGCTGATTCGATTTGAGTACGATTTTCAAAAATAGAACCGGCCAGTTTTTTGTAAATGGCTCGCAAAAATCACAAAAACTTGTAAAAATAAAAACCTCAGTATGTTTAAAGGCCGTCATTTTGGATGCGAAAACGAATGAGACCCACATCATTACTCTAGGATTTGCTGATCTTTCTGTTTGTTTACTTTCCCTGCAATACATGGTAATGTATAAGGGAAAGTATTGGAATCATGCCGAAAATCGTAACTCAAGTTTTCGAAGGATCTACATGTTTTGGGATTTCTAGAACACGAAAAACTATTTTTGGCGTGGCGTCTGTGTGTGCGTCAGTCTGTCCGTCTATCTGTGTGTCTGTCTGTGCTATGTATGTATCTACTCTAACTTAACTAATGGACTGAATTTCATAAAATTGGGTAGGTAAGTCACTTGGGTGTGACTCTGGTGCTGATTAGTTGCAGTACGATTCGTAAAAACAGAACTATCTTTTTTTTTTGCTAAATGGCCCGTAAAAATTTCATGTATCTATTCTAACTAAAATACTAATTGACCAAGTTTCACAAAATATGTTAGATAAATTACTTGTAGGATACTCTGGTGCTAATTAGATTTTGGTACGATTAGGAAAAGAACAACGTGCCTTTTTTTACGGGGGGAGGTTACGTATGATCAAATGTATCCCTTAAATTTTTGTTTTATACGCAATTTTTGACGAGGAAAAGAATATAACACACTCCATTATGCTTTAGGACTAACCGTTTTCAAGATATTTGAGATTTCTTGCATTTTTTTTACGCCGATTTCGGAAAAATCTCCAAGTACTAAATAAAAGCAAAAGCTGAATTAAAAATGCAAATTTAGTGTTATTTGGTGCAATTAAACTCAATCGATTATTAAAGAAATAAAGAAAATATGAATTTCAGTCTGCAGGGAAAGTCATGTGCTACCCACATCAGATTTTTACTTTCCCTGCAATACGTGGTATAATGTATAAGAAAAGTATTGTGACGGGATCTAAAATTCAAATTCGAGTTTTCGACGGGAGAGTACGTTTCAAGCATCCCTGCTCACGAATCGAACATTTTTGGGGTGATGTCTGTGTGTGTGTGTCAGTGAGTCTGTGGAGGCGATATCTCTCGAACGAATGGGGCGATTCGAATGAAATTGGGTACAAAAATTACAATCCATGAGTACTGGGAGCATATTGTTTTTAAACAGAATCGAATGTTCAGAACACCCCTCAATTTTTCAGTGAAATTTTGAAATAATCATCAAAAAATCAAAACCTTTAAAAAAGTGATGCAAATAGACATTTCGTATGTCATTTTTCCTTAGAAAACGATTGACATAAATTTTAGAACGCTAGCATGAACCGTTCTCGAGATATTGCACATTTTTCAAATAAATTTATAAAAAAATCCCATAAATTAAAAAAAAAATAGTAACTGTTGAGAAAGATGTTCACTTTTCATATGTAATGTCATGCGATAAATTGGGAGACATCGTTCTCGTGGATCTAGCTTATTCCATTCATGAGAAAATATACTTTGAATAATATTTTTGTATTTGAACGCCAATAGTCATTTATCTGCTATAAGAATAACTCCGTCTATAACTCTTGGCGAGATTTTGGCGACGAATTGGGCGGAGTGTCGCCAACGACTTTTAAAATGTTGGCGACTTTTTAATGTTGCCAAATGAACGAAAATCTCGCCAAATGGATAATAAAGACGCCAAATCAATGAAAATGACGACTTATTGACGAAAATTCAATATCTTGGCAAGAATATAAGTATCTACTATAAGAATAACGTATTTTGTTTTTTACTGTAAGGGTAGTCAATCCATTGTATTATATAAGGAAAGTCATGTGCTGTTCACATCCTATTTTTAGAATTGTTGCTACGCTGCCATTTTGAAGTGAAATAAGTAGGACAATAATAATAATAGAATTAAAACTGCATTTTTGATGTCGTTTTAAGTAAGTTTTTGTTCCATGTGCATAGCTGTGAACTCTACTGGGTTTTCTGGGAAACTCCCGGTTTTTGCTAATTTTTTTAGAATTCCCTAAAGTTAGGGGTTTTTCACTCAAAAATTCTATGCTATAAGGAATTTCGATCGAACTTGCGGTCGCCATTTTGCTTCTTCCATGCATGAATTTAGTACCAGTACTAAGTTGAATCATTTTCTCTTGATTGATGGATACTGTTAATAAGTGCGATTTCGCGTATATATAGATTACATTCCTGTCCGATGTTGAAACATCGTTTTCCATCCATGTTTTGTTTCAAATTATGTGAAGGAAAAACACCTTTTTTTTTTGCAGTTTATTTTATTATTAATTAACATTTCCATTAAATATTGATTATTTCTTTAAGCGCCATTTCGCGTGTTTAGAAGAGATTCCCATGTAATTTTCACCCACCCTCTCTTATTTTCGAGGCATAGAGTCTCAAAAACATTAAATTACAATTTGAGAACTGAACATCTTTTGTTTCTCTGTTTATGCCACTGATATCTTTTTTATTAACAGACTATGTAAAAACATTTTTCTTATGCAGTAAGCATTTTCAATGTTAAGTGAGTTATCATTTTCTTATGAGATGTAAAAATAATCCCTATTTTTCCCGAAGTGACATTGAACAGGTTATATGCTGACTTGTAAAGCGCCGCAAAAAATGCCCACCGCGCTCACTACTGGATTTGTATTCTTTAATGTTGACAGGTGTGCATGTGTTATTTTGTGCCATTTAACTCTATTGGATGCATTGCTATAAAAGAAAAAAAATCTGATGTGGGCAACATATGACTTTCCTTATATAATGCAATGAATTGACTACATTTACAGTCAAAAAAATAGGTTTTTCTTATAGTAGATACTTATATTCTTTCTAAGATATTGAATTTTCGACAATGAGTTGTCATTTTCATTGATTTAGCGCCATTTTAATCCATTTGGTGAGATTTTCGTTAATTTGACAACATTTCAAAAAGTCGCCAAGTTGGCGACATTCCGCCAAATTCATCGCCAAAATCTCGCCAAGCTTTACTGACGAAGAAATAAGTTATTCTTATAGAAGATAAATGACTATTGGCGTTCAAATACATAAGTATAACTCGAAGTATCTTTTCTCATGAATGGAACGAGGTAGATCCACGAGAATGATGTCACCCAATTTATCGCATGGTATTACATATGAAAAGTGAACATGTTTCTCAATAGGAAATATATATTTTTTATTTTATATGACTTTTTGATAATTCTTTTGAAAAATGTGCAGTATCTCGTGAACGGTTCATGTTAGCGCTCTAAAATTTATGTTAATCGTTTTCTAATGAAAAATTACATAAGAAATGTGTATTTGCGTAACTTTATTAGAGATTTTGATTTTTTGACGATTTTTTCAAAATTTCACTCGAAAGTTTAAGGTGGTTCTGAACATTTGATTACATTTAAAAACAATAGGCTTCCAGTGTTTTCGGATTGTGATTTTTGTACCAAATTTCGTTCGAATCGTTCCATTCGTTCGTCAGTTATCGTCTCCACAGACTCACACACACACACACACACACACACACACACACACACACACACACACAGTTTTCGACGGGAGAGCACGTTTCAAGCATCCCTGATCACGAATCAAACATTTTTGAAGTGATGTCTGTGTGTGTGTGTGAAAGCATGTGTGTGTGTGTCAGTGAGTCTGTGGAGACGATAACTGACGAACGAATAGACCAATTCGAACCAAATTTGATACAAAAATCACAATCCGTAAACACTGTAAGCCTATTGTTTTCATACTCAATCGAATGTTTAGAACCCCCCTAAATTTTCGAATGAAATTTTGAAAAAAATCATCAAAAAATCAAAACCACTAATAAAGTTACGCAAATAGACATTTCTTATGTAATTGTACATTAGAAAACGATTGACATAAATTTTAGAACGCTAACATGAACTGTTCTCGAGATACTGCACATTTTTCAAATAAATGTATAAAAAAATCCCATATATTAAAAAATATATTAACTGCTGAGAAACATGTTCACTTTTCATATGTAATACCATGCGATAAATTGGATGACATCATTCTCGTGGATCTAGCTCGTTCCATTCATGAAAAAAGATAGAGTAATACTTTTGTATTTGAACGCCAATAGTCATTTATCTGCTGTAAGAATAACTTATTTCTTCGTCCATAACGCTTGGCGAGATTTTGGCGACGAATTTGGTGGAATGTCTCCAACTTGGCGACTTTTTGAAATGTTACCAAATTAAAGAAAATCTCGCCAAATGGATAAAAATGATGCTAAATCAATGAAAATAACGACTCATTGCCGAAAATTCAATATCTTGGAAAGAGTATTAATATCTACTATAAGAAAAACCTATTTATTTTACTGTAAAAGTAGTGAATCCATTACATTATATAAGGAAAGTCATGTGTTGCCTACGTCAGATTTTACATTATGTATATAAGGAAAATAATAATAAGTTATGTGCTGTCCACATTGAATTTTTTTTTCACACTTTCAAATGTTTTATAAAATATATTGTACTTTTAAGCCAGACAGTGAGAATATTTAGTAATTTATTCCTTTTTCTGTTTCAGATGACGAATTGTACACAGAGTCAGGTAAAAAAATGTCTAATTTTTCTTTTTTTAATGACTCTTATTTAAAGTTAGAAAGTAAAATATTTTTTTTAAAATATAGCATAAAAGAAGTGAGTAGCGATGTTAACCGGTTTCGGTAGCAAAAATCAATCTCCTTCTACAGGATAAAAAGACAGATCAACCACACAAAGGCAAAAATGCGTCTGTCATTAGGTGACCGCGGATGGAAATCGTTGCTAAACGTTCAATAGAAATGGCTGCTCGCTCGGGTAGTATTTTTAAAAAGTATTCTTAACTTGCAATATAGCTTTCTTGCAGTAATTCTTAACTTGCAATAGCTTTCTTGCAGTAACCCTTTGACTCCACGATCGTCGCACTACACTCTGAATAAGCGCCTAAACACGTCCGCTGTGCGGGATTTGAATAAGACTGGAATTAAAAACAGTGTTTTGCGCGCGAGTTGGGGGGGGGGGGGGGGGGGGCTGAGATGTAAAAAGTATTTTAATGATGAAGCTGTAATTTGAGATGAAAATATGATTTGAAATGAAAACGCATTTTTTTTTTTAGAGGGGAGGGGGGGGGGGGGTTGTTAAATGGTAGATTTTTATTATTGAGTTGTGGTATGGAAAAATCAATTTCAATTCATTTGAATCAATATGTTTTGAGCTTGCTTTGTTTTCAAGAGGTGGCAACACCTTCAGATCGGGCGAAAAAAAAAATCAGGAAATTCTTATTCGATTCGCATGATTTTTGCACAGCTTACTTGCTTATATGTATAATGGTTACAACCAGTTTGAAGTGAAATTGAGGATATTAGACAATTCATTTGTTTTAGAATTTGCATTTTTAAAACTCCCAGTTCATTAAAAATGACGTACTTTTACGTTTGCACAGTTTGAAACCATCTGAACATCCGTCCGACGGATATTTCATAGCAACTTAACGTCACGACGTCAGGGGTTGAAAAATGAAAGTTACGCATTAAAGCGCGTTGAGTATATAAAATAGGAGTGTATGTGCCAGTGAAAAATGAACAAATAGCCTGACGCAATGTTTTCTTCTTCTTTTACTGGGAAGATAACCGGCCGTATTCAGGTAAAATAGTATAATCGTGGGAATATGCAATTCCTCGACGGATGAGTTTAAAAATGAATGAGGTAAACTCGGCGCGGCACGCATGAAGATAAAAAAAATTTTTTTTAACGATTTTTAAATAAGTGTCCTATAATATAAATATGAAAATATACACTTTGTATAAAAAAAAATAGTCTTAGAAAGTGTTTTGAAACCTGTTGTTTTTTCTCCTCTTTTTATAGATCCCCCCCCCCCCCCATAATTTTTATTTTTTATTGCACAGCGATTTTTTCATTGGGTTACGTGACGCCAATATGTATAGACAGACACCTTCTTCGTGATGAAAGGGGTGTATTGACATACACCTTGTTGTCTTTGTTATGCCGTGGTTACTGAGTCTTTCGAACCCGAAGATGACTCTTTTTGGCCTCCAAAACCTGTTGATAGTGTGACTCATTTGCTGTCCGTTCGTTTTTAAGATTTTACTTTTTACCTATTTTCGGAGCCATTTTGAGCTATTTATTTTAAACTTAATTATACTATTGAATCCGTTTTTGTAATCAATTAATTTTATACAGTAACGGGATGCTTTTGTTTTTCAAGGTGGACCAGAATGAGAATGAAGCCACTTCTAGAGTAACATTAAAATAGGGAGTGGTAACTGTAACGGTCAGTTTTTTTTTTCTCTCAAAAGTAACTCTATTGTATCTGTTGGTATCTGACAAAATAACGGTATAACCTTTTTCAACTAAGATTAAGTATCTATTTTCACGCGGGCAAATATATTTCGAACGCGCTGATCTGTTTTCCTGTACCCGTTTCATACTCGAGCATTGAATGTTTTAAGTGTCACCCGCAGGATGGACTTCCGGACCCCTCTACCGATACGGTGTGGACGGAACCCCAGAAAAGATGCATCCTCAGGACGTGCAGGCAGGTGAGGAAGGACGAGGTTTTCTTTCTGTATTAAACAAGAAAGATCAGTCGTGCATAAAGCATTGGTTAGGAAATGCTTTACAACTCAAATGTAATGCCATTTAAACATCTCTAATAGGCGCTATATTTAAAAAACGATCACGATACTACAATAATTTATTTTACTTGGAAACTTCAGAAAAAAAATGAACTTGATTCAGATGACGTCATCGAAATATAAATCGTCTGGCTCTCTATGTAAAAACGGTGAATATTTCATTCATGCGCTTTTATTCCGGACTCCGGAGTTATACAATTTTGCATTAAAAAAAATTCAACCATTCTTATGCAACACATCTTACAATCACTTGTTTACATTCTGCATGCATTATATATAAAAATAGTTTTCGTTGTAGAAATAATCAAAGTGATCATTTAAACTCAGAATGATCGTCATTGTGTGGGCGCAGAATAGAGGTGCACAGAATACTAAAAATAAAGCGGTTTTTAAATGGATGCAACACTCATTATAAATTAAAAAGAACTTTAAAAATCACGATTTTGACACTGGGGAAAAAGATGGATTCCCTATTTTATTTCGAAGTGGGTGACGCGATCTCTTTATATTCTATGAGTGTCATTATTATTTTAATTTTTATTTAAAAAACTATTGAAACTATTTTGCTGAATTTTTTTTTATATATTTTATGCCATCATTTGAATATTTCCTACAATTTTCGAAGCCATGCGTGAATTTTAACTTCGCTTAAAAATGTTTTAAAAATAAGGTCCCATAGGGTTCAATATATTTCACTTTTTCAACCCGGGTTCCATCCAAAACTGATTGGGTGATATTATTCATTGACATTCCCATGTATCCCACAGACCATCTCAACAACATACTAAATTTTCATTTTGATAAAGTAGTTGCTACGGCAGTGATCGTGCGAACGGACAGACAGAATGACCCAAGTCATAAACACTTTTGAACTCTGTTGTAAAGGGTTAAAAAATAGTAGCCGCCGCTTCTGTTGGACGAATTTCGCGTTCTTCGAGATTCTAAAACTATATATAAACTATAGCATAAAAAAAACTGTAAAATCAAATATTATAGCATTAAAAAATATGAAATTGGGCACATTTCAGAAAAATATGAAATTGGGCACATTGGGGAAACACACTGAAATGAACCGTTTTCTGATTTATATTTTAGTTTAACGAGAAAAAATATTTTAGTTGCGAGTTCACGTCCTGACCATACACACATACATACTCACCTTTAAAGCGTTCAATTCGAATTCAGCAGTGATTAAAATGTGTAAATTTACCGGAGACTAGAATTCGAGTTTTTGATCATGTTAGCATATGGGTCATTTTCTCTAAACAGGCTTTTTCATCTTTCTTGTTACAATATTTTTTTTTCTATTTTTCAATCTGTTTCTGCATTATATTTTAACATGCGTGGTTTAAATTAAAAGAAAGAAACAAACAAATAAAGAAAATCAATAGCAGTGATCATTTTGGGGAAATTAAATAGAAAATGCAAATTTTTATTTTGTTTTCAGGATATGTAAAATAAGTAAATGACAGCATGACAGGGGAATGTCATTTAATATAGTCAACTGCTTTGTTAGTATATATATATAAATTTTTTATAAATACCGAGACATACTAAAAAAATTAAGGATACTTTGCAAATATGAATATGTAAAAAAATAAAGATATTAAGTAAAAAGGAATGACAATGCAAAATACATTTAATTTATTGCGCAAATGCAGCTTATAAATAAAATGATTTCAATAATGATAATAGTTTGAAAGCCCAATGATAGAAAAGTGAGAAACTGCAACTCAAAAAACCTAACTTTATAACAAACCTACAAAATAAAAGTATAAAACAACAAATCTTCAATCAAATGGAAAAAAATACAAATTTCGAGTCATCAGGTTAAAGATAATCAGCAAATATCAATGGTATGGAATCGATAATAGAAAAATATATGAAATCCAAGCATTAATGCTATACACGTGGTCAAGGTCTGGGCCTAAATCATGGAATTGATCACTTCGCCAAAACTCTTCATCGAGTCCAAGTATTTTGTCGAAGCAAACACAAAATATGTATGTTTCTGAATAAATAGATAGATTATATCTATGAACTATTTCTACTTGGATAACATACATAAAGAAGGAAAAATAAAGGGGACAAGAATACCTGGAATAAACACTGCATATATACCAGTCGAACCCAGGAACCCAGAATGAAGAGACCAGTGTTGCCATTTGCAAAGGAAAAAGAAATGATCTACTGTTGCCAAACGTAAGAAATAAATAACAGGAATGCTTAAAGGCAAGAAAAAGTAATAATATACAATAAGAGCTGTATAGTTAAAAAGTTTAGATTAGCTGGATTTTCATGAATTCTATTCATATCTTATATTAGCCAGATATCACCATTCTCTTGTATTAATAATACTTTTATTTTTACATCCACTGAAATATAAGCCTTACTATTATAAGCCCCACTTTTTTGTAGTTCTTATTGTATATCATTACTTTTTCTTGCACTACTGTTATTTATTTCTTACCATTGGCAACAATAGATCATTTCTTTTTCCTTTGCGAATGGCAACACTGGTCTCTTCATTCTAGGTTCCTGGATTCCTGGGTTCGACTGGTTCGGGTATATGCAGTGTTTATTCCAGGTATTCTTGTTCCCTTTATTTCTCCTTCTTTATGTATGTTGTCCAAGTAGAAATAGTTCATAGATATAATCTATCTATTTCTTTAGAAACATACATATTTTGTGTTTGCTTTGACAAAATACTTGGACCTGATGAAGAGTTTCGGCGAAGTGAATAATTCCATTATTTAGGCCTAGCCCTTGTCCACGCATATAGCATTAATGCTTGGATTGTATATGTTTTTCTATTATCAATTCCATACCATTGATATTTGTTGATTATCTTTAATTTGATGACTCGAAATTTGTATTTTTTTCCATTTGATTGAAGATTTGTTGTTTTATACTTTTATTTTGTAGGTTTGTTATAAAATTAGGTTTTTCGAGTTGCAGTTTCTCACTTTTCTATCATTGAACTTTCAAACTATTATCATTATATATATATATATATATCCAAATGAGAAAATGGAATACAATACAAAAGGGATCACAATCCCCCTCTCAGCCAATTTGTGTTTACTCTCTTCCATTTGCATTGTATTCCATTTTCCCATTTGGATAGCTATGTTAGTATACGATTGAGTTCAACAGCTTTGCGTCAACATTTCGAATATTTATATTCTTATTATTGATTTAGTAGTATACTACATTGTATTGCATTTGTATAAAATATGTATTTAAGTATATTATACACGGATAATTGTCCTGTCTCCTGCTCTGACTCACTGGAGGACGGGTCTGGAAGTGTTGCTGTGAACGTTCGTACTGCCTCCCTGGTTGTATTTTGACATGTTCATTTCAGTGCTTCTAGATAATGTATTCTGCTGAGGTTGATCGCGTATACACGTGGTGAAAGAAGAAGAAGGGTTCATGCCACATGGTAATACAAATTTCCTTAACGTTTCTTATCTTCATTTTTTCATCTTTTGAGGCCTGTAGTCTGATTTTAAGCATTTATAGTAATGTACTGTTGCTCAGTCTGAAACAGGAATTTGTTTGGGTTAATTAGAATTAAATACTCACACCTGAAGATGAATTTAATTATGATTAATCATCGAATTTGGGCCGCTGCTGTTCTTTTTTCTTATCGGCAATATGGACATGGTGTTTTTGTTTCTTTGGTGATGTTAATATTACTTGATATATATATATATATATATATATATATATATATATATATATATATATCAGAAGAAACAAAAATTTGTTTTGCTTTAGTTGCAATCGAAAATCTATTGTAAATGTAATTCACCTGTTCTAATATCATTCCCTTGTCTACCAAGAAGACAGGTAAATGACGACAAGGGAATGACAAATCATGTGATTTTACTTTCAGATTATATGAGTTTTATTTGCATTTAAGCCTAATTTGATATTCAGTTTGTTACATTAACCAGGCACACATATGTTGTTAAAAAAATTATATATTTTTTTATTCTGAGAATAATTAAAGACAGGTTAATGACACGGAATAAAAATACTTACCCAAAATTGTTCAGTTTTCCTACACAGAATGATAACTAGAACATAGTCGAACTCTGGAAATGGTGAATATGGACTTTAGTAGAAAAGGAGAATATTTTCTATAATTATTATTATGTTGTCATCTTATTTTTAAAATTTAAAGACAGGCGAATGACACAAAAAACAACAACTAGGGGACAGTTGTAAAAAATTAATTTAAAATATTGCTCTAATACGTAGCGGAATTTTAACACTTTACAACATAGTTGAAAAGTGTTTATGACTTTGTTCATTCTGTCTGTTCGTTCGCACAATCACTGCCGTAAAAATGACTCTATCAAAAAGAAATTTTAGTATGTTGTTCAGACGGTCTGTAGGACCTATGGGAATATAAATGAATAATGTCACCCAATGAGTTTTGGACTGAACCCGGGTTGAAAAAATGAAATACATTGAATCCTATGGGACCTCATTTTTCAAATATTTTTAAAGCGAATTTAAAATTTACAAATGGCTTCGAAAATTTTAGGAGATATTAAAATTATCCCATAAAAATATGAAAAAAATTCAACAAAATATATTCGGTGGTTTTTTAAATAAAATTTAAAATAATAATGACACCCATATTATATAAAGAGATCACGTGACCCCCCCCCCACTGCCGATAAAGTATGGCATCCATCTTTTGTCAAAATCGTGATATTTATAGTTCTTTTTAATTTATATTGAGTGTTTTATCTGTCTTAAAACCGCTTAATTTTTCTTTATTTCTGTGCATCTATATTCTGAAACAACACAATTACATTTGAGTTTAAATGATCAATGCCATTCATCTTGTGTCAAAATCGTGGTTTCTAAAGTTCTTTTATATTTATATTTAGTGTTATATGCGTTCTAAAACCGCTCTATTTTTGCTTAATTTCTGTGCATTTACTTTCTGAAACAACGCAATGACAATATCTTTGAGTTTAAATGATCATCCAACTTTGATTATTTCTACAACGAAGCTTCATTTTCACTTATGAGGAATGTAAACACATAAAGGTGTATGATGAGATGTATACGAATTGCTGAATTTCTTTAACACAAAATTATTTAGCTCTGAAGTCTGCAATATAGCTGATATGAATGAAACATTCGTTGATTTTACATAGAGAACGGATGATTTTATAGCAGACTTTTTCTATGAAGTTTTAAGCATAGAGTTAAATTACTGTTACCTCCATGGTTTTAAGTTTTTAAATAAAACATATTATTGTAGTATTGTGATGAATGAGAGGAATGGAAAGGAATGGAATGAAGTGTATGAATGAAGTATTTACAGCTTTTACATAGAGAGCCAGACAATTTATATTTCAATGACGTCATTTGAATAAAGTTCATTTATTTCGATGAAGTTTCAAATATAATAAATGAATGTAGTATTGTGATAATTTAAAAAATATTACTGCTGAATGTATCGCATTTTAAAGATGTTTAGATAAAATTGCAATGCCGTTGAAAAGTGTTTCATAATCAATGCTTTATGCATGATTGATTTTTCCTGTTTAATACTGTTTTTATTTTAAATTGTCTAATAATTGTCTTAAAACATCCAATTAAAAGAAAACTAGAAACTGAAGACTTGTAAATGAAGTTGTGATTTAATTATTTGGCTGTTGGGACACACAGGGGAATGACATTAAATAAAAAAAACTAAATTTTTAAATATTAAAAGTATAAATTCTTTCTTTAGCTAATGGATGATAAATATGAACTGCTATATAGTAAAAGGGATCAGTGTCCAAAATCAGTCCCAAGTCGTGCAAAATTTTATTAAAACACTTGCGACTTGTAAGACTCCCTCTTACAGAAAATGACCCATATATCTTGTACATTGTACTATGTATTTGGGGAAAGTCGTTTGAGGACGGACGATACATGGCTTTTAGTTTGTGACCGTTTTTACACATCCTTTGTAATTTAAAAGTCTGATGTGGGCAGCACAAGACTTTCTCTGCACACTCATATTTACGTTCTCTTGATTTCTTCAATAACTCATTAAAATGGGTTGAATGGCACACAATAGCACCCATCATTATTTTAAATGACACCGAATTTGCACTTTTAATTCAATTTTCATTCACAAGTGGTAGCTAGGCTTATTTTCAAAAGTGGTGTAGCGAATATGTCAAAAAACTAAAATATCTCGAGAACGGCTAGTCCTAGTGTAATGGGGTTGGTCTTATTCTTTTCATCGTTAAAAGTGACGTATAAAACAAGCATTTAATTGGTATATCTGAGTATATGTAGTTTTTTATTTTAGATTTTGACGATTTTTGCGAGCTATTTCGTAAAAAAAGGTAGGTTCTTTTTTTCCGAATCGTACTAAAATCTAATCAGCCCCAGGGTAACCGAGAAGTGACTTACCTACCCAATTTTATGAAATTGGATCCATTAGTTTTTGAGTTAGAGTGGATGCATACATTGCACAGGAAGACATACAGACAGACAGTCAGACACGCACACACACAGACGTTACGCTAAAAATAGTTTTTTCGTGTTACAGAGGTCCTAAAAGGTGTAAAGCCGTCGAAAACTCGAGTTACGATTTTTGGCATGATTCCAATACGCTCCGTATACATTACTATCGAAATAGGCAAATGTAGAGGAATTGCATTTCTGTTGAATTTCTATCTTTATTTTTTGCAGCAGTATCCAGATCAGAAAATCTTGCCAACTTTGGTGCCCCTGGTCATCCGCAAAAGAGCGTGAAGAAGAGAAACGCGATGGCGGACTGCCAGCAACCAAGGAGAAGCAGTTTTCAACGTTGTATGATAATATTACTTTTAATAAATGAAGATTTCTAGAGTGAAGGGTCTCTCCACTTTCTTAATCATCCCCCAAAATAAGAGTAGCACCTCTCTTTTTTACTCATTTTCTTTATCTCGCTCCCTTATTCTTTACTAGAAGGTATGCTTGCAAATTAAAAATTTGCAAAGCATTGCTTCCCATTTAGCATTATTTTTTTTATCAATTTGGCGACATTTTCGTCAATTTGGCAATATTTAAAAAAAAGTCGCTAAGTTTGCAACGTCTCGCTAAATGTTTCGTCAAGTATTACGGGCCGGCGGAGAAATAGGTTATTCATATAGTCGCTTGTTATGTTATTTCCAAGATATTGAATTTTCCTCCATTAGTCGTCATGTTCATTGATTTAACGTCGATTCCATCAATTTGGAGACATTTTCGTCAATTCAGCAGCATTTAAAGAGACTCGCCAAGTTGGCAATATGCCTCCATAATTTCGCCAAGCGTTACTGACGGAGAAATAGGTTATTCTTATAATAAATTCTTATATTTTTTCCAAGATATCGTGTTTTTATCAATGAGTCGTCATTTTTACCAATTTGGCTACATTTTTATTAATTTGGCGATATTTTCGTCAATTTGACGACATTAAAAAAATTTCGCCAAGTTGGCGATATTCTGCCCATTTCAACACCAAAATGTCGTTAAGTGTTACCCAGAGATATACATAGACAGATAAATGTGTTTATATTATAAATATATATATATATATACATTTTTTTTCCGCATTTTTTTTTCTATCTCGCTCTGTTGCCAAATTCGTTATCCCGACTTTAAATGATCTTTTAAGGGGTGTTGCCATCCCTTTCATTTAATCGGGAAGGTTCTTTTTCCTCTAGATAGAGCTAACGCGGTTACATGTTCGTGAGTGTGTGGACCCACTGTCTCAAGAACGAATGAAATGGCGTAGGATCTGAATACTGGAACCCCATTGGTTTTATGTGTATTAAATGTTCAATTCAGTTCCAAATCTTTAGCTGGAATTCAATTGAACATTTGGAATACACCGAAATTTTCGAATGCTTTGAAAAGATAAAAGCATCGAATGATGGCAAATAATCAATAATCTTATAAATAATTTAGCTTTAGAAAACTACTGGCATTCATTTTAGAATTCGGGCAGGAACCGTTCTCAAGACATTAAACATTTTCAGAAAAAATAATTAAAATGAATAAAAGTACAAAATATCGTTTTTTAAGTTCCGTATATGCATTATTGGCACGTTTTGTAATTGTTTCACATCTTGACGATCGCTTCATTTCGCTTATTTCATTCAATGTATATGATATGATATTTTAATGTTAACTTTGCGCGGTCCATTCGATAAGTCATTTTATTTCGGTCCATCGAGTCGCCTAAAGATGCCTATTTCAATCGACGCAATGTTAATTCATTATCCGATACCATTGTGGTATGACTTTATTTATACGCTTATTGGATTGATGGCTGTTCTAGTAGCGGATTCATTTTCTGATATGGATTTATTTCATCAATAGGAAATGCTTTTTACTGTGATAGTTTCTATAAAGGATTCATTGATTGACACGCATTACTTCTGCAATGCATGGTAATGTATAGGGAAAGTATTGGAATGTACTCAAGTTTTCGATGGATCTACACGCGCTTTGAGATCCCCAGAACACAAAAAAAAACTATTTTTACCGTGACGTCTATATGTGTGCTTGTCTGTGCAACGTATGCATCCACTCTAACTCAAAAACGAATGGACCCAATTTCACAAAATTGGGTAGGTAAGTCACTTGTGCGTGACCCTGGCGCTGATGAGTTCTGGGTTCGATTTGGAATAAAAGAACCCGCCTTTTTTTGCGAAATGACCCGCAAAAATGGCCTTTATCCACTCTGACTGAA
Source organism: Amaurobius ferox (assembly GCA_951213105.1). NCBI lineage: Eukaryota > Metazoa > Arthropoda > Arachnida > Araneae > Amaurobiidae > Amaurobius > Amaurobius ferox. The sequence continues at coordinate 139,447,435 of OX578146.1, read as the reverse complement.
AAACTAAGCCGATATTACAAACTTGGGCTTATCCACGTGTGGCTTACCCTCGTGCTGATTCGATTTTGGTACAATTCGGAAAAAGTAACCTGCCTTCTTTTGTGAAATGGCCCGCAAAACCCACCAAAATCTATGATAAAAAAACTATGTATGCTCAGATATATCTATTAAATGCTTGTTTTATACGTAACGTTTAACGATGAAAAGAATAAGACCCACCCCATTACATTAGGATTAGCCGTTCTCGAGACATTTTAGCTGTTTCGCTACGCCACCTTTAAGGAAATAAGTCCCGTTTCCCAATGAAAACGAAAATTGAATTAAAGGTGCCCATTCAGTGTCATTTAAAATAAATAAGGGTGCTATTTTGTGCCATTAAACTCGATGAATTATTGAAGAAATAAAGTGAGCGTCCATGTGAGTCTGCAGGGAAAGTCATGTGTTGCCTACATCAGATTTTTTTTATTGAAAGACAGGCAGAGATATTGGCTATTATGTGCCGTTAAACCTGCTCGAAACGGAACATTGTCATAAGTGGAAAATATGTTTAGCCCCGTCCCAAAATATAGGAAATGTATATTATTTTCCCAGTGTGAAACGCGGAAACAAACGGCCCATTTAAAGTAATTTGTTAAGAACCTGTTGTAACGAACTGAGAACGGTAAAAATCATCAACTGTTTTGGTCATTTATTTCCCCGAGAAAGACGAAGTGTCCATGAAAACGGTACTACTAAAAAGGAACTTTCCATTACATTCATCACAAGGCGATTTCCTGAAAGCTGCTTCAGAACTGCTTCAGAAGAATTTTCAGTTCATCAGGGAGATTCTGAAATGTTAGAAATATGAATCGATGCTCGGTTTTTAACTAAAAGTCGCATCGTTAGTAAGACATGGTCCAAATAACAATGTCGGATTATTTTAAAGATTCATCTCAATAAAAATACAGCATTTTTTTTTCTGGTTAGGTGTTTCACAGTAAGCTGTCATATTTTTCCGGTAAGTAAATTTGTTTATTTTTAAGCTATGGGTAATAAGTCAAGAACATGGGGTTACTATTTTTATATTTACACATACTCCTGTGATCGCAGTATGCAAAAATGTAGGTATATTAACTATTACAGTATAATACAGTTTTGATTAAATGCATCAATATAAATTTTTCAGAGTTTTTAAAGTCATGTATATGTAAGCAATGACATATGGACTATCTGAATGTTTAGCTAAACCTGAAATTTCGCTTTTCCTAAAATGAACTGCATGAAACGGAAACCTTTTCAAATTCTTCCGGTCCCCCGAAATTCCGCTTAAGGCAGGTTGGACTGGATAAACATTTACGGACATGAACGTTCACGTTTCACATGGGTGTACTTGTAATGCATGTGACTGCAAAAGTCATACTTGGAAGTAAACCATGCGCAATGAGACGCTGTAGATTTGTATGGAACATGTGTGAATACAGGATGCAAGAACACGTCCAAGTTTTTGGATAACCTACCTTTATTCTCAAGCACAAAGTAAACAGGAACACTACACAATCAAATGACACTTAAATTCTCCACTCATTTCACAGAATAAGCAATAATATTCTCAGAGTACTGGCGAAAATAATTTCAGAAAGCAACAGCTACTATTATCAAAACTTTGAGACAAAAGTCGCAGGTCACTGTAGCTCATATAGTGTCAACTGAATTCCAACGGAGTGATGAAGAATCTCTATATATCAAAGAATAATCGTTCTATCGAGAAGTTTCTGAAACATTCCAGAAGTCGCAAAATATCTCCAAAATCTGGAAACCCTTCTTCTAACCTGGAAATCTTGGTAACCCTATCCTGACGTCAGGCACTCTATTTTCTTCGCCCGGCCGTCGAGACGGACGAAATAGGAGGCACCAAATGGAACATTGCGCGTTCGCAACAATACGCATTACTTGTTCTATACAAATCCTCGAGGCAAAAAAATCCTGGATTTCTTGTAAATAATTCATTTTATATATATATATATATATATATATATGTGTGTGTTTATTTATTTATTTATTTATTTTTATTAACACTTTACAAGATAGTTGAAAAGTGTTTATGACTTTGTTCATTCTGTCTGTCCGTTAGCACAATAATTGCCTTAAAAATGATTTTATCAAAATGAAATATTAGTATGTTGTTCAAACGGTATGTGGGACCTATGGGAATATAAATGAATAATATCACCCAATTAGTTTTGGATTGAACCCGGGTTGAAAAAAATTAAATACATTGAACCCTATACATTAATCCTATTACCCTCTATACATTGTCCCCTTGTCTATGGGACCTCATTTTTCAAACATTTTTTAAGCGAATTTAAAATTCACACATTGCATCGAAAGTTTTAAGAAATATTCAAATTATCTCATAAAATATATAAAAAAAATTTCAGCAGAATATATTCAGTAGATTTTTAAATAAAACTTAAAATAATAATTACACACTTTATACGAACCATTATATGAAGAGATCACGTGACCCACTTTAAAATAAAATATGGCATCCATCTTGTGTAAAAATCGTGATTTTTAAAGTTCTTTTAATTCATTTTTAACACTTTACAACAAAGTTGAAAAGTGTTTATGACTTTGTTCATTCTGTCTGTCTGTCTGTCTGTCTGTCCGTTAGCACGATAACTGCCGTAAAAATGACTTAATCAAAATGAAATTTTAGTATGTTGTTCAGACCGTCTATAGGACCTATGGGAATATAAATGAATAATATCACACAATTAGTTTGGATTGAACCCGGGTTGAAAAAGTGGAATACATTGAGCCCTATGGGACCTAATTTTTCAAGCATTTTTCAAGCGGATTTAAAATTCAGAAATTGCTTCAAAAATTTTAGGCAATATTCAAATTGTTCCATAAAATATATAAAAAAAAATTCAGCGAAATATATTCAGTAGTTTTTTAAATAAAAATTAAAATAATAATAACACCTCTTATATGAAGCGATCACGTGTCCATGATATGAAACGATCACATGACCCACTTCAAAATGATATATGGCATCCATCTTGTGTCAAAATCGTGATTTTTAAAGTTCTTTTTAATTCATATTGAGTGTTGTATCCGTCTTAAAACTGCTTTATTTTTGCCTAAATTCTGTGCATCTACATACTAAAACAACGCAATGACAATATATTTCAGTTTAAATGCTCATCCAAATATGATTATTTCTACTATTAAGCCTATTTTTCACCTATGTAAAATGTAAACAACAAAATATATAGAATGAGTTGTATTAGAATCGCTGTAATTCTTTAACACAAAATATTTTAGTCCATGGAGTCTGCTTAGCTGATATGAATGAAATATTAATTGATTTTAGAAAGAGAAGGACGATATTTTTCACTGAAGTTTTGCGCATAGAGATTACTTACTTGTAGCTCAATGGTCTTAATTTTTAAATAAAATAAATTATTATAGTATTGTGATGAATGACATGTATGGGGGAATTATTTATGAATGAAATGTTGCTTTTATAGAGAGAGCCAGGCGTGTTATTTTTTTATGACGTCATTTGAATGAATTTCAATTGTTTTCGATGAAGTTTTCAAATATAATAAATTATCGTAGTATTATGATAATTCTAAAATTATTACCGAGGAATGTATCACATTTTAGAGATATTTAAACCAGGCAATTTATACTTTAATGCCGTCATTTGAATGAAGTTAATTTTTTTCGATGAAGGTTTAAGGTTTCAAATATAATAAATTAATGTAGTATTGTGATAAGTTTTAAAATATTATCGAGGACTGTATTGCATTTTAGACATGTTTAAATAAAATTGCATTGAAGTTGGAAAGTGTTTCATAATCAATGCTTTAAGCATGATTGATCTTTCTTGTTAGTGTTGTATCTGTCCTAAAACCGCTTTATTTTTGTTTAAATTCTATGCATCTATCTACATACTGAAACAACGCTGAAATACTGAAACAACACAATGACAATATATTTGAGTTTAAATGATCATCCAAATTTGATTATTTCTACAACGAAGCCTATTTTCCACTTATGTAAAATGTAAACAGCAAAATATGTAGGATGAGTTGTATAAGAATTGCTGTATTTTTTTAACGTAAAAGTATTTAGCTCATGGAGTCTGCATAGTTGATATGAATGAAATATTCATTGACTTTACAGAGAGAATGACGGTTTTTTTCAATGAAGTTTTAAGCATAGAGTTAAATTACTTGTACCTTCATGGTTTTAAGTTTTTAAATAAAATAAATTATTATAGTATTGTGATGAATGAAACGAATGGAAAAAAGTTTATGAATAAAATGCTGCTTTTATAGAGAGAGTCCAGCGATTTATATTTCGATGACGTCATTTGAATAAAGTTCATTTGTTTTCGATGAAGTTTTCAAATATAATAAATTATTGTAGTATTATGATCATTTTAAAAATATTACTGAGGAATGTGTCGCGTTTTAGAGATGCTTAAACCAGGCAATTTATATTTCAATGCCGTCCTTTGAATGAAGTTCATTTTTTTCGATGAAGTTCAAAGTTTACAAATATAATAAATTAATGTAGTATTGTGATAATTTTAAAAATATTACCGAAGAATGTATCGCATTTTAGAGATGTTTAAATAAAATTGCATTGAAGTTGGAAAGTGTTTCATAATCAATGCTTTATGCATGATTGATCTTTTTTTTTTTTTTAGTAGCGAGAAAGAAAAACCATAGCGTTCGCGCGAACTCGTCATGGAGCTGTAAATTGTCCTGCCTCCCAGTTTCCTAATTCGTGCAGACGAGAAGGATCCCTTGTTCAGTGTCTTCTAGAAATGATGTGGAATGATTTGGTTGTGCATTTGTTCAGTTTTCATCTGAGTCCAATACATTCTTTACAACATAATCGTTTGCAATGCAAATATAAATTGAGTTCTTTCCCTCTTTCTACAGAAATGTTTTCAGGGGTTTATTGCTTTATCTTCTTCGACCTAGACCGTCCGACTTACCCGAAGGTGTAAGGTATTTGTTTGGATGGCCGGGAAGTGCCAACGAATTTAGACCGGAACTTCATAGGGGAGACAACCGCAGGGACCGTGCCCTAATTCCCCTATCACCAACCTTTCGCAAGTACTTACGGACCCACCTATTTAACGTGCCGGTACTCCGTATGAACAGGGGGACACTTTGGGCTAAGGCGGGAGTTGAACTCAGGTCGTCCGAGAGCAACCCTTCGCGCGAACCACTGGGCTGTCCCACTCCTCTTATTGCTTTTAATATTTTTAACACTTTACAACAAAGTTGAAAAGTGTTTATGACTTTGTTCATTCTGTCTGTCTGTCTGTCTGTCTGTCTGTCCGTTAGCACGATAACTGCCGTAAAAATGACTTAATCAAAATGAAATTTTAGTATGTTGTTCAGACGGTCTGTAGGACCTATGGGAATATAAATGAATAATATCACCCAATTAGTTTTGGATTGAACCCGGGTCGAAAAAATGAAATACATTGAGCCCTATGGGACCTAATTTTTCAAACATTTTTTAAGCGGATTTAAAATTCACAAATTGCTTCGAAAATTTTAGGTAATAGTCAAATTGTTCCATAAAATATATAAAAAAAAAAATTCAGCGAAATATATTCAGTAGTTTTTTAAATAAAAATTAAAATAATAGTTACACATCTTATATGAAACGATCACGTGACCATGATATGAACCGATCACATGACCCACTTCAAAATGATATATGGCATCCATCTTGTTTCAAAATCGTGATTTTTTAAAGTTCTTTTTAATTCATATTGAGTGTTGTATCCGTCCTAAAACTACTTTATTTTTGCTTAAATTATGTGCATCTACATACTAAAACAACACAATGACAATATATTTGAGTTTAAATTCTCATTCAAATTTGATTATTTCTACAACTAAGCCTATTTTTCACCTATGTAAAATGTAAACAGCAAAATATGTAGAATGAGTTGTATTAGAATTACTGTATTTCTTTAACACAAAATAATTCAGTTCATGGAGTCTGCATGGCTGATATGAATGAAATATTAATTGATTTTATAAACAGAAGGACGATTTTTTTCGATGAAGTTTTAAGCATAAAGTTTATGAATTGTAGCTCCATGGTCTTAATTTTTAAATAAAATAAATTATTATAGTATTGTGATGAATGAAATGGAGAAAGTTAGAATGAAATCCTGCTTTTATAGGGAGATCCAGGCGTGTTATTTTCTCTATGACGTCATTTGAATTTATTTCAGTTGTTTTCGATGAAGTTTTCAAATACAATAAATTATCGTAGTATTATGATAGTTTTAAAAATATTACCGTGGAATGTGTTGCATTTTAGAGATATTTAAACCAGGCAATTTATATTTCAATGCCGTCATTTGAATGAAGTTCATTTTTTTCAATGAAGGTTTAAGTTTTGAAATATAATAAATCAATGTAGTATTGTGATAAGTTTTAAAATATTACCGAGGAATGTATTGCATTTTCGACTTTTTAAAATAAAATTGCATTGAAGTTGGAAAGTGTTTCATAATCAATGCTTTAAGCATGATTGATCTTTCTTGTTTATTTATTGCTTTTTTTTTCAAACCCCAATTTAAGTGGTTGAAATGTATTTTTTTCATTAAAACTCCATTAATGCCAAATTAAAATGTTGCCGAAAACTTTAGCTCAGTAGGGAAAAAAAGAAGGAAGAAAAAATGAAAAGCATAAAGAAAGCTATGCATTTATATCTAACTTCTAACTTTTTAATTCTGTTATAACTTTCAAACGTTCTATTAACTCTTATCGGTTCAATGATCCGTTGCGGGCAAAATATTTTATTCAAAAACATTTCCGTGAATTCCTTGTATGGCAACGCAAATAAAATGTCGTCGTTTTTTAGCTGGCATTTGAAATGATAATTTTATAGTAGTGTTTCGATTCATATCATTAAAAAAACCGACGATGCATCCAAATGCAGTAATCGATTTTTTTAGAACAGTTTCAAAGGAACGCATAATGCACTGTTGAGAAGAAAATATGTTATGGGTTAGAAAAATCAGAACGTTTTTAGTTTAATGATTCTTTATAAAACCGTTCAGGTGTGTTTTTGTTGATCAAACTTTTAAATTTAAATTTAAATTTGGATGTTCAAGTATAAGCGTCTGAAAATATTCTAAGGACACATGTTGAAAGATATTGGATGTATTTGAGTATTTAAGGTCAGTAAAAACGACTTGATTTTGAATAATGTTTCATGCCATTATAAAGTCCCCCCTCCCCCCCCCCCCTCGAAAAATTTCAAATTCTAGATGAATAAACATGTTTCAAGACACCTCGAACCCATTTCGGATTCTTTTGGTAAGATGCCAGTGTGCGATCATTCAAGAACGAATGCCCTTACCGTTGATTAGAATTCGAATGATTTTAATTTTAAGATTTCGGCAGTATTATTTTCTGTAGAAAATAATGATAGCTCCCGGAACAATGAAGATAGAATATAGTCTGTGGGGGATAATGTGTGCTACAATATGGGGATGTTAATGGTAAAACATTTTACAGATGAACACAGATAAGCCAAATATATTCATCGTGGTAAGTTGTCAACTCTAAAAAGCAAATGTTTAAATAAGTTTTACGCGAAATTTATAAAATATACAGTATTTTTTTGTATTCTGCTGCAGGTGATACAGGTACAACTAAACACAATACAGGTACAGTGAAAAACAATCGCATTTCAGATATTTTTTGTATTCTTTTGTTGATTAAGATAGAAGTAGTGACCTGCGGAATGTGAATGTAGGATCAGAATGCTCCCATTTCTGATTTTCTCATTCATTTTCAAAATCTGAGCATTTTAGTGAAATGCAAGAGTTTGAGCAAGAACGTCCGTTTCAAGTTCGCCTTTCGCACCTGAGACAGGCATTTTACCATAGTTCGTGCGAGCCCCTTAAATATAGATCGAAGCAAAGTAACATTTCAGTATCGTTCGCGGGGTGGGACAGCCAGCCCACTGGTTTAAGGCAATCGTTTCCTGCTCTGCCTAAACTGTTCACACGGAGTACGGGCACGGTACATAGGTGGGTCCGTTATAGAGGGTAGGAGAAAAGGGTACGGTCCCTGTGGATGCCACCCCCACTCGGTTCCGGTCTAAATTGGGTAGCACTGTCCGAACCTTACACCTTCTGCTTGTCTTGGCAGTATCATTCGCAGAAAGATATGTATTTACTTTTCTTCAAAACCTGTACTATTCTTTTCAATTCAATTTTCAATCCGTTGTCCCTGTTCCAGAAGTGGCAAGTCATTTGTTTTTACGGTAGGAAAAGGATTTCAGGTCCAATAAGAAAAAAGATCCCCCTATTTGAATCAATTCACAGAATCCGACAATAGGAGGCAATTTTAGTAGGATCGCTCTGTTATTGCAGTGAACAGTTATTCCATGCCAACCAATCCATGGATACTGTTATTTGAAATGGAAGTACCATTAATTATACTTCTATCGTGAGTGACAAACTCAAAAATGAATATGGGTATTAAAAGAAAAAAAATATAGACAAGTTTTATGTTACAGAGAACTAGTGAAATTTTAAGTCATCAGTTTATTACTTTACGTACTGCGAAGTGAAAGTGTGACGAGGTCAAAAATTCGAATTCAAGTTTTGGATGTAAACTCTTGCAAAAGTACCATGAAGAAAGTGACTGTTTATATTGAAATTAAATATGTGTACAGCTCATACACAGTTAATGAAATGATTACAAAATCAAGGCCGCAGGCCCCATCAATGGTTATCAATTGCATATTCAATTTTCAAATCAGTAATGGGTGAAACCCCCCTTGGCCGCAATACATGATTGTATACGTCTAGGTAAGGAATGATAAAGTTTCCTAATGTCATCCTGCGGTACATTCTGCCAGGCATTCCTCAATAATAGCTCCATATTTGCTACATTTCGGGGTGCTCGAATCTGGCGGCCTCGCATGTCCCATACATGCTCGATTGGAGAAAGGTCTAGTGATCTTGCTGGCTAAGGAACAGTATCAACAGCACGGGGGCAGTCCACAGATATGCGAGTCGTATGTGGCGTGGCATTATCTTGTTGGAAAATGGCCCTAGAATGACGTACCACGAAGGGTAACTTAAACGGCCTCAGGATTTCATTAACATATCGTTGTGCTGTTAAAGTTGTACGCAGGATGATTAGAGGCGACCTGCTGTCGTAAAAGATAGCACCCACACCATCACACCAGGGGTAATGGCTGTGTGCCTGTGTAAAACAAAGGCTGATTGGGACCGCTGGCCAAGACGCCTCCACACACGATGGTCATCTGCTGAAAGACTGTAGCTTGATTCATCGCTGAACACTCTGCGATGCCAGTCTGTTGGCAGCTATGATGCTGGGCTACGACACCACTCCAAACGACTTTGTCGATGTTGATTATGGGCAGACGCCTTAAAGGCCGCCGTGAGCGTAACCCCATCTCAGCCAAGCGCTTTGAGATGGTGGAAGGTGCCACGGGTGGTATGCAAGAGGCTGTAGCACGTTGGATGGCGGACAATAATGCCTTTGTGCCAGTTCGGGCCTGTTGCACAATCATCGATCTTGCCTCGCATTCGTGCACCTTGGCCTTCTAGAGCCATCATTCTACCGATGAGTTCCTTGCAGCAACCGCTGCTGCCAGCACTTTTGCACTGCAGTGTCCATTCCATTCTGTGTAGGTGGCGGCCTATTGCTCGGTATGACCAGTCAGCTTCACCCATCTCGGCTATACAACCCCGTTCGAACTCGTCTAATTGCTTATAAGATCTTCGACAACGTCGCAACTGGCATTATTGGTTGTGTCCGCACGAAACTGCAACGCCAATAACGAGCCAAGATAAACCGTCCACATTTTACACCTGTTTTATAGGATACTAATTGCGCAGTAGAAACGCGTTCTATGACCGAAGTTAACACTCATTGCTCTTGCACATTTAATCATTTGCATACTTGGTATAAAGGAAATGGGAAATTTCGAGGTGATCAGTTTATTATTATTATTATTATTTTTTTTTTTTTTTTGCAAAGGAGTGTATTAACACGTCCATGAACTCAAATAGAACGTTTTTGAGAAGTATGTATGTATTGAGTCTGTGATATCTAAAAAAACGAATGGCTTCTAAGAAATTGCGTATTTAAATACCGCGATGTTGAAAATGCTGAAATTGTTTTAAAATCTTCCGATGTAAGCGTGCAAGATTTTTAAAATATACTTCTAAAGACTTTTGTTGACAGACCGTTAGCGATCCACAGTTTTAAAGTTTAAATCAGTTGAATTTCGAATTCTGTGCCCTTCCCCTTCGAGATTTTAGCCTCTTATCATAATCAGCATAAGAATACAAAAAATATCCACTTAACTTTTTCATATTACATATAGTTGTATCACAGCCGTAATCAGAATGAAATAAACTATGCATACATTTTAGGTTTCGTACTGAAGTTATTCTTTTTAGCTATTTCGAAAGGATTCTTTGAAAGTTTTTTCTTTCGAATTGGCAACAGCTTAGTGTCTCCCATAAATGGGATGCAGTTATGTTAGCTTGTCTGTGTTAATATAAACTACTTAGATGCCATTTACATGAATAGTTTAATTCAAATCATCCATCTTCTTCCATGGGCATGAAATTATAATTGTCTTCCATAGGAAATAATACTATGCAAATGTTAAATTTCCAATACATTAATTTCTATTCAAGAGAAGTACTAATAATTTTACTGAGTTATGGTTTTTATTAACACTTTACAACAAAGTTGAAAAGTGTTTATGACTTTGTTCATTCTGTCTGTCTGTCTGTCTGTCTGTCCGTTAGCACGATAACTGCCGTAAAAATGACTTAATCAAAATGAAATTTTAGTATGTTGTTCAGACGGTCTGTAGGACCTATGGGAATATAAATGAATAAAATCACCCAATTAGTTTTGGATTGAACCCGGGTTGAAAAAATGAAATACATTGAGCCCTATGGGACCTAATTTTTCAAACATTTTTTAACCGGATTTAAAATTCACAAATTGCTTCGAAAATTTTAGGTAATAGTCAAATTGTTCCATAAAATATATAAAAAAAAAATTCAGCGAAATATATTCAGTAGTTTTTTAAATAAAAATTAAAATTATAATTACACATCTTATATGAAACGATCACGTGACCATGATATGAAACGATCACATGACCCACTTCAAAATGATATATGGCATCCATCTTGTTTCAAAATCGTGATTTTTTAAAGTTCTTTTTAATTCATATTGAGTGTTGTATCCGTCCTAAAACTACTTCATTTTTGCTTAAATTCTGTGCATCTACATACTAAAACAACACAATGACAATATATTTGAGTTTAAATTCTCATTCAAATTTGATTATTTCTACAACTAAGCCTATTTTTCACCTATGTAAAATGTAAACAGCAAAATATGTAGAATGAGTTGTATTAGAATTACTGTATTTCTTTAACACAAAATAATTCAGTCCATGGAGTCTGCATGGCTGATATGAATGAAATATTAATTGATTTTATAAACAGAAGGACGATTTTTTTCGATGAAGTTTTAAGCATAGAGTTTATGAATTGTAGCTCCATGTTCTTAATTTTTAAATAAAATAAATTATTATAGTATTGTGATGAATGAAATGAATGAAATCCTGCTTTTATAGAGAGATCCAGGCGTGTTATTTTTTCTATGACGTTATTTGAATTTATTTCAGTTGTTTTCGATTCGAGTTAAGTTTCAAATATAATAAATTATCGTAGTATTATGATAGTTTTAAAAATATTACCGTGGAATGTATTGCATTTTAGAGATATTTAAACCAGGCAATTTATATTTCAATGCCGTCATTTGAATGAAGTTCATTTTTTTCAATGAAGGTTTAAGTTTTCAAATATAATAAATCAATGTAGTATTGTGATAAGTTTCAAAATATTACCGAGGAATGTATTGCATTTTCGACTTTTATAAATAAAATTGCATTGAAGTTGGAAAGTGTTTCATAATCAATGCTTTACGCATGATTGATCTTTCTTGTTTACGTAATGAATCTACACATAAAATAGGATAGCGGTCGATCTGTTCTTGATTTACTTTTCATACACAGAAATTATATACTGGAAGTGCTTATTCTACAAAAACTAGAATTTCAATAGTACCATGAAAACAATACATTCTATACACTCACCCACATTCAAGACTTTTAAGGACAGGCCCATTTAAGTTATTAGAGATAAAAAAAATTCTGTCCTTTTGCTTCTTGTTATTAACCGATTCACTGTAATAGTGTCCACCATCAACGCTCATGCTCAGTTGTGTTTTATTGACGCCCCCTTTAGCACATCCTTGGTGATGTCGCAGATCCCTTTGTAAAGGAGTACCCGACTTACCAGGTCTACTGGTTCGTGTAAAAATTTAGATTTTGAATTCTTCCAGGAACACTACTCACACATTTAATGAAATTATGCAACTTATTTTAAATTTTGTAGGGTGGGACAGATCTGCGGTTAGCGCGCAGCGATTGACTTCGGACAATCCATGCCGATTTCCGGCTCAGCCCAAATTGCTCCCGTGTTTACGCGGTGTACGGACACGTTAAAAAGTTGGGTCCGTAAATCCTTCCGAGAGGTGGGTGGGAGGGGAAGAAGGACGCGGCCCCCACTGGGTTCTGGTCTAAATTGGGCGATACTTCCTCGCCGTCCAAACAGATACCTTACGACTTCGGGTAGGTTGGACGGTTTTAGGTCTAAGAAGAAGCTTATGTCTAGGATATATATTCAAGAAAGTAAAGCCCGTTGCCAGTTTTTACAAATATCTTTTATATAGGTGGCAGCAGGATGTTTTTGTGCATTAGTAGGTTTCTATGTCGACCGATATCTGAACGCCATTCAAATTCATTCCCCATTCTTTGAAGACACATGAGAGTGTGGCAACGGGATTTGTCATTCTGATTTCAAGAGAGGAAAAGGGGGGAAAAACTCCTCTCTTTCTCTAGCATTTATAAGTAGCAAAAACTTACAAGACAACATTGGTTTTCTTTTCATGCGTTTTTTCTTTGTGATATTCTTCCTTATTCCTTCTAATTATTCAAAAAAATGTTCATGTACGTTAAAAAAGAAAATAACGGAAAATATAATATTTATATTCCAAATGTATGAGAAAACAGAGTAGAGATATTTTCATGTGTTGCATTCATTTTGAACTCGAAGAATATTATTCATCTGCACAAAGGACATTGTATTGGAGTCGTACCAACGAAAAGAGACGATGTTCAAATTAAGGTGGTAAGAGACGCAACCACAGGAGCAGTGTGGGAGAATATTTCGGTTTAAAAAGATTCTGAAAAGAAGAATTTGTAAAGTAAAATTAATACAAGATACATGTTTTTATGTTCTGACATTTATCATGATGTAATTGAATTTAAACATACAATGAATCTAAAATAGTTTAAAAATATATTCAGTACAAAACTTGAAAAAGATACATCTTTTTCCCGACACCTCTTATTAAAACTTCTCATGAATTATCCTTGGCTCTTCGTTCAATATCTTTCACGGGTTCGTTCTCGATTCCCAGAGCTCGTACAGAGCTGAAACAGTTTAATCTCGCTGAAAATTTTTATCTGCCTGATTTTCACGTCATTTTACGTACGTCGTGACTATGTTTTTTTCCTTTCCATGCATGCATTTTCTTTGCGAATTACCATTTAGTGTTTTCACATGAAATATTCCTCTAATTCTAACGCGGCGATTTATTTTGTTGTTGTTGAGACCCAGATCGCCCGACCTACCAGAAAAGTATAAGGTAACTGTTTGGACGGCAGGGAAGAGCCACCGAATTTAGACCGGAACCGAGTGGGGGTGGCATCCACAGGGACCGTACACCACCAGCCTCTCGGAAGGACTTACGGACCCACACGTGTAACGTGATCGTACTCCGTGTGAACACGGCGGCAGTTTTGGCAGCGGAGGGAATCGAACTCAGGCCTGCTAAGTGCAATTCCCGCGCGCTAATCACTGCACTACCGTGCCCGCGGCGATTTATGTGTAATGCTACATACGTTTGAACGTAAACTACGTAAAAAATAAAAAGTAAATTATCAAGGGAAAAAACAAACAGACAAGTTTTCATGGTCTTACACAACAGTGTTGTACAGGGCGCGGTAGCCCAGCGGTTAGAGCGCGGGAATTGCACTCTGTAGACCCGGGTGCGATTCCCGCCACTGCTAAAACAGCCACCGCGTTCACGCAGAGTACGATCACGTTAAACATGTGGATTCATAAATCCTTCCGAGAGGTTGGTGGTAGGGGAAAGAGGGTACTTTCCCTGTGGATGCCTCCCCCCCTTGGTTCCAGTCTAAATTGAGTGGCGCTTCCCGCCCGTGCATACAGTTAGCTTACACCTTTTTGGTAGGTCGGACGGCCAGGAACTCTACAACAACAGTGTTGCACAGAAAAGTAGAAAATAAATTTGAATCCCATACGAAATTGAGCTCGATGGAGGGTGTAACCGGAATGAATTCAAAACAAATCAATCTCATCATTATCCAAAATTGGTATTCGTGCATAAGGGTCGCAGGGAAATGAGGGTGTAGGTAGAATCCATTCAAAACAATACTATACAGGTTGATTCAAAACGATGGGGCGAAACTTTAAAGGGTGATAGAACACACCTAAACAAGCACTTTTCGTCATAAATGCATGGTTTTAACGCACGCGGTTAAGCGCTAGGGGGCGATGTCCAGCGAACGCATTAAGCACCAGTTCTACCGTGGATTTCAGAAGACTAGCGTCTACAGCTCGCGGATTTTCGATTTATCAGACACGCTGCACTCAGTTTTGCTTTTTACACATGCGCGTGAACTTCGCGATGATGTGGATTTCGCGGGGCTCGATATGTTTGCTCTTCTTGTAGTTTCTCTTTTTAAGCCGGTTTATAAAGTAAATTTTTCGATTTAAAGGGATAAATTACATAATCTACGATTTCATGTAGGAATGAGGGCCCGATTGACAAAGATCATAGATAATTTTTTTTATCAGTTTGTAACAAAAGTAGCTTAAATTCATTTTTTTGAAATTAAAATTAAATTCAATCACACGTTATAGAATTGGGGATGAAATTAATTTTTAACTTTACAACATGTTTAAAAATCAAATATCTGTTATTTTCATTTTACTCATGAAAATTCTAATGTTAAATAATGTTTTTTAATATTTTTGTATCAGCACACATATTTTAATATCCTAGAGAGAGTTCCCTTCCCTCCCTCCAACGAATCAAAATGGAAATGTGTAGCTTTACTATAAATATGTGTACACAGATCAGTTTAAATAAAAATAATAATCGCAGATGTAACTTAAATATGAAATAAATTTTAAATCATCAGTTCAGAAAAAAAAATAATATTGTTTATCAACAAAGGGAAGGTGAAGATTTTATCTGGATGCTGATGTGATTTTTTAGAACTTTTTTTTTAAATATAAAACATATTCATTTTAACCCAGGGCACCTCTTCCTGAAAAGCCATGGTGCAAACCAACCATTTCTGTTTTTAACTGCATTAAGTATATTATTATCTCCCTGAACTCACTAAACTATTAAAAGCAAAATATTTGCAAAGTACTTAATAATTTTAACTGTACAATACTCCCAAGATAAGTATCTTTAGCACATTTTGTGATCATTCATACAAGTGATGTTATGAATTGATCCTGATAATTTTGATGATTTAAATTCCTTTTCTATAAAAATAACTCTTGGACCCACATTGAGGGAGGCATATTTTAAAC
Organism: Amaurobius ferox; assembly: GCA_951213105.1. Classification (NCBI taxonomy): domain Eukaryota; kingdom Metazoa; phylum Arthropoda; class Arachnida; order Araneae; family Amaurobiidae; genus Amaurobius; species Amaurobius ferox. Next base: position 139,431,624 of record OX578146.1, on the reverse strand, counting down.
AGGCGAGGGAAGAGTATTGCGGGGGAAATTTTTCTAAAATTAATTAAAATGCAGGTTTACAATATCATCATGGAGAGATTTGCCAAAAATGTTTCAGTGGTCGATGTAAACCCCCCAATCCCTTATACAAGCATCTTTTATACCCCCTTATATGTATATTGAGGAGGTAAAACAGCTTAGATGTAACTTCGTAAGTGTTTCATATCCTTTAAAAGGCGATGTTTAAAATTCAACCAGAATTTGAGAATAAATTCACGAAACACTGGTAATATTTTATTACATAAACTGATAAATCAAAATTGAAAAAAAAAATGATAAATATTACATATATTATTATATTAAATAATTTTTTGTGTATTCTACATATGAATAGATTCAAAATCATGAAGGTGATAGAATATCTAAGAATTACTGAAATGTTCAGTTTCAAACCCTCAAAATGTACTTTTTAATATTTTTTCTAATTTTTAAATTGTGAATCAAGGATCACATTCTTATTTTATATTTCTAACATTTTATATTAACTTAAATTTAATTTCTCAGCAGGTATTGATGTTCAACAGTATTGGTACAATTAATTTTGAAAAACTAAGACCAAATTATAGAGTTACTGAAAAATAATTTTTTTTTATTTTTAGCCACCAATTGACCTTTTCGATTACAAATATTAGGCTGTGACTTGCTAAATTCACCCATGGCTATTACTTTAATTAGAGGATGCATTCATGATTTCCATTTATGTGCTTTATTAAGGTTGAATTTTTTGAATACTACATATGTATCAATTAAATATGTTTGGTGTTCATAATTTGAAATGCATTTAAATTTTGATGTGAAATTTGCAATTCAATCATTTCTTTTTAAAATTGCAAGAATATTCTAAATAACTTTCACTATGAATCATGTAATATATAAGTGTAGTTTAAACATGATACCATATATGCACGCGAAATTAGGTTATGACATAAGTTATAATTTCATTGGATAGTTAGTCTGAAAGTGAAGACAAATCAAGAGAATTATAACCTGGATGCGAGAATAAATGTAATAGGACTTGTGGATTAAAAAAGTATCTATTTACTTGACCCTATAATGAGTTATGCAGCTGTATTTTTGCAACCAAAAGTGCTGTCTAAAAAACAAATTGCTCATATAAGACACATTGCAAAATAAAATGATTTCGAAGAAAAGCATGGCCCTGAAAAAAAACCGTTTGTTTCTATAATTTTTATTTAAATCAGTATCACACATCTTAGAGAGGAGCAAACAGTCAAATATCCATTGAGATATGTCATCAAAACAAATAAGATGGCGTTCGCGCATGCGCAGAAATATTCAGAAATCCGAAACGTGCGAGTGCAGCGCTTTTGATAAATCGAGAATCCGCTAGTTTATAGACGCTAGTTTTCAGAAGAAATAGATTGTTTCACGAATCAGGAGAAAGCCGACATGCATTTCATGTGCGGAGCTGCGAACGGGAATGCGAGGAAAGCCCAAATTCGAATGTGGTTCCAACACGACCGAGCTCCACCCCATTGCAGCGAGGCTGTGCGAAACGCCTTGGACGCAACATTCCTAGGGTGGCCCCATCACTTGGCGACGCGATCGCCCGATCTCTCATGTCAGTACTTTTTCCTGTGGGTCTATGTGAACATAGGCGCCGACTACGGGGGGCAGAGGGGCACGAGCCCCCGCTGAACTTTTCCAGAGGGGGCAAAGCCCCTCTGGGAAATTTCAATATTTTTTTCTAACTTCATATTTTACTAAATACCAAAAAATGAAATTTTTTTAAACATAAAAATAATTGAAAGAAAATCCTATCAACGTAAATGTCACATTTCCGTTCAGTCTTGCTCACATCTTCCTTACCATAGATCCCTAAACTATCTTGCACACAAACCAAGCTCATCTTTACTCCCAGGAAACATGTTTACGCTAATGACAAAAACACCTGGTTACCAGAACTTTTTCGACTGACCGCCTAATTCAAAGAGAAATGGAATATTTACAGCCATGTTATTGGCATTTCCAAAAAATAGCTGTTTCCCTCCAGTAATAACTATAAATGATTACCACGAAGTAGAGATGACTTATTTTGTCTACCTAAAGAGATCTTATCTGTAATGACTCCTGGATCCTATATACCAGTGCTGTCTTTACAGATGGCACCCATTCCGTTTGAAGCTGCAAACCCCTTGGGTGGTATCCATTCCGTTTGAAATTGCAAACTCCGCAGGTAGTTTTGTTCCTGCTGAGCACGGGACGTTTGGCACAGCAGCGTAGTCAGGCAAGGACCAGAGGGTGCTGCACCCACTAGGCATACTCAGCCCAACCCTATGGTAAAAATATTAAAGTTTTAGCTGTGATAAGAACTGTCAACTAACATGTTATCCAAATTTTGCATAAAAATATTATTTATGAGATTTATTTTTTATAAATTGATTTATTTTAAAATTTTTTTAATTTAGCTTAATGTGTGGTTATAGTGATGATGACTTTATATACATATTTAATTTAAAAATATTTAAATATAGACAGTAGTGTTTGGATACTTTTGTATTATTGCTGGATTCATTGTTTTAATTTATTGTGTTAAAATCAACTGATAGGTAGTTAAGAGTTGATATTAAGTGTTAACTTGCATTAACTTTCAGGTTTTTTTTTTTGATTAATTAACAGCTTTGCTACTACTTAATTCTTATATTAAAATACATTGTAATTATTATATATTATACTATTGATGCATAGTAACTATATGGATTTTCCTAATCAACTCCTAGTTTTACAAATATAAATAGGCCTAAAAAGATTAAAAATATTTATCGTACAATAAATAAGACTGATGATATCTTTCTTTCGACCCAGCCTGTCGACCTACCCGAAGGTGTAAGATGTCTGTTTAGACCGCCGAGACAATGCCATCTAATTTAGATTGGAAACCAGGGGGGCGACATCCACAGGGACCGACCCTCCTTCGTTTGTTACCAATAGCTCGGAAGGACTTTCAAACCCACAAATTTAACGTGCTCGTACACGGGGACAGTTTAGGCAAAGCCCGAAATCGAATTTGGGTCCTCCGAGTACAATCCCCGTGGCTTAGCCTCTCGGTTATCTGACTTCGAAACTGCTGCTTGTAAGACAATAACTCACAAAATTTCCTTAAGGAAAGCATATGTATGTCAGTTAGTTGACTACAGTTGCTTCGATGGCATTATAATCCCCCTTTTTCAGGCTAAAATAACAGTATGCACTCTTAACAACTACTACTGCCGTTCGTTGGGCAGTTCGTTCTTGGCGGTTGTTAAGGGCTTATACTGTTCTTTTGGCCGAAAGTAAGGGCTTAAAATGACCTCGAACCAATTGTAGGCACCTAACTGACATATGCTTGCTTTCTTCAAGGCGGCCTTGCAAGTTGTTATGTATTTATCGACTTTGTGAATCTTGTATATAACTTTATCGGATTGTGCACCCCCTGAGATTTTGAAAACTCGGCGCCTATGCATGTGAAAGCCGCATCTGCGATAGCCCCGTCGACTCCGTTGAGGCCCTTGTTGCCAGGATTTCTGTTGCTGCTGACGCTGTACGAGAAATGCCTGATGTTTTCGTCAATGCACGACGAAAATAAATACTGTAATTCAATAAATAAAGCAAGTAGAAAGAAGAAAACGAGAGAAAAGCCATTTGAAGAGATGATATCAAGGAAGTCTTGTCTTGATGATGGAAGGAGTTGAATTCATAAAGTTTGAGTTTAAAGAATAAATACTGTAATTGAATAAATAAACCAAGTAGAAAGAAGAAAACGAGAGAAAAGCCATTTGAAGAGATGATATCAAGGAAGTCTTGTCTTGATGATGGAAGGAGTTGAATTCATAAAGTTTGAGTTTAAAGAATAAATACTGTAATTCAATAAATAAAGCAAGTAGAAAGAAGAAAACGAGAGAAAAGCCATTTGAAGAGATGATATCAAGGAAGTCTTGTCTTGATGACGGAAGGAGTTGAATTCATAAAGTTTGAGTTTAAAGAATAAATACTGTAATTAAATAAATAAACCAAGTAGAAAGAAGAAAACGAGAGAAAAGCCATTTGAAGAGATGATATCAAGGAAGTCTTGTCTTGATGATGGAAGTAGTTGAATTCATAAAGTTTGAGTTTAAAGAATAAATACTGTAATTCAATAAATAAAGCAAGTAGAAAGAAGAAAACGAGAGAAAAGCCATTTGAAGAGATGATATCAAGGAAGTCTTGTCTTGATGATGGAAGGAGTTGAATTCATAAAGTTTGAGTTTAAAGAATAAATACTGTAATTCAATAAATAAAGCAAGTAGAAAGAAGAAAACGAGAGAAAAGCCATTTGAAGAGATGATATCAAGGAAGTCTTGTCTTGATGATGGAAGGAGTTGAATTCATAAAGTTTGAGTTTAAAGAATAAATACTGTAATTCAATAAATAAAGCAAGTAGAAAGAAGAAAACGAGAGAAAAGGCATTTGAAGAGATGATATCAAGGAAGTCTTGTCTTGATGATGGAAGGAGTTGAATTCATAAAGTTTGAGTTTAAAGAATAAATACTGTAATTCAATAAATAAAGCAAGTAGAAAGAAGAAAACGAGAGAAAAGCCATTTGAAGAGATGATATCAAGGAAGTCTTGTCTTGATGATGGAAGGAGTTGAATTCATAAAGTTTGAGTTTAAAGAATAAATACTGTAATTCAATAAATAAAGCAAGTAGAAAGAAGAAAACGAGAGAAAAGCCATTTGAAGAGATGATATCAAGGAAGTCTTGTCTTGATGATGGAAGGAGTTGAATTCATAAAGTTTGAGTTTAAAGAATAAATACTGTAATTCAATAAATAAAGCAAGTAGAAAGAAGAAAACGAGAGAAAAGCCATTTGAAGAGATGATATCAAGGAAGTCTTGTCTTGATGATGGAAGGAGTTGAATTCATAAAGTTTGAGTTTAAAGAATAAATACTGTAATTCAATAAATAAAGCAAGTAGAAAGAAGAAAACGAGAGAAAAGCCATTTGAAGAGATGATATCAAGGAAGTCTTGTCTTGATGACGGAAGGAGTTGAATTCATAAAGTTTGAGTTTAAAGAATAAATACTGTAATTCAATAAATAAAGCAAGTAGAAAGAAGAAAACGAGAGAAAAGCCATTTGAAGAGATGATATCAAGGAAGTCTTGTCTTGATGACGGAAGGAGTTGAATTCATAAAGTTTGAGTTTAAAGAATAAATACTGTAATTCAATAAATAAAGCAAGTAGAAAGAAGAAAACGAGAGAAAAGCCATTTGAAGAGATGATATCAAGGAAGTCTTGTCTTGATGACGGAAGGAGTTGAATTCATAAAGTTTGAGTTTAAAGAATAAATACTGTAATTCAATAAATAAAGCAAGTAGAAAGAAGAAAACGAGAGAAAAGCCATTTGAAGAGATGATATCAAGGAAGTCTTGTCTTGATGATGGAAGGAGTTGAATTCATAAAGTTTGAGTTTAAAGAATAAATACTGTAATTCAATAAATAAAGCAAGTAGAAAGAAGAAAACGAGAGAAAAGCCATTTGAAGAGATGATATCAAGGAAGTCTTGTCTTGTTGATGGAAGGAGTTGAATTCATAAAGTTTGAGTTTAAAGAATAAATACTGTAATTCAATAAATAAAGCAAGTAGAAAGAAGAAAACGAGAGAAAAGCCATTTGAAGAGATGATATCAAGGAAGTCTTGTCTTGATGACGGAAGGAGTTGAATTCATAAAGTTTGAGTTTAAAGAATAAATACTGTAATTCAATAAATAAAGCAGGTAGAAAGAAGAAAACGAGAGAAAAGCCATTTGAAGAGATGATATCAAGGAAGTCTTGTCTTGATGACGGAAGGAGTTGAATTCATAAAGTTTGAGTTTAAAGAATAAATACTGTAATTCAATAAATAAAGCAAGTAGAAAGAAGAAAACGAGAGAAAAGCCATTTGAAGAGATGATATCAAGGAAGTCTTGTCTCGATGACGGAAGGAGTTGAATTCACGAAGTTTGAGTTAATATGGACCGAGAACGATCTCATTTCTGAACGGATTAATAAAATGTGAGGAATGCTTGGAAAGGCCGAAATTCCGTCCAGAGAACTTGGCACAATAATCATTTTTCAGTTGTACTTTTATTTCTTCTTCAATTTTGCATTTAGACGTTCTGAGGTGCGAACTTGACTTGCCACTTGACTTGACCGCAAAATGAAGACATTTTCTCCAGGATAATTGAGTGTGGAAACCCCAGGCCGTCCGACTCGTCAGGATAATTGAGTGTGTAAAAATTGATTATAGCTAGTGACACATCTCCCCCCCCCCCCCGCCTCCCCTTTTTTTAGACAAGTTACTGTATGTACTCAAAATATGTCACTTTTCAAGCTAAAATGTTTTATAACTTTGAATTAAAATATTTTTTTAATTTGATATAAATTATAATCCTCAGTTTCTTAATTTTTCTATTCATTATGCTTAGTGCGTGTCCATACTAAGTAGAATCAGAAAAAAATGTTCATAAATATTTTTCTTTTCTATTTTACATCTGCTTAGGGTCCCTTTTTTTATTAAATGAGGCTCTAAATCAGCTATAGAGTCGCACCCCACAATTTTTAAAAACATCTAACATTCCAAGTGTGCAATCTGCTAGATTGACAGCGCGTAGAAATGTATCGACTTCTGAATACAAAAGCTTGCACTTGAAAAGCTTTTTCTGTTCTGGAGGAAAGAAGCCACTCGGAGGGGGAAGGGGTGCTTTCCATTCACTTTTTTAAAGCATTTCACGTCCTGGGTACATGCAGGTTGTAATCCACTCGGATTGGACACCCTGAAAAAGCTTTTGAATTTGGGAATCGAGATGTTTGGAGTCTTGAAAATATGTTCTTTGCGCCAAAGTTCGCTTTCGTTTGGAAACAGAAGCTCTATTTTTTTTTCAAAGATGTTTTAACAATATGTTTTAATAAAACAGTAGAATTCCGATGACAGTCGCCTTCAGAGAAAACCTTTCTCACACATCCACATTCTATTTTGCTCGAAGTCTACCAATCCATATCAGGATATAAATAAATGTACCTTTTCGCTCGTTTTGTTCGTGTTATTCATTTAAATTTGGATGTACTTAAATGACTTTCAACTTTACCTACATATATAGTACAATGTATAGGGAATGATTGTGACGAGGTTTAAAATTTGAATTCGAGTTTTCGACTTCAAGCATCCCCGAACTGGAATCGAATGTTTTTGAAGGGATGTGTGAATGCGATACTTCACGAAGGAATGAAAAGAATGGAACTGATTTTTTTTTTTTAATTTGAATATACGTATAGTAATCTATTAATATTTTACAACCGGAGTTCGTTGCTGAATGGGATCGGATAAAAACTGAATTGAAATATTATGCCCGATTATAAAACTAAACCGATTTATTTACGATTTGGATATGTTTTTCAGGTAAATACCTTATACAGGTCCAGTTCGTAGTTGAAAGTGATCGGATAAAAATGGCACTTAACTGCAAGTTCAACTCTTTTAATTTTTGTACAATTGGATATGGAGGGGGGGGGGGATATCAGTAGTGTAGCGTTATATTTTTGACTAGGGAGGCTAAGCAATTGGCGTTTAAACTTGGAAAAGGTTTTGCATTATAAGTGAAATTTATATCGGAATTCACACTTTGATTACGTTTTATTTCCTTGGTGAGTAAAATAAAATAATTTAACATAAAAACGCTAAGAGTGAATGAAATACATATGTGCATATATAATGCACTATCTTTTAAAATATATTACCTATATGTAAGATAAATACGTACAGAATAGAACATTGTAAATATTTCTTTAATTCTAAATGAGTTGAACTTTTAGAACTAATTTATTAAACATAAAGTTATAGTAGCTCCCTCTCGGAAAACGTTCTACAAGCACCCATGTATGAAAGAGTGCATTGAAAATTTGTCAGAAATATGAAACATCCGCTTAGTTGAAAATCAGTGTAGTTATTAATGTCTTTAAACAACATTGTATATTAATTATTTACAAATACTGTACTATGAAAACTTTAAATATCTTATAATTACAATATTCTAAGAATTCGCTAGAATATTTTCAACTCCTTTTTTTTTATCTAACTGAGATCATCGTGCAGCATGGAATTCATTTGCAAAGGATTTATTTCAGATTGATTCTTTCTAAAACTCCCAAACACGCAAACGGATGCTTCGCCCTATTCATGCCGATATAAAGATCGAAGTCGCTCCTTTGCAGACGACTGAAGTTTAATAGTAGTCATTATTAGTGTATTTCTTCGTTTTGATATAGTTAGGTAAATGTTAGGTTATTCGTGAAAAATGACTCAAATTCTTTAGTATTACAAATAATGAATATTTTCTACGAATATTAATTAATAGAATCGCGTTTGACCCGAAATGGAAGATCCATTAGCCTTGCACTACCCGCCCTTACCTACCCATCATGGATAAAACGTCACGTCCCACATCCAATCATTGATTGTTGATAATGGATTGAAAGGGAAGCAATAGCCACGCCTTTCTATAAGCTAGCATCCCATGCTAGTTAATCAGCTAGGGAGGAATTTAACAAATGGGTGGTCTTAATGCCATGCTTCTCCTTATAGACTACGAAAGCTGGATGATTTCAGCTTCTAAAAGATTGAGATATGCGTTTCAATGGGAAAAATACTTTGAAACGTGCCATTTTAAGCAAATAAAAGGCAACAATTTTCTAAATAACACGTATACAGGGTGTCCCAAAAAGATGGAAACGCGCTTTAATTCTTTACCTGTAGGAGATAAGTGAGCAATGTAAATTGCAAAAATGTTGAAATAAGACCACGTTAATGAAATAGTCCTCCCATTCATTTTCGAAAAGTTACACTTTTTAAATTTTAGACGACCCCCTTAGACAAATTGGGTCAATCAGACAATTTTTATTTTTAATGCAATAAGATCATTATAAAAACCCGACTATCTGCATCTTTAAAATCAACTGAATTATGATAAAGGAAAAAATCGGACTTATGCCAAATTTCCGTACTATGTGAAAGGCTGTTTCATCAGTGAAAATAAGAATCATAATCAAATTGACGATGGAAATTGTTTAGATTAAAAATACGTTAATATGTGTCGACAATTTTTATCACAAATGTATCTAAATAAAGCATTACACAGACAGAGATTATATAAAGCAGTGGTACTGACTACGCGGTTGGGTATCCTATGTATTGTCATCCAGTTTTATCTTTTTTGTGATATGTCACACATTTGCATTTCTAATTGGATATAGGGCCCCCATTCACAATGTTCAATTTTCAATTAAATATAACTCGCTCCATTTTAAAGATACAGATATGCGGTTTTTTTAATCTTGTTGCATTAAAAATAAAAATTTTCTGATTAAATAAAGTTGTCTAAGGGGGTCGTATAAAAATTTAAAAGTGTAACTTTTTGAAAATGAATGGGAGGACCATTTCATGAACGTAGTCTTATTTTCTACTTTACTTTCAACATTTTTGCAATTGACATTGTCCACTTATCTCCAACAGATAAAAAATTAAAGCGTGTTTTAATCTTTTGGGACACCCTGTATATTCGGAAAGTTGTTTAAAAATTATAATAAATAAGATTATGTTTAAATAATTTTTTAAATTAGATACTAAATAAGGGAGGCTCAGCTTTTCAGCCCCAATGGACGCTACGCCACTGGAAGATATATATATATGTTTTACAGCTCTAATTCGTTGTTGAACAAAGATTGACCCCTCCCTTTTCTAATATATATCGTTCCACGATAATTAACCAAAGTTTATGCAATTTGGATTTGCGGTATAAATTAATAGTTTATTATTCCAAGTCGTTGATGAACGTGATCGAATCATTGTTGCGCGTGTTTACTAATGTGCGGATTGTGCTTTTTCCCGAAACTTTAGATGACTTTTTTTCTTCTTTTTTAATTTAGATATATAGTGTAAATTAATGTTGAAAAATTAAGTGTAAATTAATGTTGAAATCTGAAAATGGTATGTGCTGCGCCCCCTTCACTGTATATTCAATGATAACTGTTCCAAAATTGAAACGAATTTTTTTTAATGTGAAATGAAAAATTTGGAATTAAAGAATTATTTATTTCCATTCCGAGAAAAACATATATTTTTTAAGCGAATTGAAATATCCCTCGTTTCATTTTAAGTCGTATGAATATCTAGTATCTTAGTTTCAAGCTTCTTTTGAAAATGAGAAGTATGAAACGGATAAAAGTACAATCTGCCTGTCACGCGTCTGCCTGGGCAATAGAGCTGTCATGGTCTCCAGCAAACGTCTCCATTTATCTGTCAACATTCTGAAAGGTATCAATGCAGTGTTTCAAGCATGGGAAGAAATGGCTCGCTCCTTCATTGAAGTGTTGAAGGCCCAGACCGTCCGACTCGTCCAGAGGACTAAGAGTACCTATTTGGACCTTCATTGAAGTGTGGAGTTTTCGTTTCAAAAATTGAAATCTATACATTTCACTTCGAAGTGATCCAATATATCACGGTATCTTTCTTGAAACTTCCTATACACTTTCATAGGAGGGCGCAATCTATGTCATTCAAAATGTGTAACTTTTGCTTTCTTTACAATCCAACGTATATGTATAGGGAATGTATGGTGTGGGAATTCGAGTTTTCGATCGGCACTGTTACAACGTATCCTCTGGAGTCGTGGGTGTACGTTCAGGATACAAGGATGAGTCCACATTTCTGGATATCTAACACGTATTCATAGTTGATTTGTGTTCTAAGGTGGTCAAACGTATTGTTTGGGTACCTTAGAACACGAATGAAAAAACTACACATGAAAAATTCCTTCACTGGAAGCTCTTTTGAGAGCCAGAAGGGAAAATCACCGTACAGGCAACCTTTTCAGTGGCGTGAATTTAAGGTTGCAATTTCGGTACTGTCGATGCAGGGTTTCCAGATTTGGCGATTTATCGCCTAATCTGGAAGCCCTAGATCGTGTTCTAACGTACAAGTACAGCGTAAACAGGAACACTATAGCTCGATAGCTATCTTACAAGATCCCTCAACAACTGTCAGATACAGCAGTCATTAAATACTCGATTCATTCCACAAAACAGTCATTAAATACTCAGCTCATTCCACAAAACGGTCGATACTATCTCAAAATATTGACGTCTCTCACGCGCACCATTTAATGTAACTCGTATCACGTTAACGGCTTCCTAACTGAGTGATAACTCCTTTTATACAGGGTGATTCAGAAAAGATGGGCCAAACTTTATGGGGTGGTGGTACACACCAAACCAAGCATTTTTCGTCAGAGTGTAACCGGGTCGGAAATGAAACGTAAAGGCGTTACAGGGCGATGGATTGGGCGAGGTGGTCCCATAGCTTGACCCCCACAATCTTCGGATCTGTCGGGTCTTGACTTCTTGTGGGGATATCTCAAGAGTTTCGTCTGTGACGCTCCCCTTGAATCTGAAGAGGAACTCGCCGCTACTGCCGAAGTGCGCGCCTGTCCGAGAGAGTTCGCCCATCACTCCATCGCCGCTGTGCATTCCGGTTGGCGGTCGCTCTTTTGAGCCATTGATGTAATTATTGTTTGTTAAATGTCATTTTATAACTTCCAAGTCATTTTTATGTTTTCGCCTCATCTCAGCGGTTTCACCATTAAGCGCCCATTGGCTCCTTCACGTTTCATTTCCGACCCGGTGAATTAGAACACGAAATACTTTGTTTGATGTGTACTCCCACCTCGTAAAGTTTGACCCATCTTTTTTTAATCAACCTGCATATTATCTGTAGGAGCTTCTAGAAAGGACTCGTATCACGTAGAATATTCGTAAAATCAGGAAGCTTCTCGAATATTCGAAATGTCGCCAAATTGGCGATAAATATCCAAGTTTGGAAAACCTGGATTTTCTGTCCCGAAATTGCAACCCTAGATTCACGACATAGGGTTGCCTGTAGGATGTTTTTCCCTTCTGGCTCTCAAAAGAACTTCCAGTGAGGAAATTTTTCATGTTCTTTTCAATACGTTTGGGCACCTTAGAACACGAATAAATAAAACTTGCACACAAGGGGCATTTCCGAAATTAGAATCGCGATCCAATTAGCAGATAGTATCATGCCTGGAACGGTTTCATCCTTTTTATGGATTCGTCAGCATGATATAGCCGATACTTGCAGTGGCAACAAAAGCACTCGCAATACCCCCCACTTTTACGAGCTTGTGAAGATCGACGCATTCCATCCTACCGTGCAGCCGGATTAAAAAAATTTCACAGAAATTTAAAGCTGGCTGCTTATTAGAACTCAATGGGTCGGTCCTTAAAGGTTAATAAAATTGTAGCGCATAGCAAGTTTTCCTGCCGCAATTATAGACTATTTAATGCTGAGATAGGTTTATGCTGTTAACGTCAGCGGAAATGCAATTATAACGAATGGGTCATTTTAAGTGCGCTTGGAATGCGTGTATTCACTCGAGCTCGAGAACTATCCAACGAAATTTCTGGAATATGAGTATTTAAATCACTTTTGCATCTGTTGATTAAATTTTGGTACGATTTGTAAAATTAGAACCGATGTTTGATTTCAAAACGACCCATTCTGATTTCATGTTCAATTCTTGATGACAATGATAATAAAATCACCCCCATGACTCTAAGAACGAATCCTTCTCGAGATACAAATCTCGTCTTTTTGAAATGTGAGTGAGTTGGCAGCATTTTGAAATGCAACCAGTTGTCTAATGAAAATGACAATGTTTTTAAATATGTAAAGAACCTCGCTGCTCCGACCGGGAATCGAACCCTGGATCTCCTTTCTGGCCAGCCGACGCTCTACCGTTGAGCTACTGGGACGACATGGCAAACTCTTATCGTCGAAGAGGACTCTGTAAACCACAAAGCAAATAGGAAATACTTTCCCATTTAAATAATTTCACGTGCTATTTTGTGTTATAAAACTTCAACGAATGGATTACGGAGCAGGAGAAAGAAGTATAGGAGTCTATAGGGAAGCTTCTCACATGGGATTTTTTATTAAAATAATGCTTCTCCTGGAGCCTCTAATGGGATTCACATTCGTTCCTCGATTCTTTTGCTTGTCAGAGCCTAAAAAGGGAGTACGTATGTGACAAGACATATTTCTGCAAGAAGTTCCTCCGCACCACAATCTCTTTACGGGGTTGTCTCACACTAGAAAAGAAACGCGAAGCAGATGTCTCTCGCTATTAGTAGCTCTGTTTCTTCACTCAGATTTTCGGTGCTGGATTAAGTTTTGGGGCGCAACAAATGCGTGCTGTTTGTTTTTGCAATGTCCATAGGCGGAGCTACGGGGGGCGGGAGGGGTGCTTCAGCACCCTTATTAAAAATTGCGCAAACATTCCTTTTTACTTAACAACTGCTCTTTATTCACACAATTTTCAGTCTCTCTCCCTCCTCCCTCTATTTAAATTTTTTTTTTTTACTGTTTTTTAAATGTAAGATCAGATATTTTTATGGTTTCTGACTAGACCCAGTTCCAAATGACTGCACATGCGCAAGGCTTCAGTCCAGAAATGTGTCGTGAAGTCTCGCCCATCGCGGAAGGACACAGAGACGATAGTTTCGTATCGAGTTTAGCAGAACATTGTCAATATTCCATGGGCGTCTGTGCTAGCGTGTTCATAGTTTTCAAATTTATTTTTTATTGAGTATTTTTTACGAATTGAGACCATGGTTATATTATGCAGAAATCGTGGACAAAATATAGTGAATTAAAGTTCTACAAGTAAACTCTTTGTTATTTTTAAACTATACATGTTTTGCATAAGCCCCCCCCCCTCCTCCTCAATTGTGAGCCCCTAATGCTTAGCATCTTCAATTGCGAAAGTCTGGCGCCGCCTATGGCAATATCCGTCCATACAAATAACTGTGTCCATTAAAATGCGAAGACGTTTAATAGAGAATGGAGATGTTGAGTCATTTGAGAGTTCTTAAAAATGAATACCTGGAGTTCAAGGCCGTAGCCAGACAGGGGCGGGAGGGGGCTAAGCCCCCCCAAGAGGTGTACTCAGCCCCCTTGATAAAAAATATTAAATTTTGAGTAGTGATATGAAATTTCATATAAAATGTCATTCAAATTTTGCATAAAGAATTTCTTTGAGATTTTTTTTTTTTAATGAATGACTTCGTTTCAAGATCTTTTAATTCAGGTGAATGTGTGATTATAACAATGATCCGTTTATTTACATATTTAATTTAAAAATATTTTAAAATGATGACAATAGTATTTAGGGTACTTTTGTACCATTTTGTTCACTGTTATACATGATAGAGTCTAAATCAACTGATAAGGTAGAGGTAAGAGTTCATATTAAGCAATAACTTGTATTAACTTTCAGAATGTTTCTACACATTATTAAACAGCTTTATGACTAGTCAATGTTTACATTAAAATCAATTGTAAAATCAGCTCTTAGCTTGCAACTATAAATATGTAATTATTTGTTAATAATTTATATGAATTGAAATATATAATAACAACTATTATGGTTTATAAATGCTAAAGATTAATTGAGCCCTCCTTGAATTTCCCACCAGCCCCTCTTCCATTTCGTCTCTGGCTACGGCTCTGCTACAGTTATTTGATTGAATATTCGATATACAACGTCCTTCTTCCTGTTTGTTCGTCCTAATGAGCGACCTATTTGGCGACTTTTGGAAAATATCACCCAATGGACGAAAATGTCCCCCCTATGACTAAAATTAAATATTTCGAATCATTTCTTTGATACTGTTGATGCCGCTTTGTTGGAATTATTAGTTTAATATTCTTGAGGGAAAATAGAGCTCGTTTCACAATTCGTGGAACTGTTTTGTTAAGGGGGGTGGGTTAAGTTGACGTCAATTAACTTTGTTTTGTAAGGGAACAGCCTAGTCATTCCATTCCATTTCGAGAAATTTTATTTTCTGTGATACTGTGGTCATAAAAAGTGTTACAGGCCATAAAAGTAGTCAAAACGACAGAGTGGGACCGGCCTCAAAATCGAAGACGTCCGTTTTTATTATGGGTTGGACAGTCATTTAGGGCCAAGCAAATGAATGATGACCTCATAGCACGTGAGTTTCCTGGGCTCAAGTAAGCTCGCGGGGCTATAGGATATTCTCCAATGAAGTTCGGCCTAAGTTCCACCCAGATGACTGGAGCCGATGGCCAATCGGATCGCGGAGAGCCAATGCAAGCAGTGGGAACTTGCAGAATACCCAGTACAAGAGAATTGAAAAAGTTATTATTCTAACTTCTTCGATTTGAGAGTCGACGTGACCCCTTCATCTTTGACTTCTTTCTTCGGCTTCGACTTTTGACCTCGATTGCGGAGTTCAATCGACCATGTTTGATTGCGCAGAAGTAGAAGGATGGGAATGCAGTCAATCACTGTGTGCTGTTGAAGTGCTCTTAAAGATGTGAAGTGATAAATAAGTTTAGTTAAAAGTCACTTGTGAAGTGCTTAAGTGAACCGTTTTTATATATGTTTGAGAAAATTAGTAAGTCAGTAAAAATGCTCCCACTGTATCACATCGCAAAATAATTTGTAACAATAATATTTTTAACTCATGATTTATAAAATACAGAATTTTAATGATTCATTGAATCTTCAGCGATGTTAATAGAAATAATATTTTAATAAATTTTGATTGGACCTATAATGTCTCTTCATTGTGCTGAAAGTAAATGTATGTCTATCCATCCATTTGAATTTCAGGCAAGTTGTCACATCGGCATTTTAAATTCACGGCCAATATCTAAGCTTATCTTATTATTTTTTTACTCGCCACACTTTCCTTACTTACTTTATAAATTTTACATTCCTTATTTTATAAATTTTACTTTTCTTACTTATATGGATTGAAAGACGCATTTTAATCTGTGGCCACAATAAGCCATCAGTTTTCGGCGAGACGCAGTAGTAATAGGTCTAAGATGGATTATCCACATTTTTGTAGGAAAAGTGACGTATTGAACACATATTCTTTCTCATAAAATGTCATTGAAGAAACGCGTGCTGTCGTCCTTACGCTCTCTAACAGCATTATCATTGGAATCTTTTGGGAGGGTGAATTCTCCCCACACGTCCTATCTCGGTCATTGCCGGACCATTAAAAGACAGAGAAGCACGTATTTCTGCAAGTCCCACCACAATGTCAGATATTGGATAAACGCCCCCCACCCCCCATCCCTCAGAAAGACCATTAGTGCAACATGGGACAGCTTTTATGCCTCGGGTTGCTATGTGGACGAATGCTTCTATTCCATGCCGCTCAATTATAAATAAATGGATCACACTCTAAAAAACAATGCCCAAATAAAATGTAGAAAGCAGACGATCGTTTGGATTTTTTCGCCTTCAGTGCGAACAAGCCTGGAACTGAACGTCCTACGAGAGTTGAAACAAGTCGTGCGAGAGAAATACCCGAATTTCAGAAGTGAGTGGGGTCACGTAGTGGGGCGAAAGAGAAGTGAAATGATATAAAACGATCCAATGCAGAAAATTCGGACGCGGAGTGCTGTGCAGAAAAAGGGTGCGACAGAGAAAAAATCATTAAGTGTGGTCATGCCCTATTTCTGATAAATAGAGTATCATAGACACATCATCCACCGCATTGTTTGAATTTTTTTTAACAAACGCTTTAAAGAAATAGAAATTGAAAACTGAAGGATAATAGAGGTCGAATAGAAATAAAATCGGTGACTAACCTTCCCATCCAGGCAGTGATTAACAATTGAATACTTTTTAATTGAATGATATTTGAGGTAATTATCATGTTCTTTCAAGCGGCGCATTAAGGCAGGTTTAATTTTCCTAATGTGCGATCAAGGAATTTAAAGAGTGCCCCAATTGAGCTTTTCGATACGATCCATTAAAGGAAATAAATGGAGTGTTACGAAACGTATCCTCTAGAATCGTGGGTGTATACGCAGGGCACAAGAACGAGTCCAAGTTTCTGGATAACTAACATTTATTCACAAGCACAATGTAAGCGGGAGCACTGTACAATCAGACAGCCCTTAAATGCTCCCCTCATTTCACAGAATAAACGATCATTTTCTCAAAACACTCGCGAAAATAATGTCACAAAACAACGGCTGGAGTTGCACTCGGTAGGCCCGGGTTCGATTCCAGCCACTGCCAAAACTGCCGCCGTGTTCATGCGGAGTACGATCACGTTAAACATGTGGGTCCGAAAGTCCTTCCGAGAGGTTGGTAGTAGGGGAAGGAGGGTACGGTCCCTGTGGATGCCTCCCCCACTGGGTTCCGGTCTAAATTGGGTGGCACTTCCCGACCGTCCAAACAGTTACCTTACACCTTTCTGGTAGGTCGGACGGTCTGGGTTTCAACAACAAAACAACGGCTATTATTTTCAGAGCATTGACAAAAGTCACTGTAGCTCGTATATCGTCCACTGAACTGCAACGGAGTGGTGAGTCCTTTTTAGAGTCTCTCCATAGAAACTTCTGAAAATCTGTCTCCAGAATTATCTAATATCTGGTTGAATAATCGTTGTTGGCCGATGTTTCGCCAAATGTCGCTAAATTGGCGATAAATCGCCAAATCTGGAAACCCTGCTAACTCGAAATTCTGGAAACCAGAGAATGACGTCAGGGAAAGAATGTTCGCACCGTTGTCTTTTGGAGAAAACATTCCGATGGCACCTTTTGGTCTGCGATAGAGACGGAAGACAAGACGGGGGACGCGTTCGCAACAGTATTTTCTTGATAGGAGAAACTCTTTGAGACCTTTTGACGTTAAACTTTTTAAAAATTCCAGCCATTTTAGGACTCATTTATGGGTAGAATGGAGGGTAAACAATAAACAATATTGCTAATTTTTTAAGGGTCGTTTCTGGCCTGTGGTGGCTTAGAAAAAAGAAAACAAAAACTATCTAAATTGACGATAGATGATGTTTGTCTGTCTGTGACGGGAAAATTTAAGCTTAGCTGTGAAATTTGCTATAGAATAGTTGTAAAATTTGCTACAGAGATGCTTCACATTCCCGGTAATGCCCCTCGGCGAGATTTTAAAAAACATTGAATAAGTTTAAAAGTTACAAACATATAAAGCAGAAAATTCATCGAAATTTCGACTTCAAAATAATTTTTAGTTTGGATAGACGATAAAACTAATTCATTGCCTCTACAGACGATATGCGAGAGTAGGTGTCTTGATTAAATGGCAAACGTTTTGTTTCAACAATAACAGCTGTTTCCATACTAAGTGGATTTAATGCATCGGTTTTGTAACTCGAATTTAAAAGATTTCCATCTAACTTTTCTCTTATTTAGTATTAACTATCATTACGAGTATTGTGTTAAAGTTTCACTTTAATTCTATGAAAACTCGTTGGGATAACAATAATGTTTTGAATTTTAATTCGGGGGTAAAGAAACATTTTCCTTTTTTGCGACTTCAGATATTTCCATTTATTTAAGTTTATTGCTTTAAAAACAATACAATTTTTTCCTGTATTATGTTTGAATTTTTTTAAAAACAATCGAAAAGTCTAACTTCTTCAATATCGGTTTTCTAACTTCGTGAATTTAATAGCATATGATTATTGGTGTCTTTCTGTCAACGATCGCTTGTTTTGAATTTATTAAAGAAGCTTATTTAGGGCGTATCAAAAGAGCTTATTTAGAGCGTATTACGCCTGCGTTGTACAATTGGTATGGTTGCGCATGTAAATGGGAATGTCCAGTGGGGACAGTCCAGTGGTTAAGGCACGGGGATTGCACTTGGAGGATTTGAATTCGATTCCCGGCTCTGCCGAAATCATCCCCGTGTCCACGCAGAGTACGGGCATGTTAAATAGGTGTGTCTGAAAGTCCTTCCGAGAGGTAAATGGCAGGGGAAGGAGGGTAGGGTGCCTGAAAATGTCTCCCCTACTGGGTTCCTTTCTAAATAGGGTGGTATTTCCCGACCGTCCAAACAGATCCCATACTTTCGGTAAGGTCGGGCGGTTTGGGTCGAAAGGAAAAAAAGACAGACACGAACGTTATTGAAATAGGAGTCGGTTTGTATTCAAGGTTAATTCATCGAAATGAGACAGCCCCATTTTGGACCCCATTATAGCACGTTTCTTTACCTATACTATGCATTGGTAAGAAAAATAAAAACCAAAAATAATAACATTATTTGTGTGTAATATAGTCATTTATATTAATGCCAAAGGAATTATAATGTATCACAGTTGAATCTATTCAGTTCTTCCTTTCCGTGTTCGACCTCCATCTCCGATCCTATTGATGAGAGATAAACGAAAACAGTTCGTTCCTGCGATTAGGACGAGAGCAGATACTCTCCATGGCAACGGATGAGGGGAAATAAGAATAAAATCTGAGAAATATCCCCGACAGGCTGATTAGGAAGCTTTCCCCAATGTTCTCCGATGAATGTTCATCATGAAATGCTTATGCCACAAAAATAATTCATTTAATAAAACAGCCTTTCGCCAACCATTTCGCGGTGCTTGTGATGCTCGTAGAATAAAATCACCTCAGCATTCTCGCACTTTTACATTCTGCAGTGTTTCGTTCTACCTGTATATTGTTACAAACGCATCCTCTAGAATCGTCAAGATACAAAAATGAGTTTCTGAATATCTTACGTTTATTCACAGGCACAACGTAAACAGGAACAGTGCACAGAAAAACAACACTTAAATGTTCCATTCATGACACAAAATAAGCTATAATATTCTCAAAACACTGTCGAAAATAATTTTACAAAACAACCGTTACTATTCTCAAAACATTGACAAAAGTCACAGTCCAATGGAGCTCGTGTCACTTCCATTCGTCAACTCCAACGGAGTGATGAATCCTTTTTAGAGTCTCTCTGTAGAAACGTCTGCAAATCTTTGTAGAAATTTACAGAATTATCTAATATCTCCTAGACTAATCGTTATTTCGTGGGAACATTCCTGTTTCCAGAAGTCGCTAAATTGCTAAGTTTGGAAACCATTCTTCCTAGGGGGATTAGTAAACCTAGGGATTTTGTAAACCTAGGGATTAGGACCTAGGGATTTAGTAAAAATTAAAAACAGTATTGCGTTGAGTTGAATTTCACACTCATCACAATACCATTGTTAAGAGGAGCTTTAAAACATATCGATTTCGTTTTCCTTCGCTTAGTTGTGGGCAAAAAACATCAGCTCATCTTTAATACAGGGAAAATGAACCGGATGTTTTAAGTTAAGAATCCTAGAATACGAGTTATGGGAATTTAAAAAAAAAAATATATTTAAAAGAGCGTAAAAAGGGCGCATGCTTTGAGGAATCGTTTTCAGAAGAAACGGTATCCTATTGACCGGGTCATGGTTCGACTTGGATCGACTGTTGATCTTCATGGATCAACTGTTGAAAAATATCCCCAAAACAAACCAACAGGAAATGACTTAATATAGAATAAAGAAGACTTTCAGTGACTTCCCATTCTCCAATAACGAATGAAACGTTCATTCTGTTAAGTGTTGATCCTGTAAAAAATATGCTAAAAGAAATGCCTCTTCAATTCAATAGGATCATTCCACAAAAGTTAATTGGCTGATTCGCTCCCATTTGCAAACCGGAGGGAATGTATGACCTAGTTTTCTATAAAGGATTCATTGATTGACAGGTATTACTTTCCCTGCAATACATGGTACATATTCTCTGCAATAGATGGTGCGTTCCCTGCTATACATTAGTATAGGGAAAGAGTCATGTCGAAAAGTTGAGTTTACGACGAATGTACACACTCTGGGGCCTTTAGAACACGAATAAACTATTGTTAGCGTAACGTCTCCGTGCGTGTGTGTCTGTTTGTGCAATGGGTGTATCCACTCCAGCTAATGGATCGAATTTTATAAAATTTTATAGGTAAGTCGTATGTGGGTGACTCTGGTGCTGATTAGATTTAGTTACAATACGGAATAAAACAATCTGCCTTTTTATACAAAATGGCTCGCAAAAATTGTACGCATCCATTCTAGCTAGAAAAATAATGGATCCAATTTTACACCATTTGGTAGATAAGTGACTTATGAGCTTACCTTGGCACTGATTAGATGATTTAGGGGCGATTCGTCAAAAAAAAAAAAAAAAAGAATCTGTTCTTCTTTTATTTTTTTTTTGCCAAATGGCTTGCAAAAATCGCCAAAATCTGAAATAAAAGATTACGTATGCCCAAATGTATCCATTAAATGTTTGTTTCATATGTGATTTTGACGATGAAAAGAATAAGACCCACCCCATTATTTTAGAAGAAGCCGTTCTCGAGATAGTGCCGTTTTTAGCATTTTTACTACGCCGACTTTGAAAATATGCCCCGTTACCCAATGGAATGAAAATTGGGTTAAAAATGCCAATTCAGTAACCCTTTCAAATCATGATGTACGCTTTTTTGTGCCATTCAACTCAATTTAATAAACTATTAAAGAAATAAAGATAGACTGAATTTGAATCTGTAGGGAAAGTCATGTGCTGCCCACATCCGATTTTTTTAAATATTTATTAATAGAAAGTTCTTTGAGCACTACCTTATCGTACCTATGTACATGTTTCCAATTCTATGTACCGGAGGTTTTGTCTGAGAGGGATTAAAACTCCTCATCTATTGGAGAAAGAGTATTTAATCTACAGTTTCTCCACGGACGGAGTATGTCCAGATAATGACCATGGCAACCGATTGAGGAAAATAAGAATAAAGAATGACAAATGTCTTTAAGGACTGATTAGGCAGTATCAATGTTTCTGGTCAAATACATGCGCCACAAAAGAACAGATCCTGTATGACATGCCAGGAAAGGTCGTTTGTCCATTTATTTTCGGAGAATAAGCCTGAGAAAATTAACGAACACGCAAGGAAAATATTGAGCAACGAAATGAAGTGTAAATTAATTTATAACGCGACATGCAGTTATTTCGTGCATGCGTTACATTTACATACATTTCGTCTTAGTCTCCTCTTCGTCAGTGCTGAAATGGCTAAAAGCATCCGAAGTGAAAAGGATTCACGGGGCGGACTCGGATTCAATTCCCGATGCTCCTAAAACTATCCCTGTGTTCATGCGGAGTATTTTTACGTTAAATTTGTACGTCCAAAAGTCCATTTGAGAAAGGATGGGTTAGGAAAAGGATGGTATGATCTCTGTGGTTGCTACCTCCATTGGGTTCCTGTTTAAATTGTGTGGCAGTGTACCGGACGTCCGAACCATTACCTTGTGGTGGGGCTGCAGCATTGCGTCATTCACTGCTACGAAAGACATCCCCGATTATTTCCTCGGCCTCCAAGAATTTTTATGGGCCTGATGGCATAGTGCGGAATCAGCAAACTAAAGGTTCCGAGTTCGAACCTATCCTCCACCATCGGGGATCTGCGGCCCCCCACAGTGGGTGAACTCAGTCTTTAGTACAGTACTTGGGAGCCTGGTGAATACGCACAACTGCTTACCATGCTTCTAGCAACGTAATTATTTAAAATTTGCACTAGCCGCTAAAAACAGCTTTAAAAGCACGCGATAATGAACAGTGGATTAAGATACTGCTAAGAGTTTCGGGCTGGGGTTTTCTGGATAGTCCGCCTCCTCACCGAAATTCCACCGAGTTTCTCATCAGGGGTGACAGCAGTCGACTCTGCCCCTGCCAAAAACATCGATCAAAGATGCTAGGAATTAGTACCCTAATTATAAGTTTGGATTTGAAGCTAGCTTTTGGTCTAACCTTATAATGTCGGTTTTGTAAGCTCTGGGTCCCGAGTTCGAGCCTGGCTCGGGACCTATTAACATACATTCCTACAACCTTATATCCGCGGGTAGGTCGGACGGTCTGGATTTTAGTTCAGCCGCTAGAAGCGTAGATATCCTAAAGAGTCGATGAAGTCTTTCTATCTTTTACAATACTAAAATCCAGGGGTAGCATCTCACTCGCTCACATTAACCTTGTGGTTTGCACGAGAACGCATTAAATTTTTACTCAGATTGGTTACGTTTCCTTGACATTCTGCTCATCAACTGTTAATCACTACTATCAGAGCTACTATCTTAAACGACTCCTCAAAGATCACTTCATGTCCTCGTCTGCTTTCCCGACGCTAATGGGATTTGAATGTCGATCCCCCGTGCGGATCCATGAGTGCCATGAGCCATAAGCATCAAGAGCCAGCTCACATAGACTGGCTTTATGTTTTTTGAAAGGGTTCACAGAAATCAACAATAACTGAAATACATAAAAATAATAAAAATGCACAATAAATACTTGTTTTATATGTAATTTTTGATGACAAAACAAATCAAATCAATTCTGGACGTGAAGCTAAACCCTTTCTATTTTTTTTTGTTTTGTTTAAATTCGAAACTTTTCCGACTTGGCGCCCTTTAAAGAGGCTTCGATGGAAAAGGAAGTGCTTTTAAAACTGAATACTTGTTATCGTTAAATGTGCATTCATTTCGTGTGGCACAAAACTCACATGTGCGCAGAAGGAAAACACGAATTTGAGTTCTAAGGGAAGATCATGAATCTAAACACTGTGGAATAGGAATAGATGAAGGAATCGCATTCCCAATATTTTTAAACACATTTTTTATGGTTTTATTTAATTCAAAATCCCGAGAATACTAATGTTTTTGAAAGAACGCTAAAGTGTCTCGCGTTTCTAGGAAGAGTCTCTGTATAACTCGCATAAAATATGTAAGTAAATAAATAAAATCTGAGACAGCCTGGAGGACGGCTCCGGAGCAACAACCCCCCGGTGAGAGAGACTGAACCCCCCACAGGCAAACGAAATGCCCATACAAGTGCAAAAGGAAAATTCTATTTATTTTCTGTATTTAGGCCAGAATACTTGCTAATAGCTAATATGTTCGACCTTCTCGTATATCCATATTTTATGTCCATTTCTCTCACAGTCTCGCTATCCGTTTGGGAGTTATTTGAGTGTTATATCAATCTGCTTCTGCTATTTAATGAATGGTAACATTTGTAACACACTTGGCGCGAATCACTTTATTTGCTCCTAATACCGTTATCCAATACTCGCACACATATATTCATACTTATCATACATACACATATACCCACACCACACACACATATATTTATATGCACTCTTATATACTCAAAGAAATAGACTCACAGACACACAAACTCATACAGTCATTTTCAAGCAAACATTCCGTAAACACACATATATACATATATCACACACACATATATTTACATACACACGTATATACTCAAAGACTCACAAACACACAGACTCATACATTTATTTTCAAGCAAATATTCCACAGACATACATATATACATATAATCACACATACACACTTACATGTACGTACGAATTTCATTTCATACTCATACACACATATATGCAAGGTGTCAATGAAAGTCATGGATCTAACCAATGACTCGAGAAGTATTGGAGTTATCGTATATGTGAAAAGTTAAGGGCCTCTAAAACTAAAATATGTAAATTAGCACGTGGGACCTCTCACCAAACACCCGAAGGTCAGTTGGTAACCAACTCTCTCCGATATCAAGAATAAACATGAACGCCTGAAGTCGAGGAGGGGAATGGTGACAGCACTCCACAGTAATCAACCAATTGCAAATAATAATAATAATAGTAATAATAATTCCAATTTTAGAATAACTGACGAAATGAGTCCAAGGGAAAGTCCCTAAAGGTTTGTTTTGATTGTTAATGATCGTCAGCTACTTACTTGTGGATAACGTATTTCTAAAAATCAAAAAATAAAATAGTACACACATTTAAAGTAATTCTTTTAAAATAGGTATCTCTCATTTTTATTCATCCAAAAAATATGCAATTCAAATTATAATGTTTAATGTTTCTCATCGAAATGTATTTCTATAAAACTGCTTCTATGAGCATCTTCAACTGAGCATTCATAATCCTATATACAATTAGGCAATAATAGAAATATTCTTAAACACCTATGCCTATGTGTCCATATTGATTCAGAACATACCAGGGTCATACTGAAATTTTTGAGACAGGGGCAGACGAAATGCGCTAGAAAAAAAAAATTATGGGTCGGATATTTAAATTTGAACTCTTTTATGTCCGCAGACGATAATGTGTGGCAACAATTACAATTTAGTTATCGTAGAATAAATTTTGAAAGAAAAGAAAATGGAGTTGACGCGAGAGCATGATCGAGATATGATTTTCTATGATTTTAAAGTGGGGATAAATGAAGAAGAATGTCTTCAACGTCTGCAATTAACACATGGAAAGGAGGCTCCATCTCGTCCCACTGAATTCAGATGGTTTACGGAGTTTAGAAAAGGTCGAAATTCTCTCCTGGATGAAGAACACACAGGAAGACCTTTGTCAGCTGCAGTTCCAGAAAATGTGTCGGCCATTCGAAAAATGTTCATCGATGAAAATTGCTGTACCTACCAAATGATACAGAAGGATCTTAACATTGGATCCGCAGCTATACATAAAATTATTCATGAAGAACTGCATATGAACAAATTGGTTTGTCGTCCTCATAATTTAACAGAATACTAAAAAGAGGAGCGTGTCAGAATCAGTAAAGAAATCCTAAACTTACTTATTGATGGTGGACACCGCATTTTTTCTAAAATCATAATTGGTGATGAAACGTACATACCGTTTTTTGACGTTCCAGCACGTCAAGAAAGTAAAGTATGGGCCTTTGAAGATGACCCAAACCAACCATGGTGAAAAGACAACGAGCCATGAAAAAAGTAATGCCTGCCGTGTTCTTCAAAAGAACAGGTTTGGTCGAAGCCATAAAGCTAAAGGGACAGAAGACAGTTACAGCTAACGGGTACATCACTCAGTGTCTTCCAGAAATTCTTCAGGAAGTGAATGTTAGGGGACTCGTGCTTCACCATGACAATGCATCTTCTCATTCAGCAAGAATGACAGTCCAATTTCTTGAACCAAAAAACATCAAAGTGATAGAACATCAGCCCTATTCTGATCTTGTTATGTGTGACTTTTGGCTATTTTTTAATCTAAAAAAATATTTACGTGAGCGTCGTTGTCATTCCGAAGATGAGATTGATAAGGCTATATAGCCTATTTTTCATCGAATCCAAGAAATGGATGGCTTGAAACATTTAATCTTTGGAAAATTCGCCTACAAACGGCCATTGATGTTGGAGGGGAGTACTTTGAACATTCCTAAGAGTTGGTAAGTTTATCTTGTACCACTTAGCCGTATCTCAAAAATTTCAGTATGATCCCCATATATACTCTTTTTAGAATCGATTCCAGTTTTCATACAAAACTCCGTTACTGCCTAGGAACACTCATAAACCTGAAAGGTCCTTTCAAACAACTTGGCCGCCGCTGGCTTAATATGATATCAAAATCGAAATGGATGTGCCTCCGCAATTCTATGTTTAAGCGTCTTTCTCAAATTAAACCTCATTATTTAGCAAAGATGCATCCTATTTGCAGATCCCACTTCGACGATGAGAGCTTACAATGTCTTCCCAGTAGCTCAACGGTAGAGCGTCGGAGATCCAGGGTTCGATCCCCGGTTGGGGCAGCAAGGTTCTTTACATATTCTATATCCAGAATAAATAACCACAAGTAAATGTAACCTTCTCAGTCGCCTGATATAAGTTTTACGTTAAAGTTATTTGCATTTACTATTTGACTGAGTGCTTATTTATTGTTTGATTGGATTTTGATACTTCGCTGAGCCACTATTATACATAAATGGTTACTTCTGTGTTTCAGAAAAATGAAATTAGCGTAGAAACTAATAAAATTTAATGGGGATCTTTATTTCCCCATAAATTCAGCTGTTGCTTAATGCAACTTATGGAAAACATGTTTTTTGTCCCCCTCCCCCGCCATTTTTATGCATATCATTATTCAAATAACTTACTGCATATTAAACTACTAGCAGTATACCCTTTCTTCGTGCAGAATATATAATATAAAGAAACTGTAAATGTGCAACTATATATTTGCAAATTCCTATAGTGCTCTAAATGACATTGTTATACTAAATACTATATTAAAATATTCAATTTAATTCTCCTAAAAAGAAGTATGAGAATCTCTGTTCTCGCTATACAAAATTATCTTCACGGGCAGATCTGAAGAATGAAACAGCCTGGTCCCGTTTTGGATCAACATATGCCAAAATGAAAGCACTAAAATGGTATTAGACCCGTACCAGTTTTGTTCTGTTTCAACAATTGACAGGCATTTTCAAACTCAATATGAGTTTGAACATTATTTGCCAAAATAAAACAGATGACTTAAGGAATTGGAAATATGAATAATCCCTGTAACTTTTAAATTTAAAAACCGTAAATAAAAATTTAAAAACCGTTTAATCCAGTTTACAAAATACAATTCTGACAAAATTTATTTTTATATCTTAATTATTTAAATCGGAAAAGATTTAATAAAATATCGTCTGCGGTATAAACCCATTGGGTTTAAGTCTGTAGCTTAGCAACAACATATTTTTTCTTTTCAAATAAATTGGCGACAGCCCTCCTAGAAACTCGAAACATATACAAAATTTTATGCACAGTAAATATAGTGCAATTTTTTTTTAATTTATTATATCAAGGCAACCCCCCCCCCCCCCCTTCCGCGCAAAATTTCACGAAATTCGATTCAGCATTTCTTCCGTGATGATGAGACAAACACACACACACCCGCAGACAGATATTTAGTTTTATTTATATAGATAATATTCTATAGGTATCCATTCCTAAGAACAGAATGTTTATCTATAAGTTCTTGTTAGTATGAATTTTCATTTTTTTCTATTAATCGAATTTAGTTATTCAATTGAGTTTAAATTGTTATTATTTATATTCATCGAATGAAAGTCAATCAATCTTGTTTATCTCAATCGGGTACTATTCTTTGTGTCAGCACAATAATAGCTCGATGGCTATCTATGGAATTTGCGGAGGCTGTGGCCAAACTTTCTACAAATAAATTCAACATCAGAAAGACTAAATAACGCCTAACTAAACTATTCAAAGTTAAAAAGCAAACAAATAAAAAAAAATGAAATTTAAAATTTTACAATTTGTTTTCATTCCATAATCCTATCACTATAAATCAGTATTAAAAAGTTAAGTTTTAGACACAGGGAATATCAATAAATACAAGAAAGATCAATCATGCATAAAGCAATGATTATGAAACACTTTCCAACTCAAATGCAATTTTATTTAAACATCTCTAAAATGCGATCCATTCAGAGCTGACATATTTTAAATGATTACAGTATTACAATAATTTATTATATTTGAAAACTTAAAACTAAAATAAAAAATGAAAAAATGAACTTTATTCAAATGACGTCATCGAAATGTAAATCGTTTGGATCTCTATGTAAAAGTAGTGCATATTTCATTCATACATTTTTATTCCAGATTCCAGAGTTACATAATTTTGCGTGAAAAAAATTCAGCATTTCTTTTCATACATTCTCTATCCATTAAAATGAGGCTTCTTTGTAGAAATAATCAAAGTTGGATGATCATTTAAACTAAAAAATATTGTAATTGAGTTGGCACAGAATAGAGAAGCACAGTAAATACGCAAAAATAAGGCGGTTTTAGGACGAATATAACACTCAATATAAATTTAAAAGAATTTTTAAAATCACAATTTTGACACTGGGAAAAAAGATGGATGTCCTATTTTGTTTTGAAGTGGGTCACGTGATCTCTTCCTATTATATGGGTATCATTATTATATTCATTTTTATTTCAAAAATTCCCGAACCTATTTTGGTGAAATTTGTTTATATATTGTATGGAATAATTTGAATATTTTTTAAAATTTTCGGAACCATTTGTGAATTCAAATTTTGTTTAAAACATGTTGTAAAGGATCCTACTTTGCGGATGCCATTGCAAAGTCGCTACCGTGTTAATCTATTCGGGCGTCATTGTAAAGTACTATTTCTACTACTTCCCCAAATCATGCCTTTTTTATGCACCAGTGTCATTTACTTCACTCTAACTTAAACTTCCAATAACCTAATGACTAGAGTTCGACGAAGAAATTACGACATTAACAAACAACATAATTTATTCCAGCTAACTTCGCCGATAACTCAAAATACAATTACATATACAGAATATTTACAAAGCTAGCAATGCCATATCATGCCATCCCATATCATGCCCGCGGACATAATAATCTATACCGAAATTCATCCTTAACATCTTCCTGAACTAAATCTATACTGATCAACTATTGTACCATAGATATATATTCACAACTTTTAAAGGCTATAACTTCGATGCTTACTTCCATGAATGAACAGAACCACACACTCGTGAACTCATGGCAGAAAGGCAGCAGTCGAAGCTGAACGGCGACGACTCACGATTTCATGCTGAAGACCTGACTTCTTAATATCTAACGTCTGCCCTTCTTATAGTTCTGGCCAGTCGTGAGTACGTGATTCTCGGAATCAGAGTTGAGGAGTTTCCTACATAAATTAGTATAATGAAAAGTAAAATTAGCATAATGAAAATTAAAATTAGCATACAATAATCATGAACAATAGAATCCTCACAATATTTGAAAAATGAGGTCCCATAGGGTTCCATGTAATTCATTTTTTCAACCCGGGTCCAATCCAAATCTAATTGGATGATATTATTAATTTACATTTCCATATGTCCCACAGCCTGTCTCAACCACATACTAAAATTTCATTTTGATAAAGCCATTTTTACGGCAGTGGTCGTGCGAACAGACCGACAGACAGAATGGCCCAAGTCATAAACACTTTTGAACTATGTTGTATAATACGATACGGAAGGTAAAAGGGGACTGTCGCCTGAATTTCCAAGATTCATTACGAGTTTACATCCAAGGTATTTCTAAGGAAAATTTGAGCAACGTATTTAATCCCAAATAAGCCAATCATGCAGCTTATAGGATACGCTGGGTCCCTTACATCAGTGCAAGAGGCCCAACCAACCGGAAGTCAACATTGCTAACATAATGAATGAGGATACAGCTTATTCTCGAAATAGCCTCATGCTGCGTTGTTGGCTTAGTTGTACTTCAATAACTTTTCCTTATCCTTTTCACAACGTCTTTTTAACTTATTGAATTGACATTTATATTTACCTTTGGTGTGGTCCTATTTACTTAATACTAGAATTCTTAGGTTCTTAAATGCCCTTTCAAATTGGATTCATATAAACCTTTGATGATTCTCATGCACATATTCATTATAGGTGCATTCTAGAGGACTCTTACCACATGTAAATCATACAATATTGCTAGATCGAATGTTGTATTAACCTTTTTGTATCCTCATTTTTATATGTACAACATATTATAACATCAGTATTAATATTCATCTTATATCCGTTAATAATAAGTATCCACACCTAGCTCTTATTTTAACTTTAGTAGCCCCCTTTTACATTCCGCTATTTTTTGACTTAGGTCATTAACTGATACTCATTGGAATGGAGATCATCGTCGTTTCCTGATAAAGCACCCATGAGTATTTTTAGGATCCACATTCACATAGGTTGGGGAATCATTTTACGTTGGGTGGCCTATTTGGGTATAAATTGGGTGCAGTATTGCTATCGGTGACTGACGTTTTGGAAGTGGGTGTGTTTAATGGTTCATGGGACAGGCACGTATTCTTTTTTTTTTAATTTTGTATAGATTATATATAAATTTCGTTGTGTTAGGGATTTTAGGAAATCGTAAAGTAATTGTATTTTGTTACAAGGTAGTCTAGTCATTAAAATATTGATTGTGAGACGTGCTGTGTCCGGGGATTTTTGAAGTTCAAGTGCTGTAGGCGGGCAAATGGGAAAAGATTCTTTGCATAACTTTTTGCATCTCATCCTATGATGGACATAAAATGGAGTACTTCATTAGTTATGCATTCGCCTTACACCAAGCGGTCTGTCTGGCGTTGATTGGTTATCATAATTAACAATAGAATGAAAAAGTTCAAGTCCTGACTTGCCGCCAGTTCGAGAGTGTTCGTTCATTTTGACTTGAGAGGAAACTCACTTTGGTTTCGTATTGAAAAACGAAACAAAACAGAAAATTTCTGTGTTTTTTTCCTTTCATTTATTATTTCGAATGGCAGCGCCACCTTTCGTGGACCACATGTACATCTTAAGAGATTTCTGGTGACAGCAATCTCTAGTTTTGCCTGAAGTGGCTGCTCTGTATTTTATCTTGAAGAAGGAGGCTTTTTTTCCTTCGAAACCAGTTGATATATTTTACTGATTGCTGTTCTAACTGAGTTTTATTTGTTATTTACTTATTTAAACAGTTTGGGTGTCATTTTTAAAACTTTCCTTATTACAGGGAAAAAAATCTGATGTGGGCAGCACATGACTTTCCCTGCAGATTTAAATTCATATTTTCCTTTTCTTTAATAATTCATTAGATCGAGTTTAATTGCACCAAATAACACTAAATTTGCATTTTTAATTCAATTATTGTTTTTATTTGGTAATTGGACATTTTCCCGATAGTGGCGCAACAAAAATGCAAGAACTCTCAAATATCTTGAAAACGGTTAGTCCTAAAGCATAATGGAGTGTGTTATATTCTTTTCCTCGTCAAAAATTGCGTATAAAACAAGAATTTAATGGATACATTTGATCATACGTAACCTTTTTTTTCCCCTTAAAAAAAGGCAGGTTGTTTGTTCTTTTCCGAATCGTACCAAAATCAAATCAGCACCAGAGTACCCTACAAGTAACTTATCTAACATATTTTGTGAAACTTGGTCAATTAGTATTTTAGTTAGAGTGGATACATGAAATTTTTACGGGCCATTTCGCAAAAAAAGAGGGTTCTGTTTTTACGAATCGTACTGCAACTAATCAGCACCAGGGTCACACCCTACCAAATTTTATGAAATTCGGTCCATTAGTTTTTGAGTTAGAGAGGATACATACATTGCACAGACACATAGACAGACACACACACAGACAGACACAAACACAGACGCCACGCTCAAAATAGTTTTTTCGTATTTTTGAGGTCTCGAAACGTATAGATCCGTCGAAAACTCGAGTTGCGATTTTCGACATGTTTCCAATACTTTGCCTATACATTACTATGTATTGCAGGGAAAGTAATAAAAATGAAAAAGTGAGTTTTAAAATAGTGGATTAAACAGGCTAAATTACGAACAGAATCTTAAAAATCTGATGTGGGCAGTACAGGACTTTCCTTGCAGACTTATATTCACGATCTCTTTATTTTAATTATATTTAACTCACTTTTAATTCAATTTTCGTTCTCATTTGGTAACTGGACATATTTTCAAAGGTGGCGTAGAGTAAATACGAAAAAACTAAAATATCTCGAGGACGGCTAGACCTAGTGTAATAGGGTTGGTCTTATTCTTTTCATTGTTAAAAATTACGCATAAAACAAACATTTAAATGGATATATTTGAGTATGCGTAGTTTTTTTATTTTAGATTTTGTCAATTTTTGCGGGCCATTTCGCAAAAATAGGATGTTTTTTTTCCGAGTCGTACCATAATCTAATCAGCACCAGGGTGACCCACAAGCGACTTACCAACCGATTTTTGTGAAATTCGGTTCATTAGTTTTTCAGCTAGAGTGGATACATGCAATTTTTGCGGGCTATGTCGCAAAGAAAGCGGGTTCTTTTATCCCGAATCGTACCTAAAACTAATTAACACCAGATTCGCTCACAAGTGACGTACCTACCCAATTTTATGAAATTCGGTTAATTAGTTTTTTAGTTAGAGTGGATACAAAATCCGCACAGACAGACCCACAGGCACACAGACAGGCAGACAGACACACAGACAGACACACAGACGTCACGCTAAAAATAGTTTTTTCGTATTCGTATTCTAGAGGTCCCGAAACGTGGAGATCCGTCGAAAACCCGAGTTGCGATTTTCGGCATGATTCCAATACTTTCCCTATACATTACCATGTATTGCAGGGAAAGTAAAATGAACTATAAATACAAATTTTCGTGGAATTTGGGCCGTAAGTAATGATGTACACATTTTTAAACTCTTTATTATTACATACGTTTTACTCTTTCAATGATATAGAAAGAGCGTAGCTTTATGACATGACATTAATTTAGCTATATTATAAAAATAAAACACACTGTCGAACCATGAAAATTAAACAACCACGAAAACACCACGAGAATTAAACCACAAAAGTTCATGAAACCCATATCAGAAAATAAAAATTTTACTTCACATCAAAAATATTTAAAACAGATAAAAAAAAAAAAGCTTATAAAAAAGAATGTCAAGAAAAAGGATGCGTGAAGATAATTTTTCAATACTCAATTATTTTTTTTTAATCTCACAAAAATAAATTGAAAATAATCGAAGGCGTAAAATGTCCATTTGTGTTTTTGTGAAGAAAAAAGGAAGATTAAATGTTCAACGAATTTTTTAAAATTCCCTAAAATGTATTTTTTTGACGACCTTAAAGTATTGATTGGACCCGAGTGCTTCTAGGTCCATGGTTTGTTTTTCCTAGTTTTCGTTTTATGGAGCGCAGGCCTCGATAAAAAGGAAGGCAATGTCAATGAAGGATTCCTTCATTTCAAATTTTAAATATTTATATATATTTCAAAATAATATCATGAAATAAGATGAAAAAATTCCATTTTAGATATTACGAATTTCCCGTAGAAAAGTAATATACTATTTTTGTCATATTTTCAAAATTAATTTTCTCAGATAAATAACAGACAGGACCCGTAAGGTTCAAACCAATATATTGACACACCATATGTTCTTCTAAATAGTTTTGTTTCTCATTATTACTTATGTAATT
Organism: Amaurobius ferox; assembly: GCA_951213105.1. Lineage (NCBI taxonomy): Eukaryota > Metazoa > Arthropoda > Arachnida > Araneae > Amaurobiidae > Amaurobius > Amaurobius ferox. Next base: position 139,397,744 of record OX578146.1, on the reverse strand, counting down.
TTTCTTTTAACAAAAAGAAAATAGTTTTTTATCATACAGATTGATTGAAATTGTTGGATCCTGAGAAAATATTTATGCTTGCGTTAATGATTATATTAATAAATAAATGATTTTTTCTTTCATTTTTAAATTTATCCCATAAAAATACATTTTCTTAAATTGTTTCCGTGATTGCTTTGATTTCTGCCTTTCTTTTACTATTCAGATAATAGATGGCGAAGTTTCCATTTTACGTAACCCTTTTTTCAGGTGTCGCCTCAAGAACGTCTTTCGTGACTTGGAACATTTTTTTACTTTCTGTTTCCTTCGAAGACACAGCAAAGATTCATCGATGGAATGTTTCATTTAAGGTATGTTCTTAAACTTTACTTTATGTAAATTGACCCAAACAATTTGAAACTTAAAAAAAAAAACCAATAGTTTGTAGTTATTCATTGGCAGGTGATGAGTGTTTAGGAAATGTTTGTTCTTAAGATGACTGAGTTTTGCGTAGGTAAATTGACATGCCGGGAAGTTGAACAACAAAATGCCATGTTTATCCCACTTTGCCTGTTTCGATGAGCTTTTCAGAAAATGATGTTTTGCAGTTTGTTTGCTATAAATGCCTATTTTGGAATGTGTTGTCTGTTTTTTACGTTTGAAAGTTTATTCTTCTAAAATCGATCTTGGATTAGACATATCTTTCTTAAAGCTTCGTATCATTCGTAAGCAGTTGTTATTTACTATTGCTCAAATTTTGATAAAGTTTCTGAAATTGTCAATCGTTTTCCAGACCAGCTGTATCTGTTTTAAAATGTACCAGCTGTATCTGTTAAATTTGAAGTACAGAACGGAATGGATTGATTTATTATTTAAATTCCCGAGTCGATTCAATGGCTCGAATAAAGAACTATTTTGTTGATGGAATTATTGCAAATTATAACACACGGAAACCTTTAATTTCGAGTGTGTAGCAGGTGTTGATATTATCACTGATACTATTTGATAGCATCCCTGATGCTTTTGTCACCTTTTAACACCTTAAAACCTGTTACAACCCCTGTATCAGGGAAAAATGCGAAAAAGTTCTTTCGGCAAATCAAGATTTCGACTCCAACAGGCTAACTTCTTAGTGGTGTTGTCAATACCTTCCTCTGAAGAGGTTGATTTAGCTCCCATAACTTCAGTTGAAGTGCAAAGTCCATTTTCACTATTTAAAATAATATCAACAGACAGACGCAGCAGTTTGTAATTTTCAAATTAAAAAAAAATCGGATGTGGACATGACTTTTCCAATAGATTGCAATGAATTTATTTTTCTCACAGCGAAAATGGGATGCATAAGATCTAAGGCACAACGTTTTTAACATTGAATTGTATAGTATGCGCTTTTTCGGATGATAACCTGTCAAACTCTTTCGAAGTGCCCAATTACCTTATAATTCGCGCAACTCTAAATTGACAATGATCGATATGGATAGCCATTTCGATAGGGAATATAGCTCATATATTAAAATATTTTAGTAATCCATCTACTGGGCATCCTTTTCACAATTTTAACCTGCTTTCGTCTAGTTGTTATTTTAGAAATACTTGAAAGTATTATTTTTCGAGTTGGTAACGCTAATGTATTGTATGCTCGGTACAAAATGATCATTGAAATAAGGTGGTGGAAACTTTTTTTATGTTGGATTCTTCTGGCACTCGTCCGGAAAGTAAAACGATTGAAACAAGCAGTGGAGTAAACGATGTTATACTCTGATTTCGGAATTGAAATCTTTCATTTCTTGTTCGAAATTATTACTTTTCTGTCTCCGTATAGAGCAATATCTTATAACTTAATATCGGACAGGGAGACTTTCATCATCTTATTGGGAATAGTTTCCGTGTCATTTCAAACATTTCTGTCTCCACTTTGATCTATATTTGGTTTTTATTTATTTTGACCAGCCCGATCCAAGCAGAATTTAATAAATCGTGACCTGAGCCCGGACCCAATCCGAAGTAGTTTCTTTTAAATTAGGCCCGGCCCGTACGATGAATCGGGTCGTACCTAAGCCCACGGGTCGAGCCCGAGAAAGTGTAAATTCCTTCTTTGCATCTGGATTTTACCCTTTATCTAACAGGAAGTGATATAAACACCGTACCCGCTGAAAAAGAAGACAAACCCCCCATCGTGGGGCGCCATGAAGATTTTCTATACATTGATCAGATGGTTTCCATTAGTAACGGATTTTAATATCCATTAGGAACTTGTTTTTTAAATATGAACTTAGATAAAATCAGAATTTTCATTGTACTTCCAATTTTTCTATACCTTCCTATTATCGAGATACCTATCGCAAATATTTTTACCCACTTTCTATTAACCTTATGGGATGGTATATTGTTTGAAAGGTTGAAAAACTTGTTTAACAAAAATGTGTTGACTGTGGGCTATCTACATGGGGACGTCATCCAATTTACGAAAATATTGCCAAATTAACAGAAATGATGTTAAATCAACAAAAACGACTGATATTTTGGGAAAATGAAGTTCAATGTGTGTGATAATCCTGGTTGCTTTGGGGAAATTGTTATTCTTGATTCGAAATATAGTTCATTATTGGATGGACAGGTACATTTTGTTAGATAAGTCTAGAGATTTATGTATTAAGTTTATGATTTAAATGAGAACTTTGCTGACATTAAAATTAAAAAATTGAAAGACTTAAAGTTTATAAAACTAGAAAATTATAAATAAAACAAAAAAAGAAAAATAAACTTTTTTAATAGATCCATTTTTTAATACCGTCCTAAAACGCCAACAAAATTTCCAACGTCATTTAAAACGTAAGTGTATAAGAAAATGTTTTATATACATTTTTTCCAGCTTAGTATGATATAAAATATGTTGTCTTATTTAAGGTTAAGATTGTCAGTTTCTTGTTTACCATAAGCTAAATAAAGTGAAAGTTAATAGGAAAGCGCATGTTGAGCGCATCATTGATCCCCCTATTCTCACTCTGTGAAAAATGTAACTTATCATACTACTGTACAAAATCAAACACAAATAATAAACTATTAGTATACATCACAATTTTTATTGTTGCACACAATTTTATTCCCTTCACATTTTGACATTTTCACGGAAATCAGTATCAATATTTATCGAATCATAATGTTAATTACCATCACAATTTGTGCATGGAAACATTTTTGTGATGTGACAAGAGATATTATTTATTAAATAAGTTACTTATGATTTAATCATAGCCATCACAATTAATAAATTTTATATTTATTTTGTGATGTGACTATGAAGGATACTTATGAAATAGTTATTAATTATTTAATCATAGTCATCACAACTGCCATACACTAGGGCTAGCCATTCTCGAGATATTTTAGTTTTTTTTGCATTTTCGCTAAGCCACAGTTGAAAAAAGTCCAGTTACCCACTGAGAACGAAAATTGAATTAAGAGAGCAAATTCAACGTCATTTTAAATAATTATAGACTTTATTTTGTGCCATTCAACTCAATATAATGAATTATTGAAGAAATAAAGAAAACTTGAATATAAGTCTGCAGAGAAAGTCATGTGCTGGCCACATCAGAATTTTGTAACGGTAGTCATTTGGACAGCCATTTGTTAAGCCCTTAATAGCCCTTCAGTTATTGCCCCTACAGATCGTTAAAAATATCAAATGAAATATTTATGCGGACTATTAATATCCACCAGTAAGATTCTCTTGATATAGTTTATATAAGAAATGTTTTCGTTCTATAAGTGTTAGTAGTTCCGCTTGGAAATGCTTTACATAGTAGATTAGTATTAGTTACTAGTTTATGTGCGTTAACATCCATTTCGTATTTTCTAAACCAAATTTGAAATGTTTCTTTGTAAAAAATGAATGTTATAATTAATCTAAAAAACGCACGTTTTGCATTTTTGACTTCTGAGCTACATTTTTGTTTGTTGTAAATTTTGTTTTAAACCTGGTTGTCAAATTTTAAAACATCTCGTACTGATTTTGATTGAAAGGCGTCTATTGTAAAATTATTAAAACCCAAATTTAAAAGTCATTCTTTTGGTTTCCTTAATTTCGAAGTTTCTGAATGTCAACGAAACCTCGGTAGACTATACTATATAAATTAGCTTGAACATATTGAGCATACTTCCATTTAGATTTATTACTTTAAACAGCTCTTTTGATGTGCATGGTGTTAAAATATTTAGGAAAGGAATAAACTTCTATTTTGATCATTTTTACGGTGGCTTGTCCAAAATATTTTTTCAGCTTTAGGGTACGTACATTTTTTAAAATTTTTAAAAAGGACTGCCGAACGAAAGTTCAGAACGGCTAATTTTAGGTACTTCATTATGTTCTAAACGTAATGTTATGTTAACGTTAATGTAACGTAACGTTAACGTAATGTTAACGTTATATTATATGTTATGTTAATTTATGTTATTGGTTCACTAAAAGAAATTTCTCAATATTTTTTCAGTGTTAGGGTACGTATATTTTTTTAAATTTTTAAAAAAGGACTGCTGAACGAAAGTTCAGAACGGCTAATTTTAGGTACTTCATTATGTTCTAAACGTAATGTTATGTTAACGTTAATGTAACGTAACGTTAACGTAATGTTAACGTTATATTATATGTTATGTTAATTTATGTTATTGGTTCACTAAAATAAATTTCTCAACAGTACCAATATGTGGTCCCATTTAAATATCTGGAAATTTATTTCTCGTTTATAAATAGTTGCTTTTTAGAGGGTATTAGAGAACAGAGCCTCGTACGATTGAAAATATTAAACATATATTCCTTTTTATGGTTTGTATCTACGTCGCGTGTTTCAAACACTAAGGGAGGTAGAGGACATTTGAAACATTTTTTACTTTCCTTATATACAATAATGTATAAGTAAAGTATTGTGACGGGGTCGAAAATTCGAATTCGAGATTTCGACGGGAGATCACGTTTCAAGCATACCTGATCACGAATAGAACATTTTTGAAGTGATGTGTGTGTGTGTGTGTGTCAGTGAGTCTGTGGAGACGATAACTGACGAATGAATGGACCGATTCGAACCAAATTTGGTACCAAAATCACAATCCATAAACACTGGAAGCCTATTGTTTTTATACGCAATCGAATGCTCAGAACTCCCTTAAATTTTCGAATGAAATTTTGAAAAAATCGTCAAAAAATCAAAACCACTTATAATATTACGCAAATAGACATTTCTTATGTAATTTTTCATTAGAAAACGATTGGCATAAATTTTAGAACGCTAGCGTGAACCGTTCTCGAGATATTGTACATTTTTCAAATAAATTTATCAAAAAGTCCCATAAATTAAAAAAAAAATTAACTGTTAAGAAACATTTTTACTTTTCATATGAAATATCATACGATAAATTCAATTGGGTGACATCATTCTCGTGGATCTAGCTCGTTCCATTCATGAAAAAATATGCTTTGAGTAATACGTTTGTATTTGAACGCCAATAGTCATTTGTCTGCTGTAAGGATAACTTATTTCTTCGTCCATAACGCTTGGCGAGATTTTGGCGACGAATTTGGCGGAATATCGCCAACTTGGCGACTTTTCGGAATGTTGCTAAATTAACGAAAATCTCGCCAAATGGATAAAAATGACGCTAAATCAATGAAAATGACGACTCATTGTCGAAAATTCAATATCTTGGAAATAATATTAGTATCTACTATAAGAAAAACCTATTTTTTTTACTGTAAAAGTAGTCAATTCATTACATTATATAAGAAAAGTCATATGTTGCCCACATCAGATTTTTTTAGTGAAATAATGGTTCGCAATAAAAGTTGTTGGTTAAGGAGTTGCATTGTCCAACTGCAATCGTGTCAAATCTTCCCAATATCAAAGAGACCCGATAGATGGAGGCGGCTCGATACATTTCTATTAAGAATAAAAGACAACTCGCGCAATTTCAAAGAAATAGTATTTTGTTTACCTCTATATTAAAAAATATTTAAGGAAATGTGAAAATGTAGAGTTAATTCTGCGACACAAAAATTCATCACTTTCTTCGTTTGAAGAGCTCCTACTCGGCTTTCTTTTAATGTTAGCATACTTATAGGACCCTACCTGAATTCATACACCGATCTCAACTTATTTTTAGTATTTAAATGCCGAGGTAATTTATAAGTAGTAAAAAATACAAAATTGAATATGTAGCGAGCATCCCCTGATCTGGTGTTTCAATCTTTTCCAATACTACCATAGTAGCGTTAGTATGTTCTCATTTAAATTGTACTGTTTCTTGACAAATGTGAAAATAGCTGTAAGTATATATTAGTTTACCCTTACACATTATCTGCAATTTGTATTGGATTATTTTAAAATATAAACATAATGCAATAATGTCATAAGGTAAATAGTCCTTACCCAAAATTACTATACCAGGACTTACCTTGGATGCCTTCACTAAGGGTGGAGCATGGAAACTCTTGGTTCTAGAGCCGGAGAGAAAGAAAACACACAAGATATAAAATAAACACTCTTATTTAAATTGATCAATTTATTTCATACTTAATTTTATAGATATCTATATATATCTTGATTATTAAGATGATTCATAAATCCATTTTTTGCTGACACATCTAGCTCTACCAATATTTAATTAACACACATGTTTATGAAACATAATTGAATTGATACATATATTTATAACACATAATTTAATTGGCACTTATATTTAGAACACATTAATTACTAATAGCTTCCGAAAATCTGCGTAGTTCAATTAGTTTAAAAACACGAGCTCGTCATTGCGATAGGTTCGTTCGAGCTTATTGTTAATTATACGATACGTGTTGGTGTGCCCTCCATGGTAACGAGTGACAATTGTAAATACATAAATACCTATTCTCTTGCATTTTGACACTTAATCGCACCATCACTCTGCTGGATGCCTGCGTATATTTTGATACGCCAGTATTTCACTATGCATATGATACTATCACACATCTCATGGCTGAGACACTCTTTTTCTGTGGGCTCACAGTAGATATTTTTTGAACAAATTATACGATACGTGTTGGTGTGCCCACCATGGTAACGAGTGACAATTCTAAATACATAAATACCTATTCTGTTGCATTTTGACACTTAATCGCACCATCACTCTGCTGGATGCCTGCGTATATTTTGATACGCCAGTATTTCACTATGCATATGATACTATCACACATCTCATGGCTGAGACACTCTTTTTCTGTGGGCTCACAGTAGATATTTTTTGAACAAATTATACGATACGTGTTGGTGTGCCCACCATGGTAACGAGTGACAATTGTAAATACATAAATACCTATTCTCTTGCATTTTGACACTTAATCGCACCATCACTCTGCTGGATGCCAGCGTATATTTTGATACGCCAGTATTTCACTATGCATATGATGCTATCACACATCTCATGGCTGAGACACTCTTTTTCTGTGGGCTCACAGTAGATATTTTTTGAACAAATTATACGATACGTGTTGGTGTGCCCACCATGGTAACGAGTGACAATTGTAAATACATAAATACCTATTCTCTTGCATTTTGACACTTAATCGCACCATCACTCTGCTGGATGCCTGCGTATATTTTGATACGCCAGTATTTCACTATGCATATGATGCTATCACACATCTCATGGCTGAGACACTCTTTTTCTGTGGGCTCACAGTAGATATTTTTTGAACAAATTATACGATACGTGTTGGTGTGCCCACCATGGTAACGAGTGACAATTGTAAATACATAAATACCTATTCTCTTGCATTTTGACACTTAATCGCACCATCACTCTGCTGGATGCCTGCGTATATTTTGATACGCCAGTATTTCACTATGCATATGATACTATCACACATCTCATGGCTGAGACACTCTTTTTCTGTGGGCTCACAGTAGATATTTTTTGAACAAATTATACGATACGTGTTGGTGTGCCCACCATGGTAACGAGTGACAATTCTAAATACATAAATACCTATTCTCTTGCATTTTGACACTTAATCGCACCATCACTCTGCTGGATGCCTGCGTATATTTTGATACGCCAGTATTTCACTATGCATATGATACTATCACACATCTCATGGCTGAGACACTCTTTTTCTGTGGGCTCACAGTAGATATTTTTTGAACAAATTATACGATACGTGTTGGTGTGCCCACCATGGTAACGAGTGACAATTCTAAATACATAAATACCTATTCTCTTGCATTTTGACACTTAATCGCACCATCACTCTGCTGGATGCCTGCGTATATTTTGATACGCCAGTATTTCACTATGCATATGATACTATCACACATCTCATGGCTGAGACACTCTTTTTCTGTGGGCTCACAGTAGATATTTTTTGAACAAATTATACGATACGTGTTGGTGTGCCCACCATGGTAACGAGTGACAATTGTAAATACATAAATACCTATTCTCTTGCATTTTGACACTTAATCGCACCATCACTCTGCTGGATGCCTGCGTATATTTTGATACGCCAGTATTTCACTATGCATATGATACTATCACACATCTCATGGCTGAGACACTCTTTTTCTGTGGGCTCACAGTAGATATTTTTTGAACAAATTATACGATACGTGTTGGTGTGCCCACCATGGTAACGAGTGACAATTGTAAATACATAAATACCTATTCTCTTGCATTTTGACACTTAATCGCACCATCACTCTGCTGGATGCCTGCGTATATTTTGATACGCCAGTATTTCACTATGCATATGATACTATCACACATCTCATGGCTGAGACACTCTTTTTCTGTGGGCTCACAGTAGATATTTTTTGAACAAATTATACGATACGTGTTGGTGTGCCCACCATGGTAACGAGTGACAATTCTAAATACATAAATACCTATTCTCTTGCATTTTGACACTTAATCGCACCATCACTCTGCTGGATGCCTGCGTATATTTTGATACGCCAGTATTTCACTATGCATATGATACTATCACACATCTCATGGCTGAGACACTCTTTTTCTGTGGGCTCACAGTAGATATTTTTTGAACAAATTATACGATACGTGTTGGTGTGCCCACCATGGTAACGAGTGACAATTGTAAATACATAAATACCTATTCTCTTGCATTTTGACACTTAATCGCACCATCACTCTGCTGGATGCCTGCGTATATTTTGATACGCCAGTATTTCACTATGCATATGATGCTATCACACATCTCATGGCTGAGACACTCTTTTTCTGTGGGCTCACAGTAGATATTTTTTGAACAAATTATACGATACGTGTTGGTGTGCCCACCATGGTAACGAGTGACAATTGTAAATACATAAATACCTATTCTCTTGCATTTTGACACTTAATCGCACCATCACTCTGCTGGATGCCTGCGTATATTTTGATACGCCAGTATTTCACTATGCATATGATGCTATCACACATCTCATGGCTGAGACACTCTTTTTCTGTGGGCTCACAGTAGATATTTTTTGAACAAATTATACGATACGTGTTGGTGTGCCCACCATGGTAACGAGTGACAATTCTAAATACATAAATACCTATTCTCTTGCATTTTGACACTTAATCGCACCATCACTCTGCTGGATGCCTGCGTATATTTTGATACGCCAGTATTTCACTATGCATATGATACTATCACACATCTCATGGCTGAGACACTCTTTTTCTGTGGGCTCACAGTAGATATTTTTTGAACAAATTATACGATACGTGTTGGTGTGCCCTCCATGGTAACGAGTGACAATTGTAAATACATAAATACCTATTCTCTTGCATTTTGACACTTAATCGCACCATCACTCTGCTGGATGCCTGCGTATATTTTGATACGCCAGTATTTCACTATGCATATGATGCTATCACACATCTCATGGCTGAGACACTCTTTTTCTGTGGGCTCACAGTAGATATTTTTTGAACAAATTATACGATACGTGTTGGTGTGCCCACCATGGTAACGAGTGACAATTGTAAATACATAAATACCTATTCTCTTGCATTTTGACACTTAATCGCACCATCACTCTGCTGGATGCCTGCGTATATTTTGATACGCCAGTATTTCACTATGCATATGATGCTATCACACATCTCATGGCTGAGACACTCTTTTTCTGTGGGCTCACAGTAGATATTTTTTGAACAAATTATACGATACGTGTTGGTGTGCCCACCATGGTAACGAGTGACAATTGTAAATACATAAATACCTATTCTCTTGCATTTTGACACTTAATCGCACCATCACTCTGCTGGATGCCTGCGTATATTTTGATACGCCAGTATTTCACTATGCATATGATGCTATCACACATCTCATGGCTGAGACACTCTTTTTCTGTGGGCTCACAGTAGATATTTTTTGAACAAATTATACGATACGTGTTGGTGTGCCCACCATGGTAACGAGTGACAATTGTAAATACATAAATACCTATTCTCTTGCATTTTGACACTTAATCGCACCATCACTCTGCTGGATGCCTGCGTATATTTTGATACGCCAGTATTTCACTATGCATATGATGCTATCACACATCTCATGGCTGAGACACTCTTTTTCTGTGGGCTCACAGTAGATATTTTTTGAACAAATTATACGATACGTGTTGGTGTGCCCACCATGGTAACGAGTGACAATTGTAAATACATAAATACCTATTCTCCTGCATTTTGACACTTAATCGCACCATCACTCTGCTGGATGCCTGCGTATATTTTGATACTCCAGTATTTCACTATGCATATGATGCTATCACACATCTCATGGCTGAGACACTCTTTTTCTGTGGGCTCACAGTAGATATTTTTTGAACAAATTATACGATACGTGTTGGTGTGCCCACCATGGTAACGAGTGACAATTGTAAATACATAAATACCTATTCTCTTGCATTTTGACACTTAATCGCACCATCACTCTGCTGGATGCCTGCGTATATTTTGATACGCCAGTATTTCACTATGCATATGATGCTATCACACATCTCATGGCTGAGACACTCTTTTTCTGTGGGCTCACAGTAGATATTTTTTGAACAAATTATACGATACGTGTTGGTGTGCCCACCATGGTAACGAGTGACAATTGTAAATACATAAATACCTATTCTCTTGCATTTTGACACTTAATCGCACCATCACTCTGCTGGATGCCTGCGTATATTTTGATACGCCAGTATTTCACTATGCATATGATGCTATCACACATCTCATGGCTGAGACACTCTTTTTCTGTGGGCTCACAGTAGATATTTTTTGAACAAATTATACGATACGTGTTGGTGTGCCCACCATGGTAACGAGTGACAATTCTAAATACATAAATACCTATTCTCTTGCATTTTGACACTTAATCGCACCATCACTCTGCTGGATGCCTGCGTATATTTTGATACGCCAGTATTTCACTATGCATATGATACTATCACACATCTCATGGCTGAGACACTCTTTTTCTGTGGGCTCACAGTAGATATTTTTTGAACAAATTATACGATACGTGTTGGTGTGCCCTCCATGGTAACGAGTGACAATTGTAAATACATAAATACCTATTCTCTTGCATTTTGACACTTAATCGCACCATCACTCTGCTGGATGCCTGCGTATATTTTGATACGCCAGTATTTCACTATGCATATGATGCTATCACACATCTCATGGCTGAGACACTCTTTTTCTGTGGGCTCACAGTAGATATTTTTTGAACAAATTATACGATACGTGTTGGTGTGCCCACCATGGTAACGAGTGACAATTGTAAATACATAAATACCTATTCTCTTGCATTTTGACACTTAATCGCACCATCACTCTGCTGGATGCCTGCGTATATTTTGATACGCCAGTATTTCACTATGCATATGATGCTATCACACATCTCATGGCTGAGACACTCTTTTTCTGTGGGCTCACAGTAGATATTTTTTGAACAAATTATACGATACGTGTTGGTGTGCCCACCATGGTAACGAGTGACAATTGTAAATACATAAATACCTATTCTCTTGCATTTTGACACTTAATCGCACCATCACTCTGCTGGATGCCTGCGTATATTTTGATACGCCAGTATTTCACTATGCATATGATGCTATCACACATCTCATGGCTGAGACACTCTTTTTCTGTGGGCTCACAGTAGATATTTTTTGAACAAATTATACGATACGTGTTGGTGTGCCCACCATGGTAACGAGTGACAATTCTAAATACATAAATACCTATTCTCTTGCATTTTGACACTTAATCGCACCATCACTCTGCTGGATGCCTGCGTATATTTTGATACGCCAGTATTTCACTATGCATATGATACTATCACACATCTCATGGCTGAGACACTCTTTTTCTGTGGGCTCACAGTAGATATTTTTTGAACAAATTATACGATACGTGTTGGTGTGCCCTCCATGGTAACGAGTGACAATTGTAAATACATAAATACCTATTCTCTTGCATTTTGACACTTAATCGCACCATCACTCTGCTGGATGCCTGCGTATATTTTGATACGCCAGTATTTCACTATGCATATGATGCTATCACACATCTCATGGCTGAGACACTTTTTTTCTGTGGGCTCACAGTAGATATTTTTTCAACAAATTATACGATACGTGTTGGTGTGCCCACCATGGTAACGAGTGACAATTGTAAATACATAAATACCTATTCTCTTGCATTTTGACACTTAATCGCACCATCACTCTGCTGGATGCCTGCGTATATTTTGATACGCCAGTATTTCACTATGCATATGATGCTATCACACATCTCATGGCTGAGACACTCTTTTTCTGTGGGCTCACAGTAGATATTTTTTGAACAAATTATACGATACGTGTTGGTGTGCCCACCATGGTAACGAGTGACAATTGTAAATACATAAATACCTATTCTCTTGCATTTTGACACTTAATCGCACCATCACTCTGCTGGATGCCTGCGTATATTTTGATACGCCAGTATTTCACTATGCATATGATGCTATCACACATCTCATGGCTGAGACACTCTTTTTCTGTGGGCTCACAGTAGATATTTTTTGAACAAATTATACGATACGTGTTGGTGTGCCCACCATGGTAACGAGTGACAATTGTAAATACATAAATACCTATTCTCTTGCATTTTGACACTTAATCGCACCATCACTCTGCTGGATGCCTGCGTATATTTTGATACGCCAGTATTTCACTATGCATATGATGCTATCACACATCTCATGGCTGAGACACTCTTTTTCTGTGGGCTCACAGTAGATATTTTTTGAACAAATTATACGATACGTGTTGGTGTGCCCACCATGGTAACGAGTGACAATTGTAAATACATAAATACCTATTCTCTTGCATTTTGACACTTAATCGCACCATCACTCTGCTGGATGCCTGCGTATATTTTGATACGCCAGTATTTCACTATGCATATGATGCTATCACACATCTCATGGCTGAGACACTCTTTTTCTGTGGGCTCACAGTAGATATTTTTTGAACAAATTATACGATACGTGTTGGTGTGCCCACCATGGTAACGAGTGACAATTGTAAATACATAAATACCTATTCTCTTGCATTTTGACACTTAATCGCACCATCACTCTGCTGGATGCCTGCGTATATTTTGATACGCCAGTATTTCACTATGCATATGATGCTATCACACATCTCATGGCTGAGACACTCTTTTTCTGTGGGCTCACAGTAGATATTTTTTGAACAAATTATACGATACGTGTTGGTGTGCCCACCATGGTAACGAGTGACAATTCTAAATACATAAATACCTATTCTCTTGCATTTTGACACTTAATCGCACCATCACTCTGCTGGATGCCTGCGTATATTTTGATACGCCAGTATTTCACTATGCATATGATACTATCACACATCTCATGGCTGAGACACTCTTTTTCTGTGGGCTCACAGTAGATATTTTTTGAACAAATTATACGATACGTGTTGGTGTGCCCACCATGGTAACGAGTGACAATTGTAAATACATAAATACCTATTCTCTTGCATTTTGACACTTAATCGCACCATCACTCTGCTGGATGCCTGCGTATATTTTGATACGCCAGTATTTCACTATGCATATGATGCTATCACACATCTCATGGCTGAGACACTCTTTTTCTGTGGGCTCACAGTAGATATTTTTTGAACAAATTATACGATACGTGTTGGTGTGCCCACCATGGTAACGAGTGACAATTCTAAATACATAAATACCTATTCTCTTGCATTTTGACACTTAATCGCACCATCACTCTGCTGGATGCCTGCGTATATTTTGATACGCCAGTATTTCACTATGCATATGATACTATCACACATCTCATGGCTGAGACACTCTTTTTCTGTGGGCTCACAGTAGATATTTTTTGAACAAATTATACGATACGTGTTGGTGTGCCCACCATGGTAACGAGTGACAATTGTAAATACATAAATACCTATTCTCTTGCATTTTGACACTTAATCGCACCATCACTCTGCTGGATGCCTGCGTATATTTTGATACGCCAGTATTTCACTATGCATATGATGCTATCACACATCTCATGGCTGAGACACTCTTTTTCTGTGGGCTCACAGTAGATATTTTTTGAACAAATTATACGATACGTGTTGGTGTGCCCACCATGGTAACGAGTGACAATTGTAAATACATAAATACCTATTCTCTTGCATTTTGACACTTAATCGCACCATCACTCTGCTGGATGCCTGCGTATATTTTGATACGCCAGTATTTCACTATGCATATGATGCTATCACACATCTCATGGCTGAGACACTCTTTTTCTGTGGGCTCACAGTAGATATTTTTTGAACAAATTATACGATACGTGTTGGTGTGCCCACCATGGTAACGAGTGACAATTGTAAATACATAAATACCTATTCTCTTGCATTTTGACACTTAATCGCACCATCACTCTGCTGGATGCCTGCGTATATTTTGATACGCCAGTATTTCACTATGCATATGATGCTATCACACATCTCATGGCTGAGACACTCTTTTTCTGTGGGCTCACAGTAGATATTTTTTGAACAAATTATACGATACGTGTTGGTGTGCCCACCATGGTAACGAGTGACAATTGTAAATACATAAATACCTATTCTCTTGCATTTTGACACTTAATCGCACCATCACTCTGCTGGATGCCTGCGTATATTTTGATACGCCAGTATTTCACTATGCATATGATGCTATCACACATCTCATGGCTGAGACACTCTTTTTCTGTGGGCTCACAGTAGATATTTTTTGAACAAATTATACGATACGTGTTGGTGTGCCCACCATGGTAACGAGTGACAATTGTAAATACATAAATACCTATTCTCTTGCATTTTGACACTTAATCACACCATCACTCTGCTGGATGCCTGCGTATATTTTGATACGCCAGTATTTCACTATGCATATGATACTATCACACATCTCATGGCTGAGACACTCTTTTTCTGTGGGCTCACAGTAGATATTTTTTGAACAAATTAAATTGACATGTTGCTAGGTCGTTTTCGAAAAATCAAATTTATCGAACTTTCTGGAACAAACTGTTGGACAACTTTTTTCTTTCCCCATATGGTTTCATACGAACTTATCCCATTTGTCGTTGGTGAAGGAGGGGATGAACGCTGTTTATTTATGTTTGCGTTCCAATTGGTTTTCTCTGTTGCATTTACATTGCTCATTAGCTTGCTTGGCATCCGTAATTGAAATTACAAAATGTCGTCACGCTTTACAAATAATAAACATTTTCTCAATCTTCAAACCCTTAACTCGAAGGAATCTAGTGATATCTAGATTTCAGGATGGTCCTATACAAAATTACGATTTAAACATATTTGTCGGATAAATAGTCATCTATTGGGAAATTGTATCAAATCCCCTATGCATCAAACATCCCCACATTGAGGGATCTGAGAGTAGCCGAATTCACCTTTGCATGCTCATCATTATGAATATGCCAGGATTGGTGTCCCAAAACGGTTAGTGGACATTCGGCAGATCAGCAAGGTGTCCCATTTGTTCTCGGACACACATATTTTACTGTCTGCTATTTTGAATGGAATTTTTCCCAATATCTGCGGTTTTATTATTTTTAATTCTCTTAGGATCGTTGATTTTATTAATACTTTTCAAGCTCGAAGGTTCACTACACTGTTTTATGCATTATATCTTCTTATTGTTAACTAAATATAAACTGTTAATTGAATAACTTATTTCTCCATCCATAACGCTTGGCGAAATTTTGGTGACGAATTGGGCGGAATGCCGCCAACTTGGCGACTTTTTAAAATATTGCCAAATCAACGAAAATATCACCAAATGGATGAAAATGACGACTCGTTGACGAAAATTCAATATCTTGGAAAGAATATAAGAATCTACTAGTACTATAAGAATAATTTATTTTTCCGTCCGTAACGTTTGGATAAAATTTTGATGATGAATTTTTCGGAATATCTCCGACTTGGTGACTTTTCAAATGTTGCTCAATTCACGAAAATGTCATCCAATTGACAAAAATTCGCCAAATTGACGAAACTGACGCTGAATGAATGATATGACGACTCGTCGATGAAAGTTCAATATCTTGGAAAGAACATAAAAATAAACTATAAGAATAACCCATTTCTCCGTCCGTAACGTTTGGCGAGACATTTAGTCAGACGTCGCCAAGCTTTAAATGTTGCCAAAAATTTCGCCAAATTGATAAAAGTGACTCTAAATGAGAAGTCGTGTTTCGCAAATTCTGATTTCCATCATATGACTGGTATACCTATAAGAAATGCTCTTCTCGAAATGCTCTTCGTTTGTCTGTAACATTTGATGATGCATTTGGCGAATCATCTAGCAAATTGTCGCGAACTTGGCGATATTTCGCCCCCACATTGACGAAAATTTTGTCAAAATTGCAAAAATGAAGCTAAATGAATGAAAATAAATCCTCATTGATGAACTCCTTCGTGGTTAAAATATTTTAATATAAGAATTCTATCACTTATTGAGGATGCTGGCCATATTGATCATTGTTAATTTAGAATTGCGTGAAATATAAGTTAATTGGGTACTTTGAAATAGTTCTACATGTTATCATCCAGAAAATTGCCGAATGCAGAATTGAACGATAAAAACACAGTACCTTTGATCTTATACATTATTTTTTGACTGTAAAAGCAGTCAATTTATTGTACTGCCCACATCATATTTAAAAAAAAAAAATAGATTCGATTTTTTTCTACTCTTTTGCGGCTAATGGCACACGGTCGAATTCATTACTTGAGATGAGAATGATGGAAGTGAAAATACTTATCTCTTTGAAACTTCTTTACATGAAACAAAGAAGAAAAAATTCACCCCGGGTAAATGGATCTGGGTTCTATTGAGAAGAAATTTAAAGTGACTAAATTGACAAAAAGGAAAAAAAAACCTGAATGCTCTTTGTTGATTCATTATCGATCAGAAAGGCAAATTGGAGTTTTCTGTAAGAATAGTTTAAGTAAAAGAATCAGACACTAGTTGAAATAAATGTAATGGAGAAACTATCATCACAATGTTTTTTTCAATGACTAAAATGCACTTCGTGTATTTATGTCTTTTTTTGAAGAAATCATGAATTTCCATAAAAGAGAAAACACAATGAGACGGTCGTTTCGGATATTCCTGGATTTCCTTCCTCAGTCCGAGACACTACAGAATCGAGTGCCGAGCCAGAGTTTAATCACGCGTTGCCAGCGAAATGGCAAAACTACAGAATCAAGTGCCATCTAATGCGCCTTAAAAGAAAAACAAATAATAGTTGGAAAAACCCGCTTATGTTTTTTATCTTCCTATTTATTTTATAGTGGGGTACTTAAGTTCGTAGTCTTATTGAATTAGAAAGATTATTGTTAACTATTGACTTACTAGCTTCTTGTTCCTATCTCTTGGCTGTTTATTTAAATTTTTCATTTTTTCGTTTGGCAACGAGTTACTACTTGGGTTATGTTACGCAACTGTTTATCGACAGATCCTTTTTTCGCTGGTGTGGTGGGTCTGCCTTTTGAGTCTGAAGAAGGAGGCTGCTTTTTAACTCATTAAATCATTATGTATTTATTTTTTATTTACGTGTTTGTATGTGTGTGTTTGTTTGTTTGATCTAGACCGTCCAATCTACCCGAAGGTGTGTGTACACAATAACTTAAGAATGAGAGCCTTTACCGCTATCCATTTTCATGTGTACATACATTATGTAAAATACTAGAAGCTTATCCAATTTTTAAAAATTGTCATGATATCTGCGTTTTTAACTAATATATTAATTTTTAGAAAGAACTTTGCGAAGGAATTTTATGTGCAGATACATGATGTACAAAGCAAGATGTGTTTGAAATTAGCACGATTAACGCACATTATTCAAGATTTAAAAATGTCGTATATAATGTATGAAGAAAAGTGATCATGATCGAAACCATTTTGTTCCCATTGCAGAGAACAGCACTTGTGGATCGGTTTCGTGCCTATTATACGCTCGTCAGCATGGAACAGCCAGTATCTGTAATGGATTGCCATGATTATTTGAAAATCTTTATGAATGGTGTTTCAATACACTTATCTGCATTTTGTACCTGTTTTAGACCCGCACTTTGTGTATGTATGTTTTTCATTCTAAACAGCTCCAGATATACGGAATACGAGCAGCATACCCGTTCTTCGTACGGAGTATATAATATACAGAAACTTAAAATTCACAATCATATGCAAATTACTTTAATCAATCATGTGCAATTTCCTGTAGTATACTAAATGATATTGTTAATCAAAATATTCTATTAAAATATTTAATTTAATGTTTCTAAGAAGAAGTTTAAGTATATCTGTTCTTGCTGTACAGAATTACCTCCACGGACATATTTGAAGAATAAAACATCCTGGTCCCGTTTGTAAATAAATTTACAAAAATTAACTTCTGTGATGATGAGACGAACATACAGTCAGACAGATTTTCAATTTTATTTATATAGATTTTGACGACTTATTTTAACTATTAATTGATTTTATTAATGTTTTTATACTTGACTTTTCAGTGACTTTTTAGAGATATTAGTAAAAAGTAAACAAGAAAGTTCAATCATGCATAAGCATCGATTATGAAACACTTTCCAACTGAAATGCAATTTCATTTAAAAATTTCTAAAATGTGATACATTCAGTGGTGATATCTTTTACATTATCACAGTACTACAGTAATTTATTATACTTAAATATTTAAAACTGTATCGAAATATAAATCATCTGATTCTCTATGCAAAACCAATGAATACTTCATTCATATATCTTGTATTTCAGACTCCTGAGCTAATTAATTTCGTGTGAAAAAAATTCAGCAATTCTTATGCAACTCACCCTACAATACCTTGAGATATTTGCATTCTGTATAAGTTAAAATTTGGCTTCGTTGAAGAAATAATGAAAGTTTAGGGATCATTTAAAATCACAACTATTGTAATTGCATAGGCACGGAATTTAGATAGACAGATAATACACAGATACACAAATAATATATATGTGTGTGTGTGTATGTATTCAAAGTATTGGAATCGTGCCGAAGATCGGAACTCGAATTTTCGAAGGATCTACACGTTTTGGGACTTCTAGAACACGAAAAAACTACTTTTAGGAAGACGTCTGTGTGTGTAAGGGTGTATCTGTGTATGTTTCTGTGTGTCTGTGAGGATATTACATTCACTCTAATTGAAAAACTAATGGACCGAATTTCATAAAATTTGGCAGGTATGTTTTTTGTGAGAAATCCTGATGTTCATTAGATTATACTACGATTCGTAATAAAAGAATCTGCCTTCCTTGCGAAATGGCCGCAAGGAAGGCAGAAATTGCCTTTATCCACTCTAGCTAAAAACTAATGGAACAAATTTAACAAAATTTGGTGTATAATATTTCAATAACCTACAAGTAATTTATATACCAAATTCAACAAAATTTGGTATATAAATCATTTGTAGGTTATTCTAGTACGTTTCGAGAAAAAGGAACGGGCTATTTTTGCGAAATGCCCGCAAAAATCGTTAAATATAAAAATAAGACTACGTGTGCACAATTATATCAATTAAATTCCTATTTTATGCGTGATTTTTGACAACAAAATAAATAAGACTAACCCCATTACTCTAGGACTAGCCGTTCTTGAGATATTTTATTTTTTTCGCGTTTTCGCTACTCCACCTTTGACAATAAGTCCAGCTATCAAATGAGAACCAAATTTAAGTTTAACGTGCAAATTCAATGTCATTTAAAATACTTATGGCTGTTATTTTGTGCAGATAAACTCAAATTATTATTGAATAAATAAAGAGAACGTGAATGTAAAGAGAACGGTCTGCAGGGAAAGACATGTGCTGCCCACATCACAAGTTTTAACAATATTACAACAATGATTTATAGAAGTGAACGAGGATTATTTGCAGGCCATTTCGAAAAAAAATGTATGATCCATATTTAAAGATCCACCAAATTTTTGTAGAATAAAATGTTCAACAAATTTAAGCTGTGTACCAAATTTTAACTCTCTAGGACGTAGGAAAGTGCATTAAAAATGCCATCAAATAAGTATATCACGAAGAGTTATATAAAATTAAAAAAAATTTGAAAAATTGTTATCTACCAAATTTATTTTAAAATGTGAAGCCTTTCTCACATACAAAATGATTAAACTCTTGGAAAGATATTTATTATATAATATATCTCTTTTTTAACACTTTACAACAAAGTTGAAAAGTGTTTATGACTTTGTTCATTTTGTCTGTCTGTCCGTTAGCACGATTACTGCCGTAAAAATGACTTAATCAATTTTAGTATGTTGGTCAGACGGTCTGTAGGACCTATGGGAATATAAATGAATAATATCACCCAATTAGTTTTGGATTGAACCCGGGTTGAAGAAATGAAATACATTGAGCCCTATGGGACCTAATTTTTCAAACATTTTTTAAGCGGATTTAAAACTCACAAATTGCTTCGAAAATTTTAGGTAGTATTCAAATTGTTCCATAAAATATTTAGTAGTTTTTTAAATAAAAGTTAAAATAATAATTACACCTCTTATATGAAACGATCACGTGACCCACTTCAAAATGATATATGGCATCCATCTTATTTCAAAATCGTGATTTTTTAAGTTCTTTTTAATTCATATTGAGTGTTGTATCCGTCCTAAAACTACTTTATTTTTGCTTAAATTCTGTGCATCTACATACTGAAACAACGCAAATACAATATATTTGAGTTTAAATGATTATCCAAATTTGATTATTTCTACAACGAAGCCTATTTTTCACTTATGGAAAATGTAAACCACAAAATATGTAGAATGAGTTGTATTAGAATTGCTGTATTTCTTTAACACAAAATAATTTATTCCATGGAGTCTGCATGGTTGATATGAATGAAATATTAATTGATTTTATAACGAGAAGGACGATTTTTTCCGATGAAGTTTTAAGCATAGAGTTTAATTACTTGTAGCTCCATGGTCTTAATTTTTAAATAAAATAAATTATTATAGTATTATGATGAATGAAATGAATGGGAGAAAGTTATGAATGAAATCCTGTTTTTATAGTGAGATCCAGGCCTGTTATTTTTTCTATGACGTCATTTGAATTAATTTCATTTGTTTTCGATGAAGTTTTCAAATATAATAAATTATCGTAGTATTATGATAGTTTTAAAAATATTACCTTGGAATGTATCGCATTTTAGAGATATTTAAACCAGGCAATTTATATTTCAATGCCGTCATTTGAACGAAGTTCATTTTTTTCAATGGAGGTTTAAGTTTTCAAATATAATGAATTAATGTAATATTTTGATAAGTTTTAAAATATTACTGAGGAATGTATTGCATTTTCGACTTTTTTAAATAAAATTGCATTGAAGTTGGAAAGTGTTTCATAATCAATGCTTTAAGCATGATTGATCTTTCTTGTTCTTTCTGGAGGATATCCCAAAAGTCAGAATTTAATTGAATCTTTAATTGAATCCCTATATGAAATAATTTTTTTTAAAAAAACTACTTAACATATCTTACTGAAATTTTTTATATATATTTTATGTGATAATGTGAATATTTCCTAAAAATTTCGAAGCAATTTGTGAATTTTAAATTTGCTTAAAAAATGTTTGAAAAATGAGGTCCCATAGGGTTCAATGTATTTCATTTTTCAACCCGGGTTCAATAAAAAACTAATTGGGTGATATTATTTATTTATATTCCCATAGGTCCCACAGACCGTCTGAAAAACATACTAAAATTTCATTTTGATAAAGTCATTTTTACGGCAGTTATCGTGCTAACGGACAGACAGACAGACAGAATGAACAAAGTCATAAACACTTTTCAACTATGTTGCAAAGTGTTAAAAAGGAAAAAAAAAATGAGACCACGTCACCATACCTGGGACAAGAATTTGTTATTAAAATGTTGTTGTTTTATCATATACATCTATGCATCCAATTTTCACATTTTATAAAGGTTTAGAGTGTCGTATAACGGCGAAATATAAAGCTCGGCCTACGCTCGTCGGTATGGAGCAGCAATGACTTGTCAGGAACGATAATCATGGAGTGGATTCAATAACAATCCAAATCCAAGTTATGCTTCCAACCAAATATCGCCCCAAATAAATAATCTAATTGGGTGAAACCTGTTTCAAGTCACTGAATCCAGGGAATTTTTCAAAGAGTTTATCCTGCTACATCTCTTATAATCAATTGAAAACCCCCCTGGCCGCTTAGAATTAAAAATCGACTCAACAAATTGAAATTCTTTGTGAAAGGGAAGGAAAATTTTCGTATTTTATACAGCGTTCATTTTATTTCAGCAGCATCCGTGGCAACGCCATGTATTTCCGCCAGTTAAGCTTAAAATAATAATAACAATAATAATAAAAGCTATAACAAAACTATAATAATAATAAAAAATCTGATGTGGGCAACACATGCCTTTCCTTATATAATGCAATGAATTGACTACTTTTACAGTTAAAAAAAATCTGATGTGGGCAACACATCACTTTCCTTATATAATGTAATGAATTTACTACTTTTACAGTAAAAAAATAGGTTTTTCTTATAGTAGATACTAATATTCTTTCCAAGATATTGAATTTTCAACAATTAGTCGTCATTTTCATTGATTTAGCATCATTTTTATCCATTTGGCGAGATTTTCATTAATTTGGCAACATTTCAAAAAAGTCGCCAAGTTGGCGACATTCCGCCAAATTCGTCGCCAAAATCTCGCCAAGCGTTATGCACAAAGAAAAAAGTTATTCTTACAGCAGATAAATGACTATTGGCGTTCAAATACAAAAGTATTATTCAAAGTATGTTTTTTCATGAATGGAACGAGCTAGATCCACGAGAATGATGTCACTCAATATATCGCATGGTATTACATATGAAAAGTGAACATGTTTCTCAATAGGAATTTTTTTTTTATGTGACTTTTTCATAATTTTTTATAAAAATGCACAATATCTCGAGAACGGTTCATGTTAGCGTTCTAAAATTTATGCCAATCGTTTTCTAATGAAAAATTACATAAGAAATGTCTATTTGCGTAACTTTATTAGCAGTTTTGATTTTTTGACGATCTTTTCAAAATTTCATTCGAAAATTTAGAGGGGTTCTGAACATTCGATTACGTATAAAAACAATAGGCTTCCAGTGTTTACGGATTGTGATTTTTGTACCAAATTTGGTTCGAATCGGTCCATTCGTTCGTCAGTTATCGTCTCCACAGGCTCACTGACACACACACACACACACACACACACACACACACACACATACTTTCACACACACACACACACACACACACACAGACATCACTTCAAAAATGTTTGATTCGTGATCAGGGATGCTTGAAACGTGCTCTCCCGTCGAAAACTCGAATTCGAATTTTCGACCCCGTCACAATACTTTCCTTATACATTATGTATATAAGGAAAGTAAAAATGGTATTCTTATAGTAGATACTTATATTCTGTCCAAGATATTGAATTTTCTTTAATTACTCGTCATTTTCATTGATTGAGCGTCATTTTTATCCATTTGGCGAGATTTTTGTTAATTTGGCAACAATTAAAAATGTAGCTAAGTTGGCGATATTCCGCCAAATTCGTCGCCAAAAACTCACCAAGCGTTATGGACGTTATTCTTACAGCAGATAAATGACTATTGGCGTTCAAATACAAAAGTATTACTCAAAGTATATTTTTTCATGAATGGAACGAGCTAGATCCACGAGAATAATGTCACCCAATTTATCTCATGGTATTACATATGAAAAGTGAACATGTTTCTCAATAGGAAATATATATATTTTTTATTTTACAGAACTTTTTGATATTTTGTTTTGAAAAATGTGCAATATCTCGAGAACGGTTCATGTTAGCGTTCTAAAATTTATGTCAATCGTTTTCTAATGAAAAATTACAGAAGAAATGTCTATTTGCGTAACTTTATTAGCGGTTTTGATTTTTTGACGATTTTTTCAAACTTTCACTCGAGAATTTAGGGGGGTTCTGAACATTTGGTTGCGTATGAAAACAATAGGCTTCCAGTGTTTACGGATTGTGATTTTTGTACCAAATTTTGTTCGAATCGGTCCATTCGTTCCTCAGTTATCGTCTCCACAGACTCACTGACACACACACACACACACACACACACACACACACACAAACACAGTTATCGTCAGTTATCGTCTCCACAGACTCACACACACACATACTTTCACACACACACACACACATACTTTCACACACACACACACACACATACTTTCACACACACACACACACACACACATACAGACATCACTTCAAAAATGTTTGATTCGTGATCAGGGATGCTTGAAACGTGCTCTCCTGTCGAAAACTCGAATTCGAATTTTCGACCCCGTCACAATACTTTTCTTATACATTATGTATATAAGGAAAGTAAGAACTATAATAATAAAAACTACAATAATAAACAGATATAATAATAATGAAAACTGTAATAATAAAATAACAATAGTAATAAAAAATATATAATAAAAAAAAAGTGCGAAACTTTAATCATGAACCGAAACTCACTCGCTAAATTTTAGTACCGAGACTTGAAAAGTGTTTCGTAATATTCTGAACATAAATTCAAGATCTTGGGGATCTAGTCCGTTCCATTCATG
This sequence comes from Amaurobius ferox, assembly GCA_951213105.1. Taxonomy (NCBI): domain Eukaryota; kingdom Metazoa; phylum Arthropoda; class Arachnida; order Araneae; family Amaurobiidae; genus Amaurobius; species Amaurobius ferox. The sequence continues at coordinate 139,372,447 of OX578146.1, read as the reverse complement.
AGAGAAGATATTTTGTGTAATGGTTTTGTATTTTATTGCCTAATAATTCGTCAGAAGAAATGCTCTTCTCTCCGTTTGTCTGTAATGCTTAACAATGAAGTTGGCGAACTTGGCGACTCATTGGGCAACATCTTGTCTTAGATTGACGACGAAATTGTAAAAAAGACGCCAAATGGATAATTTAATTACTAAAACATTTTAAGATATGGATTTTATTGATTATTGCGCATGCTATTCATATGGATAATTGTCAATTTAGAGTTGCGTTCGATATAAGTTCAGCACTTCGAGATAGTTTGACATGTTGTATTCCGGAAAAAATCCTAATGTACAATTCAACATTAAACATCGTGCTGTAGGTCTTATTCATTATTTTTACTTTCCTTATATACATATAATGTAGAAGGAAGTATTGTGACGGGGTCAAAAATTCGAATTCGAGTTTTCGACAGGAGAGCACGTTTCAAGCATCCCTGATCACGAATCGAACATTTTTGAAGTGATGTCTGTGTATGTGTCAGTGAGTCTGTGGAGACGATAACTGACGAACGAATGGGGAGATTCAAACGAAATTGGGTACAAAAATTACAATTCATGAATACTGGAAGCCTATTGTTTTTATACACAATCGAATGTTCAGAACCTTCCTCAATTTTCGAGTGACATTTTTAAAAAATCATCAGAAAATCAAAACCTTTAATAAAATTACACAAATAGGCATCTTTTATGTAATATTTCCTTAGAAAACGATTGACATAAACTTTAAAACGCTAACATGAATCGTTCTCGAAATATTGCACATTTTTAAAATAAATTTATCAATAAAATCCCTTAAATTAAAAAAAAATATTAACTGTTGAGAAACATGTTCACTTTTCATATGTAATATCATGCGATACATTGGGTGACACCACTCTCGTGGATCTAGCTCGTTCCATTCATGAATAAAGATACTTTGAGTCATACTTTTGTATTTGAACGCCAATAGGCATTTATCTGCTATAAAAATAACCTATTTCTCCGTCTATAACGCTTGGCGAGATTTTGGCGACGAATTGGGCGGAATGCAGTTCACTTGGCGACTTTTTAAATGTTGCCAAATGAACGAAAGTCTCGCCAAATGGATAAAAATGACGCTCAATTAATGAAAATGACGACTCATTGACAAGAATTCAATATCTTGGAAAGAATATAAGTATTTACTATAAGAATAACCTTTTTGAGTGTATTATATAAGGAAAGTCACGTTCTGCCCACATCCGATTTTTTTCACTGCGCAAGAAGTCAATTCATTCCATTCTATAGAGAAAGTAATGTGCTGCCCACATCAGATATTTTACTCTATTGTACAAGGAAACGCTCTATTATAATAACAAAATTGCAGAAGATCCATTATTTATTTTTACTGTAATTAGGTTATTCTATTTTATTTCATTTGTAACTTCGTTACAATAGACAGACTGATTGGCTCAAGTGGGTCCCCGGTTTCGTGTTTCCCTAAATTTTTTTGTCACTACGAACGTGTATGAAAATACTCGATCGTGCGAGCGTACACCATCGTCATCACTCGCCGTGCCTAGTGGCACATAAGGCCTTCAGCCTGCGTCGCCCCCTGGTGAGATCCTGTGCCGCAGTCCTTGCTTCTGGCCAGTTCGCCCATCCCATCAGATTTCTCTCTTAGCTCGGGTCGACACCGAGACCTATTTCCCTCGGGTACCCAAGAAAGTGCTCAGCAGGGATGTTATGCTGTGGCATTTTTAAGGCATGTCCAGTCCATTTCCATCTACGGTCTTTTATTTTCATATATCTTTGCTTTCTACCCAGTACTCTTGCAGAGTTCGGTGTTAGTAATCGCATAAAACCAAAATACTTCCAAAACGTTTAGCCTGCCAGGCAATTTAACGTGTTGCGTGGGTCCTTTATTAATTTTCATGTTTCGACTCCACACAATAAAACTCTCTTCACTAACGAATTAAAAGGGTTGATTTTGCTTTTTAAATGAAGGTTAGTAGCTCTCCATGCATTATTTATCTTTCTAAAGCAATGCTGAGCTTCTGCAATTCTTATTTTGATGTTCCACCCTCCTTGTTCACCCGTACACCAAGGTGAGTAAATCTATTCATATCTTCAATGGGTTCATCCTCTCCTTTTACATTTTTAGAAGTTTTTTCATTCATTCTTAAGACTTTTGTTTCTTTTATGGATTCACAAACCAGTCGTTTTAGCAAACTTGTTAAGGCCATTCGTTTTCTGTTGTAGGTCACAAAATCTAGAGGCCAAACAAACAATGTTATCTGCAAAATCTATTTCTTCTAAAACGGATGTCAATTTCCATCTAATGCCTCTTCTTTTGTCTTGGATGGTGTTTTTCATGATACATTCAATAACTATATCAAATAATAAACCTGACATCGCAAACACCTGAGTGCGAGTGCACAAGACCCGTAATGGCACTTACTCTCAAAGACCCGTAATGGAAATACCCGTGTCGTACCCAAAAATCGTTAATATCTAAAATGAAGGATTGCTTATGGTCAAATCTATTTATTAAATGCTTGTTTTAGAAGTCATTTTTAATGACGAAAAGAGTAAGATCAACCCCGTTACTCTAGAACGAGCTGTTTTCGAGATATTTTAGTTTTTTCACATTTTTGCTACGCCGTCTTAGAAAATACGCCCAGTCACCCAAATGAAAATTGAATTAAATTTCAAATTCAGTGTCATTTCACGTAATGATGCCTGCCACGTTGTGTCATTAAACTCAATTTTGTGAATTATTAAAGAAATAAAGTAAATTTGAGTCGATGAATGAAAGTCATGTGCTGTCCACATTCTATTTTTTGTTATTTTACTAGGGGCCTCAGCCCCTTGCTCGCAACCTCTTTCGTATTCTCTGCGCTCGCTTCATATGTATCTTTACGAAAAATTGTACTTTCAAAAATTTCTTTTCTATCCCTGCCTATTTTCCGCAGGAGGGAAAAGCAGGGATTTTTCTTAGCCCAGGGAATCCAAAAACTGATTCCTTGATCATGAGTTATTTCATGCCAAACTAAAGTTTAAATCGATAAACGGTTTATTTTATCGTGTTACCCTATTATTTTTCTATAAATGGACCCAATTTCATATTTTTTGTATGCTATAGTTTTTACGGTACGAGATAGAGAAACTTCAGAAGTGCATAAAAAGTAAAATATTTCAAAAACTACATCGAAATTAAAAAAAAAGGCTCCGTCCTGCAAAAAAATCACCCATGTAAGTACCAGCCTGCAAAAATTCGTGGTCTCGCTCTTGTCAGTCTATCCAGGACGCGAACTCGCAGCTCAAATATTTTGATTTTGACATTAAATATTTCTTAAACTACAATATATATTAAAAAACTGTGTATTTCAGCGCCTTTCCTAAAGCTTTTTCTACACGTGTACTCAATTTGATATTTTTATATTCAATTGTTTTTGCGGTACGAAGCAAAGAATCTCTCCGAGAAACGAGAAATGTGCCAGACAGAGAGATATTTTCAGTATTTAAATAAGAAAATTCGCGCCCCCTTCTTAAACAACAACAAAAAATCAGTATTAAATCTCTCTCAATTATAGTTGGATTTCGTGTTTTTTTTTTAATTCAACGGATTAATTATTGGAATGAAGTATATCCCAGTTTTATTTTTAAAATTTTAATTTTTAAAAATAACAATTTTAATTTCTTTCAAATAAAAAAAAATCCTAGTCCGTATTTTAAACGACCGTTTGTTACGGTTAGTCTTAAACCGTATATGCCGACGTGTTATTTTCGCTTAGCCGTCGAGTTATTGCCAAAATCATCCAAGCGCGTTAGAGGATCATTTATGAATCATCCGATGGCAAATTAATTTCCGATGAAGCACTCGGGGACATCGGAAATGATTTCTTTTTAGCTAATCCATCTCGAAAGGCATGGCGTCTAATCATTCGGAAATGAATAAACTCCTCGGAAATGTTTCGCATTGCGTCGTATAATTAGCAACTTTTTGCGAAAGCGCCTTTCCTCTCCGCAGAGAAAAAATATATGAAAATTAAGTACGTTTATGCATTATACAAACGAATAAACTTAATTAGGATAAACAAGACTCGGTGAGCAACTTTCTCGTCTATTTATGAAGTATGCGGTATGCGTGTAAAATGTTTGCTAATGCCATAAAGCTCATTTTAAACACCGACATTAAAGGTCTGTTTTTTTATTGGAAACGGGAGTATAATTGGATAGAAAAAAAAAACTTGGTTCGAAGGATTAAAAAAAAGAAAATGTAAAAAGCATTATGACTTTCCCTACAATAACATGGGAGCAATAGTAACGAGTCTTGCTGTACCAACCGAGAATCGAACCTCGGATCTCTGAACTGGCCAGCCGACGCTCTACCGTTGAGTTACAGAGACGAAATGGTAAGCTTTTCTTGTTGAAGTGGGCTCTGCATTCTCCACCCTCTAATGTCAGATTGGCGGGGAACTGACCATGTGACTGACCCCCTCCTGCTATTTTCCCTCAGGTTAGCTTCCTGCTATTACTATTTTTACCCAGGTTAGTATCCTGCGGGGTCGTTATCTTCTCCATTTGAAATCGGCGCTCCATCTTCCAGAGGCCACTGAATTCGTACGAGTCGTACTAGGGTCACTTTCAAAGCTCCGACATCTTTGCGCTAACCTACAGGGTTGATTGGTTCGGGCGCCATTGCAGAAAGCCTTGCTGCCCCAAACGGGAATCGAACCCTGAATGTCCGAACGGGCTAGCCGACGCTCTACCGTTGAGCGTTGAGCTACTGGGACGAAATGGCAAGCTCTTTCGTCGAAGTGAACGTTGCACAATACATGGGACAATAATAGGGGGACAACCCAACACAGGACAACCCTACAAGATATGGCAGAGCATTGAATGAAACCTCGAGGGCTGAAAAATCTCATGCGCACTCATTGGATTATGATGAATTCATATCTGGAATTCGTTTTTGAAATGAACCCATGAATCTGGAGAAGTAGCCTCTCAAAGTTTGGCTACTTTTTTGTACTTGTATCTCAAAGCGAAGACGTGGTCCCAGTATTATACAGCATTTATATCTAACTAGTTATATTTACAAAAAAAAATACACATTTCCGGATCCTTTTGCCTTGGGACGCCCCAAAACGAATCCGCCTGAAGGATTTATTTTCTGTTGCATTCATTACGCAACAGTGTTATTTCAATGATCGTGTTGTTCGAGTACGCTTAAGTCACATCATTTCGGAAAACGAAGTTATCAAAATAGCCAAATTATGATTGGACGCTCATAACACCGTGGTATGATATTCATATAATTACTTGAATATTTGCTCGATTTTACATATTTTGTCTGAATTTTTGCGATAGATAATAAGGAAAAGATTCAGGCGATTATTTCTGTATGAAAGAGAATTATAAGATCTGTAGGAATGGATGATGTTGGTCCCGAGCCAGACTCTAATTCGAGACCAGGAACTTACAAGACCTATATTATAAGGTTATATTAAACCAGAAGCTAGCTTCGGTTCCGAACTTATAATTCGGGTACAGATTCCTAGCATCTTTGATCGATGATTTTGGCAGCAACAGAGTCGGCTGTTGCCACAGATCCTTTCCAGGGAGTTCGAATTCCCTCTTAGAACTCCTTGGTTTTCAGTATTACGTGCATATCATCATTTTATTATTTAAAGCGGCATCCCGAAAAGTGACTCTTTTTAAGTTAGAAAAATCGAATGGCAACTTCATTTCATCCAAAGATTTCGCCGAGACAGGAAGCGAGCTCATCTCATCAAATATTTTATAAAGACTTCATTTCATTTAGACTCGGGAGACCGCACTGAAAATGGGGAAAATATAGAACTGGTGGAGGAAGAAGCTGCAAGTTCAGACATGAGCGACGTTAAGACACTAGCGATAGAAACAGTTTGGTTCGTGAAAGCGTCGGAATGAACACGTCGATATCTTCGTATAAAAAGAACAAGTTTATTCTTAAACTTTAGAAATCATAAAATAAACTCCATTAACGTAAATTATACATAGTAAATCAGCATGTACTGAATCCACCTTTTTTCCATCGTCTGCATTTCTACATGCCACGTTCTACATCGTACCAACTCCTATCATCTCGAACCATATTGCTCTTTGCTTTTTTATAACTTGGTTGGTAGCACCCTCTACCGTCCGCAAATCCGTGCGGCTGTTATTTAAATTTAGGCTCTTCTTTCCCCGGGGAAGACACTGCATGAAAACTAAGAAGTCGAGAGCAGAATCGTTAACCCCTACAGTATCCCCCTCCTTGAAAAGAAGAGTGTCTTCCCCTGCCGTGAGCTCTAAAACATTGCTTATCAACTGCAAGGCAACCCAGTTTTACGCTGTGCAATGTGTAACAGATAATCTCCCTATAGTAACACGTTGATGCATTTTATACTTATTCTACAATTCAAATTTTGAAATAACGCGTGATAGAACATACACATTTTCAATTGAAATACATTATTTGTGATAGATAACATTAGTCTATTCAAAATGTAAAATACCGTGGAATAGAACAATATAAAATCTTCAATCAAAATATATGATTTGGGACAGATACCATTTGTCAGAATAGCATGTATCAGCATAATATTGAATAACATTTGTCAAGCATAATTCACCATTTAACGACAATTTTCAATATTTCACTATTTGAATATGACCTCTGGAATTTTAATAATGCAGTAAAAATATCATTTAAAGTTATGGCACTATGACTTTATAATAAAATATGTTAGTTCTGTTAATACGCAATCTATAATATGTACAATTTGAATACCCTCTTTTGTATACCCGTTTCGACAGTAATAAATATAAATTTCTCAAAATGAAATATAAAGTCATTAACGTTCTGGTAATAGGCTCTGCTTTGCACAAAAATAATATTGTTAACAATCACTTGTACCGGAACGTCCTTCAAAGTCTGTTTTTCTACCGTGTTATCAGAGGTACTGTTATGTATAGGATACGTTCTGGATTCTCTGTTTTCTCTGATTATAAGGAATCCTGCTTTGCTGCCTGGCTTGGTTGTAAAAATTTCTGAGGATGACGCTGATTAACCTACTCTGTGACTCCGGATTTTCTTTTCGTAGCAGCTGATCATTCTGGATTATGGCGAGCTCTTTTATGTATTTTTTCCAAAGTTCGTAACTTTTAAATCGTATACTTTTTCTTCTCCTTGTTCAGATGTGCTGTATTGACGTTTCCGTGAAGTTGAGGACTGTTGATTGTCAATTGATTCATCCGATGGATCATCATAGTTATATACAGTTTGTGAATTGTTCTGAGCTACATTTTCGACATGATTGTTCTATTCTGCTTCATTATCAATGTCTTGTACTGGTTGAGGGTTTACATTTCTGTTCAGTACAGTTGCCTCACCATCTTGGTTATTTAATAATTCTTTGATTATTTCTGATTTTTTACTATCTTGACGTGGCTTCACTTAATCCATATGGGTCGTACTTTTAATGCCATCCTTCTCAATCACAATATTATATTTTCTAATTTCACCTATGATGTAGGATCCCTCGAACTTTGGACTGAACTTCGCAACCACTGCTTCTCGAATTCGAAAATTTTGGGGACAAATAAAACTTCGTTCGTACAATGATATAAAGACGGTAAAAAGAAGGAGATATAATCTATTTAGAAGATTATTAATCAAAATAGATCCGATTTTTCTAAAAATGTACGTGATAAAAATGTATATTCTCACTACAAAATGTTTGATTTGTAGCGTTCATGAAATCGATATGCAAATGGTAACCTTTATAGGGTAAAGGTTAACTGGAATTTTGTGCAGAATAGAATATATGGGTGATACTGGTATAAATCATACAGCAGAGCGTTCGAAACGGGGAGCGGGTGGGAAAACACATTTATAGCTTTGATGTTAGAGGGTTCTCGCTTCGCAACATCTTTTATTATTCTTTTTTTCACCAAGGGAGTCTTTCGAGCTTCCCTTCTGGAGAAGATTGATCTTCGGATCGGTTAGTCAATTTTTCTTGCAGATTTATCGCGATTCAAGCATTAGGTGAACCCTTTTTAACTTATCTTTGGAACTCGAGTGATTCAAATTTAAAATGTGCATAGCATCATTTCTTATAAGAAACAGTGAGAATTACAGGAGCAAAACAGAGATAACTGTGCAAGAACAAAATAATCTATATCTGCAATGGAAATGAACTGCAATCATCACTTATTTTTACTCTGCCTACAATAACAGGGTAATGTGTAGGGAAAGTATTGGAATAGGGTCGAAAATCGCAATTAGAGTTTTCGACGGATCTACACGTTTTGAGACCTCTTAGGACGCGAAATAACTATTTTTAGCGTAACCAACGTCTATATGTGTGTGTGTCTGTGCAATGTATGTAACTAGTCTAATTCAAATATTAATGGACCCAATTTCATAAAATTTGGTAGGTAAGTTGTAAAGAACCTTGCTACCCCAACCGGGAATCGAACCCTGGCCGAACTGGCTAACCGATGCTTTACCATTAAGTTACTCTGACGTAATTGCAAGCTCTTATTGTCGAAGTTCACTCTGCAAAGCCACTTGGAGGTAACTCTGCTGTTTTAGATTTTGACACGATTAGATTTTGGTACGATTCGAAAAAAAACCCCTGCCCTTTTTTTTATATGGCCCGCAAAAATCATTAAAATTTAAAATAAAAGACTACGCATGCTCAAATGTATCCATTAAATGCTTTCCATTTTAAATGGACGTCATTTTTGACGATGAAAAGAATAAGACTCATAAGATCACTCTCAGACTAATCGTCTCTCGAGATATTTGAGTGTTTCGCATGTTTGCTAGCCCGTCTTTGCAAATGCATCCAGTCACCAAACGAATTTGAAAATTGAATTAAAAGTGGCCATTCAGTGGCACGTCAAATAACGATGCCACGAAACTCAATGGAACGAATTCTCAAGAGATAAAGAGTCAATGAATTTGAATCTGCAATGCTGTCCACATCCGATTTTTCTGCTTTTTGGGAGTACACACGATTTGAGAGTATACGGCGTAACAATTTATAGTTCTATTCTCAGTATTAAATTTTCATTCTGAGGAAATGTAACACAGAGAAAGGAAAACCCATAAAGTACTTTTTCCCCCTAGAAAATATCTTGTTGCTATGATTAGCTTTGTTTGCCTGCAGTGGTAGGACATTTATTGGGCACCGGTAACCTGCTATATTATATGGAATACAAACGACTTTAAAACAATTGCGTACACCTGTGGTCTTCGTCGTGAAAGGAGCACCATTTTGATCAGTACGCCTCGTTACCATCATCTGTAAATCAGAACCTAATCTAACGAAGCCGAATTTTTTATTTCTCTCGCAAGGGCTGATAAGACAAGAGATGGGAGTCTTTTCGGGCCGGTCATTTAGAAGACTGATTCTTTGCACAATTGTAGCATCGACCACGGTTCGGAATTTAACAAAACCAGATTTTCGATTGCTTTCCTGGAGGCGAAAGAAAACAAAACCTTTTTAGACTTCTCACAGAATTCCACGGGGACCTAAAAGATTGACATTTTGCGCACCTGTTGTATCGATCACCGGACTGGAACCTAACTGAAGAAGTTTTTGATTAAAACGACTGTTTTCGACTCCACGTGCCATACATTGTTTATATATATATATAAATAATTAAAGAAAATGGGAGAACAGGAGGCAATTATGCAATTTTGCGATTTACGACTATTTACAACGAAACAAAGAACATACTAACAAAGAACTTTTAGTTGGGGGCGCGGTAGCCCATTGGTTAGCGCGCTGGAGTTGCACTCGGTAGGCCCGGGTTCGATTCCAGCCACTGCCAAAACCGCCGCCGTGTTCATGCGGAGTACGATCACGTTAAACATGTGGGTCCGAAAGTCCTTCCGAGAGGTTGGTGGTAGGGGAAGGAGGGTACGGTCCCTGTGGATGCCTCCCCCACTGGGTTCCGGTCTAAATTGGGTGGCACTTCCCGACCGTCCAAACAGTTACCTTACACCTTTCTGGTAGGTCGGACGGTCTGGGTTTCAACAACAACAACATACTTTTAGTTTTACGACAGCCTTGGCCCGGAGGATCATGACCTCAATAAATTCACTTCACATACATTGCAGGTGTGGTCGGGGCAAAGATCTCCTAGAGGCAAAGGTTTAAACCAAGCATCGTTGGATAATCAAGTAGCCAATGAAGAAATGTTGCTACATCGCACTGAGGAGCAACCCATGAGAGTTACGGAAGACGTATCTAGATCTCAGGCAAAATGATGTGACAACAAGGAGATACTTCAATATATATTCAGGTAATGAATGTCCAAGAGTGTGGTTTTATATAAGAAATGATTGAGATTCAGAACAATTATCCAGAAGCGAAAGAGAGCCGTCATGGCATTCTAGCAGAAGCGTTGAGATAGTCAACGAAAATGATTATCCAAAAGTTCAGAGAGTCGTGTTTTCAAGCAGTGTAGTGGTTATGTTAAAATTTGAGACTGTGTTAGAAATGAGAAAGCTGACCCCAGAAAAGAAACGACCCATATTCATAGGCGCCAATCTGCGTCTATATTAGGTCAATTAATGATTTTGGAATATCATTCGAAGACTGGTTTCACACGTGCATTCTCTCCTCTTTAAGCGGTTTTTAACATTAATGTAATTTTAATAACAGTAATATGTGTGAATCAATAAAATTTATTTTAAAAGTTAAAAATGTGGAATTGAATGAGTGGTGCTTTAATGGATGATTATATTTTAGGAACTCGTGCAAAGAGGCAACGGCTATTGCGGCCACGATGCAAGTGTACGAACTACTCAATTCACGATCACTATTAATTAAGAATAATACTAATTCAATCCAACGATTCATTTTATATTTTAAAAGTACATCAACTTAATATTTCCTTTTTCTTTCACTACCGAAAAGTTCTAATTTAATTTTTAAGTGAGTGTTATTTTCCCTGCGTTGGACAGGCTAAACTTTTTAAAATAATTATCTAAGTCACGCGTTAATTTGTGCGAGAAAACCTTAATGTGTATGAAGAAAGAAAAAAAGAATGTTGTTGACTTGCCACATCCGATGCGTTTCATTTGACAACATGTTTTGCCTTATCGATACACAGAACCGAAACAAAAGACGTCTCTTTGTATCTTTTCTCCAAAAACTGGCACTCAATGCGACAGTAAACCAACAAAACGAGTTCTTTCTTCTTGTAAAGAGTTACTATTAAGTCGAGGTCGCTTCTATTTCTTCACTCAAACGTAAGACTGCCGTTTCCAAGGAGAACAAAGGTTCAAAGGGGAACAAAGGAAAATAGAATATTCCTTTTCCTACCCCAAGTTAATCTACATCTTTGAATCACCCACCGCTAGTCAACGAATAAACATAAAAACACCTAGTGCATTGTTTACTGAGAAAGAGATTGGAGAATAGCGTTCCCATCGCAGATAACAGCATCTATGGACAGGTTTCACGATCATTCTGCGCTCGTCAGAATGGAGTAGCCGATACCCACAATAGAGGCTCTACATATCTCTATGCGTCCGGGATAATGTTAAAAGGATACGTTTATAATGCTTGAAATATTTATAGAAACAGATAATATTGAGAAAATTAAGCCAGGAAAATGACGAACGTGGAACAGAAAAGAACCGACGCATTCAAATGATTAAGTCCTAAAAACACGAATGGTTGGAACAAAAGACCGGACGTTTGGAAGTCGAGAGAATACAATAGATAGGTATACACATTTATGTATCCAGTTGGAAACGAAGGTACCGTAAAAGTGATTCAGTCACGAGACGGAAGCCATGGTAATTAGGGGATCCAACCGCACTCTAGCCAACACAATACTGCGTGAATGAGTAAGGATGAAAACTTTCTTTGGTCTAGAAGGAAGAGGAGCCTCTATGACTACTTGTATCGAAAAAGATGAGACGGTAAAGCCTCCAGAAGCCAAAAAAGAAGCTCTCGGGCATCCGAAGGAGATGGTGACTACCGGGGCTCCCACAAGGAGGGGGGGGGGGAGGGTCAGTTGGTATCACGGTATAAGGGCCCAGCGACTGTTTGGGGCCCGCGAAGATGACTGAGGATAAAATATTTATTATAGAACATCTGTGTGTGAATTTGTAATTCTTTGACCTAAATTACTTGAAGATTGTCTGATTTCTAAAGTAGTAAAAAAAGCAACTCAAAAGCGGTCTTTAATATAAGTCCTCTGGGTAGAGATAGTAGCTTCACAGTATCATTGTGTTTAGCAGCAGAATCTGTCCATTGTTTGTTAAGAAAGGCGATGCCAACACGTCAATAAAGAGACAGGGAAAGCGGGCAGCCATTTTTTAGAATTTCACTGTTAAAATAGACACTTTTATAACTCTAGTGGGTAAGTTTGCTCTCGCTCATTCAAGTTTACAGCTCATATCAATCAGGTCTCAGTTGACTACTGAGACCTTCGAGGAGTCATCTAAACTCTTTGCTTATGCTAATCTAAGACTTGTTATGACTTGGTGATGTCCCATTTCTTCCTGTGTCTCCTTTGATTCCCAATGCTTCCTGTATGCACCCCTTCCTAATTGGCTTGTGGTCCTCACTTGTTGAGGGACGCACACCGTTTTCTCTCTACCAATAGTTTTTTTTTATCTTCATAGCTCTCCTCGCCTGTTGGAGAAGATTTGTGCCACTTGCGATCGTTTCATTTGGAATGGCTTTATTTGGTCTTGAAAATATACATTAAAGATAATTGGCGTATATTCATATTTCTTTTTTGGATACTCTTAGCATATATTCATTATCGGGGAATGTGTTTTATTCCTTTGTGAAGATGTATGTTTGTGTATATCTATTTTATACATAACTAGCAGTATACCGGTTCTTTGCACGGGATATACATTATAAAGAGACTTAAAATTCAAAATCATGTGCAAATTCCCATTTCTTCTAAATGACATTCTTATTCAAAACATTCTATTAAATATTTAAATTAAGGCTCCAATACAAAATGATCGTCCATCAAGAACCTCTGTTCTCGCTATACAAAATGATCGTCACAGGTAAATCTGAAGAACATCTCAGAATCTGTATCCGATATCTCAGGAACAAATGGAGGATTTCAAACGAAATTGGGTACAAATATTGCAATCGGTGAAGCTTATTGATTTTAAATGCAATTGAATGCTCGGAAGACCCTCCAAATTTTCGAATGAAATATAGAAAAAGCCATTAAAATATCAGAACATTCAAAAATATTATGTATTTTATCATTTCTTACGTAGTGTTTTATTAGAAAAATGAATGACATAAACTTCAGAAGGCTAGCATGAACCATTTTCAAGATGTTGCATGTTTTTCTAATACATTTATCATAAATACCGGGTGGTCAAAATTAAAACACCCCTATACTCTGAGCTCTCAGTGTAAACTACTCAGTGTAAAGGCTCCAAAATTGTTGAATCTACTATTCAAGACATGGGGAAAGGGATTACGCGAAAAAAAAAAATTAGTGCCAGAAACACCGATAGCTGGCGCTGTACAACAGAAAATATGCTGAAAAGACACAAAATAATCACAAAAAAACAAACACATGCGATATGGAATTTTTTCTTTTTAATTTCTTTTGCTGATATGAAAAAAAAAAAGAAGATACAGTGAAAAAACTTAAACTGTCATTGTAATTGCAATTTCGCACTGTAAGCACAAAAATTTGTATAAATCCTTGGTTTGCAGCTACTATGTTCTGGGCATAAAAGGGGATAAAACTGGGAAATTTTCATTCTTATCAGCTATGGCTGTCACACTGCCAGAACGCGCTTTGCTTGTGAAGCTGTTTTATGAAAACAAAGGACATGCTGCAGCTGCACTTCGAGACTTTCGTCGACTTAAGAATTTGCGCAAAGGACCATTACTTCCACAAGCTCTCAGGAGAATGATCGCTCGATTCGAGAAAACTGGACATCTTGGAGTTCATCCGGGTCGAGGACGCAAACCAACTCGTTCAGATGTCGTTGACAATGTTGTCACCGTTATTGTTGAACAATCAATGGATAACGTTATACGCAGCATTCCCTGCATCGATAAGGTCCTTGTGATATGAATGTTTGGTAGGTTCGAATAAAATGTGTTACAAATGTGTATTTTGTGTCTTTTCAGCATATTTTCTGTTGTACAGCGCCACCTATCGGTGTTTCTGGAACTAATTTTTTTTTCGCGTAATCCCTTTCCCCATGTCTTGAATAGTATGTTCAATAATTTTGGAGCCTTTACACTTAGTAGTTCGATCTATAGAGAGCTCAGAGTAGGGGTGTTTTAATTCTGACCACCCGGTATTACATAAAAGTATAAACTATCGTGAAATACGTTCACTTTTTAGGTAATATTATCCGAACAATTTGTTAACATCATTCTTGGGGATCTAATTTGTTCCATTCACGAGAGAAGATATTTGTGTAATAGTTTTGTATTTTTAGGACAAAAAAAATTTGCCAATAATCAAATATATTTAAGAAAAGCTCTTCTCTTCGTTTGTATGTAACGCTTGGCGAATTTTGGCGACTTAATTAGCGACATATTGCCAATTTTGGCGATATGTCGCCCCATATTAAAGAAAATAGAGTTAAAATTGCAATATTCTAATTTATAATATTTCTAATTTATAGAATCATATAAGCAGTCAAGACGTGTGTTTATAATCACTGTCTATAATTAAGGGGGAAAAGCCTTTCTTATTTGGCAGGGATGATTTTACACATATTAGGGGAGATTCAAAAGATTTGCAACAAAATACAAATCTTGAAATTTTCATCCGAAAATACTAGCAAAAATTCACAAATATTTATACGTCTTATAGAGCAATAATGTAATGCATTTATTAGTACTATCTTCTCGTTTTTGGTACCATTGCTTTCTATTATTGGTTTTCCACAATATTTGTTTTTCAAGACATCCTAAAAAATTTCATTTACCTTGAAGCACTTAAATACTTTTGAGGCAATTTAAAATTCTTTCTACGACTTGACTATTCTAGAATTTTTCAAGTTTTACTTTTTACTGAAATCATTTCCGATTTTGCTTGTCCTCTTCTTTGTTTTCCATTTTCTGATATTGACTTTTCATTGTTTGTTTTTCGAAGTTAATTGACTATTCGGTATAATATTTTACTTTTATTATAATTAAGACTGCACTTTTTCTTTAATTTAAGAGATAAATCTAGGCCATTTTTTATTTTTTGAAATTCCTGTTTTATTGTTTAATTATTTATAAGCAATTTCCAAATTATTTTGATTGCAATATTTCGGTCAATTTTTTACGTCATTTTATCGGACATTATGAACTCACCATTTTTATGTTAAAATTCCAACATTATGTTTTTTTTTCATAACTATTAAATTATTTAATTATTTCATAACTGCTAAATCCATAATTTTTCATCATTTCTGAATATAAAAGATATAATACTGAATTCCGTATAAAAATGGCTAAAAATATCGGATATGATTGTTTTTTTAATGACTCGCATGGGCCAAAATTTTAGATTTTTACCCCGTCTGGCCCGCATGTACCAGTCCCTGAACCTGGTCCGAGCCTGAAGAAAATTTTGAATAGGTACTATTCCATAAAAAGGAATAGGTCCATACTTGAAAGCGTCCATACTTTTAATAGGTACTAGTCCTTTTTTATAAATAAAGCTGTGAAATTTATTTATATGCAAAAAGTGTTCAGCAATGTTTCGCGAAATGTTCCCCGTTCCATCAGATAATGGGCCGAATTCCGCAATAATAATAATAAATAAAAACAATCTCCCAAATCCAGCCATGACGGTGCATAGGCAGAAGGAATTTGTACAAATGCATCTTTGTGTTTCTCGGGAAATTGTCCAGATATTTTCCGTTATCTCTGGCACGGAAAATAAACGACGAAGAGAAATGCCGGGTCTGATTGATTCGGAAATAATCTTTCCGGACGACACGCTATTTAAGCAAAATTATTTTTATCTGTGTCTGGATGACTTTCCTAGCCTCTGTTGTTCTATGATAGAATGCCGACTTGTTACGGAGAACAGAACGGTGGTTACCAGAGGATTAGCTCAGGCTTGTATCCTCATGGTTACTTATCGTATTTCTGATTATACTTTAAACAGTGATTGTACTTTTTTCATACTAAACATGAGACTAAAAACGCTTTAAAATGTTTAAAACACACTAAAACTCTTTTCAGACTAAAAATGAAGCGTGCATAGTGCATGCGAGAACGATATTGTAATAAATGCATGTTGTATGCTACATCACTGTGAAATTTAATTTCAAATTTCGAGTCCGCTCTCTCAACGCATCCTAGCTATGAGTATGGGCTCCCATATAATTTTTTACAGGATTGGACCAACTCAAGGATAAGACATACAACTTCGACTAGCCGGATATCCGCTTCTGTGACCTTGACCGTTCAGGGAAGAGCAAGTTCCTTCCCCTACGTGTGCAGCTAAAAAAAGCGAATTGGAGACCACTTCTTGAATTGAAAACACAAAAGTTGCTGTACAAATGTACTTGTTTTGGGCGTTTTGTAAAGACTCTTGTTGCCTCAACCGGGAATCGAACCCTGGATCTGCGATCTGGCCAGCTGACGCTCTACCACTGAGCTATTGGGACGAAATGGCAAGCTCTTATCGAAGTGGACTCTGCAGTTTTATGTCAAGTTTACTAAAATCTCTTCCGGTAATGGGCATTATTCTTCTTTTCTAATATTTGAAGCTGTGATGACACTTCAATGAGAAGTTTTAAAGTCAAAAGCGTAAAATTTGTTCAGTCCAATAATCGCTAAATATGTTGCTTTGACTGCGTAAAATATTTGGGTGTTGTTACGACGATCCCATTTACTCATTGAATTAAATATCAATAAATGGTTTTTTGTAAGTGTGAAAGCGAGAAAAATGGGCTAGATAAATAGTTTCTTTTTTAAAAATCGAAATAAGTTTCAATTGTCAAAATTTAGGATATTTTTTTTTTTGCGCTTAATTTTCTCCAAGTACGTATAAAAGTCATTTCAGTTTTCATATATTCGTTCGGGGCTAATATTTTTCTAATATATATCGTTTGAATGTTCTACATTAGATATAAAGTTTGAATTCTTTATAGCTCGTGTAACCCATTGGGTACGATCGTCAAAATGGCGCATAGAATTTCATTTAAAATGTGTGATAGACTGCGTTAAATTCTTATGTATACTTGGTCATTTTGTGTGTGTTTATCTTAATTTTCTCCAAGTACGTATAAAAGTCATTTCAGTTTTCATATATTCGTTCGGGGCTAATATTTTTCTAATATATATCGTTTGAATGTTCTACATTAGATATAAAGTTTGAATTCTTTATAGCTCGTGTAACCCATTGGGTACGATCGTCAAAATGGCGCATAGAATTTCATTTAAAATG
Organism: Amaurobius ferox; assembly: GCA_951213105.1. Lineage (NCBI taxonomy): Eukaryota > Metazoa > Arthropoda > Arachnida > Araneae > Amaurobiidae > Amaurobius > Amaurobius ferox. The sequence continues at coordinate 139,354,993 of OX578146.1, read as the reverse complement.
TGTGATAGACTGCGTTAAATTCTTATGTATACTTGGTCATTTTGTGTGTGTTTATCTTAGCGGAATGTTCCAACAATTCAAGTTCTTTACTCAGTATTGATATCTTTGTGTCTTTCCACCAATGCATAGTTGTTATACAATTTGCATTAGCTTTATGGTCAGTTTCTGAAAAAACTCATTGCTTAGTTCAATCCATATTTCGAAATGGGATTCAATTAAGAAACTAAAATTAAATTTTTTTTAAAATTTTTCAAGAATTTTTTTGGAAAATTCTTTTCAAAATTAAAAATGTTTAAGAATGGCTATATGCTAAAAATACATTTGGTTTTAATTTAGAATGTCTAAGGGATTGGTTTAATGCTTATTGGTTTTAAGCTTTCCCTAATAATGCGCCCTTTTCTTTCGTAATTATTATTCCAAGTTCCTATTTCATGTCACGCACGTATTACAACTATATTAAATTCTATCTCACACTACTAATAGTAACATAGTCTGCCAGTACTTCCTCTTTCCTTTTACCACACCCTATAGTGTCACTCATCTTAATAACGTAAACTTTCTCATATGAAACTGCATCCCCATGACATTCTTAAAGCACAATAACGCGAAAGCACCATATCTCCCATGTCGTCATCTCCTCCTCCATAACTGTAACTTGTGTGAATTAACGCAGACCGCTTTGAGATTTCCATCCCCATAAAAGTTAGTATAATTTGTATGACTATAGTTTGGTTGATCCTTCCGTATTGATACTTCTTAAATGTTGTATTTGTAACTTAGTACTGTATTTTAGTAACTATTTAAAAGCGAATGGCACGTTCCCTTTATTCGACACCATACTTTATTTTTTCGTACAAAAACAGACACATTATGTTTTTTTCCCACCCCGAACTCAAATAAAGCCAATGTTTGCTCTTTGAATCTTTGCCATCGTAGAATGCTACTCCAATGTGTCCGTTAACGAACAAAATAGATTTGTTGTGCGGCAAATAGTCGTTATCGTTTGCTTTGATTTCTTCATTAAAACGCAAGAGCAGTGTTCTTTCCTAATGCATTTTTGGTGTTCCAGGAAGAGAGGGAAAAATAGAATTTTTTCCCCTTCTACTCGAAGTTGGGTTATATCTTTAAATGAATACCGCTTCGTCAAAGAATAAAACACATTAACACCTAGTAATATCTTGACCGTAAAAAGAAGTTACCGGAATCTATATTCTCCACAGCGTAGAACGAGTCAACAAGAGTTGAAGCTAATCTTAAGTGGAAATACTTTGCAAAAAAACACATTTTAGGAAGTTTATTTAAACGATTTAACCATACGACACCTTAACAAAATATTAAAAATAAAGTTTTTAGCTAAGTACATTTTGTCCTTTTTCGTTCCATATAAACCATTATGGAGAAAAAGGCCATTTCCACAGCTTAACGATTCAAAATTAAATGCAAGATATCGTTTGGCTTTGTTTATGTTTCAACATATTCATCGTAATCAGTATTGTGGTATATTTTTCGCTCATTTTCAAGATCCTAATTTCAATACTCGAAATGGGAATCCAATTTTACCCCCCCCCCCTTTTTTTTTTCTTCTGGTACAGATAGCTTATACTTAAATATAAATTCCACCGGCTCAAAATGATCAAATTATTTTCAACCTTTCTTAAAATCACTAAACTACGAAAATAATTTTAAGACGCACTGTTCTAAGTAATTTGTGTTACAAGTTTGATCAGTTTGCTGATCTATTGTTTATTTGCTTTGCTACTTATATTCCTACTCGTTGTCTCTAGTTTAGTTTGTTACGACTTTTACTCCGCCACTGGCTATTGATTTGCGTGTTGCCAGTTTGGCTGGGGACTGTGGACTCATCAGGTCCAACGACAGCAGTTCCTTGCTCCACTGTTATACATTCACTTATGAGATGAAATTATACCTAATGTGTGGCAAAATAAAGTTTATTATTATTATTTTGTATAAGATTCTATTATCTTCATAACAATTTAAGTTCTTCACATTCAATTTAAGTTCTGGCATAGAATGTTTCTGATCATTTTTAAAGTCGAATGTTGCAATCTATTCCTTATGATATGCGCGTAAATTGAAATGAGAAGGCACTTTAATGTTGTCCAAAAGCACTTCTCCAGACGGATGTTATTCTCGAGATACCTTTTAGAAAAAGAAATAGAAAAATTATAAGACATAAAGAGGCTCATAGTTTCATTCATACAGACGTTTTAAGCAATACGTGCGAATACGTTATGCTTAAATAAATGAATTGAACACGTTCATTCATAGCTAATCATAGATATCTCCCAAAATACTAAACTCAGGGATCCTAATGAGATACTTATTCATCGAATTAAAAAAATATTAAATAGGCGTTATACGAATAACTGATGGAGCAGATTATTCATCAAAATTTCAATTTAAGTTTCAGCGAGTTTTAATAGTCAGTTAATGCTAACGAATAGTGTTTAGCAACCTCAATATATTATTTAGCAATAGCGTTTAGCCAAATGTTTCTGTGTAGGTCACGGATGAATGTATGCCATTGCTTTGATGTTGGTCAATATTAGAAACTTCGCACTTCGCCTTTTTATAACCTGGCTGCCAGCACCCTCTACCGTCCACAATCTGCGCAGCTGCTATTTAAATTTAGACTCTTTTTTTCTCGGGAAACACACTGCCTGAAAAATATGAAGTCGAGAATAGAAATTGTTAATCCTTACAAACTGTTATGATTATTTCATTCGACAACTGATACAAACCTATATAAGTCCGATTATCGCTACTCCTTGGAGCCACCAACAGGAGGTATTTATTGGACACATTGGCTATTCTATTTAAGAAGGATACACTAAACAGCACGTAGATACATAGAAACTTTGTATATACCCTCTTCCATCGATAATAATGCACATTTAAATTCAGTTCGACAAAGAATATTACACTGTATTGAGGTAGCCACGTTACTGGTGATGTATAATAACATGTATTTAGTGCCATCTATAGAGGCGTTTAGGATATCACAAATGTCGTTTCCTACTCATTATGCTACAACTTTGGCAATTCAATGGCAACAACTTATTGACATTTTTATTCTATCTCGCTTGGTTGACATGTTCGTGTTTTTAATTTCTTTAATTCTACACTAGGAGTCCTGCAAGCATTTTAATTTACTTTACTCTATATAGAGTTAATGTATGCTTTTGAAGACTTTTAGTTTTAAGTTGTTGGGATGACTTTACAAGAACCCTATACACTTACCTCAATAGAGGAACCCCTTGAGTTTTTAACACTTTACAACATAGTTGAAAAGTGTTTATGACTTGGGTCATTCTGTCTGTCTGTTCGTACGATAACTGCCGTAAAAGTGATTGTATCAAAATGAAATTTTAGTATGTTGTTGAGACGGTCTGTGGTATATATCTGAATTAATAATATCATCCCATTAGCATTTTTATTCTTTGTCATAAACATGTCTTTAATTATTCTCGGAATAAAAAAGTATATAATTTTTTTAAACATATATGTGTACCTAGTTAGTGTATCAAACTGAATATCAGTTTAGGCTTAAATGCAAATAAAACTCATATGCTAAGAAAGTAAAATCATATGATTTGTTATTCTCCTATCGTCATTTACCTATCTTCTTGGTAGACAAAGGAATGGCATTAGAATGGGCGAATTACATTTAAACTAGATTTTATTTTTAGAAGATAAAACAAATAAAAAGTTAGTTTTAAATATAAGATTGCAATGAAACCAAAAAATTTTTTGATTTTACTAATGATTAATATATTATAATCTGTACTTCTCCATACTAATTATTATTTAGTTATTATCTTTTGTTTTAATTAGTATATTGCTTACATTCTTATGTTAACTTACTATTTACATTTTGATTCTAATCTACTGCTGTCATCTATTGCTTATTCTTTTTATTTTTATTACTTATTTTGATTTTTGGGGTAATTATTTATTTGCTTTTAGTATTATGTATTGATGAATTATTGAAGCTCTTTCAACTGTACTTTTCAGTACAATCTCTACCTTATTTTTTACTTATACGGAATGGATTTTAAGTGAATCCAATTTTTACATTTTTGTATTCTTTAATACTTAGTGTTTTTTATAATCTAGTTTAAAACTAATGTAACTATATCATTATGTTTTCTATTATTTTGTAATTTCCTCCTGTTTATCATTGGGATTAGGATTTACATGGACTTAGTTGTTTATATTTATATATAAGCAATTATTTTATTTCTATTATTATTCTCTCTATGTTATATTGTCATACTAATTTTATTTATACTATTATGAATTACACTACTTATATGATTTAGTGACTGGCAAACATATTTATACTTATTTTTATATAATTTGATAAATATTGCCCTGTATTTTCAATTTATGTTGGGAATTGTTTAGACCGATATCAAATTACCAACATTGTGCTATAGTTAGTTTTGATATAATAATTACCCCACTAAAAATTATAATTTCAATAATTGTAAGAATAAAAATTGCAAAACCTGCCCATCTGCTTCTAAAACTCAAATTATGAACCAAGATAGCCATCTGCCTTTCTGTAAAATTTTTAATTGCATCTAACGATTATCTTGTAACATTTGCAATCTATCATATATTAGACAAACTAATAATCTCATTCATCTACGTATGAATGTTCATAGAGATCCGTCAAAAAATATATCCCCAATAAAAATTTTCTTCCTACTTCCAATAAAATAGAATATAAGCACTTTGTAAACACGGTTTTGAAAATATCACAATACATATTTTGGATATAAAAACAAATACAGCAGATAGGATTTATTTTGAAAACTACTATATCAAATCAAATTGTGCCATGTGGATTAAATGAAATATATATCTAAATGATAATATTGTAAAAAATAATTTTGTAGATAATAAATATTCTATTTTTAATCATCTTTTTTTGAAACCCCATTTAAATAATAGTGAATCAGTCAAATTCAAAAGATTTAAACGTGGTAAAGAAAACACATTAAAATATAATTTTAAAGCTGAGATAATTTGTTAACATAATCAATTTAGTAATTCTTTTCAATGAAAAATAATAAAATCATGGGTTTTTGCAGTAAAGAAAAAACATTTAAATAAAGTTTATTCAATTTTCTTAAAATTAAATCTTGCTAATGAACATTTTAATCATATTTTCTATGATTTGCTTATTATAAGATCAAAGTATTTAAATTTAAAACTTAATCAATTTCATCTTAATAATATGTCTACTAATTCATATTGTTTAATCTCTTTCAAGCATCCCATTTATAATTCTATAAATTTTGGTTATCTATTTAACAAGTTCAAATATTTAATGCCTATTGGGGATTTCAGTGTATCAAAGACTTTTAAATACTACAAGCCTATTGGTACATCTATTTTTAATTATAATGAAATTTCACAATCTCTCTCTATAGATCATGATTCTAAGTCAATTTTAGATAATGAATGTATATGTAAAGTAAACGATTATGTTAAATTTCTAAATCCAGCCCTGGGGCATATAGTTACACAGGAGACTTAGGTATAGTTAAAGACAATTCGTTAAGAACCATTATGTCTTTTGGCACTAAATTCAGAGTACTCTCTTGTAATAATTCTTTTAAAGTTTTAAAATCAATTAACCTTGATATATATATATATATATATATATATTATGTTTGAATATTTTTTATTTCTTTGTATTTTGTAGAAAATTTTGGAATAGTGTATTATGAGTTACTACTTACATTCTAACATTGGATTTACATTTTTATATTTATATATATATATATATATAAATTAGCTTCTAAATATGCTATGCCTTTAGAGGCATTTAATATGTGGAAATTTACTTTATTAGAATCTATTAAAAATGCTATTAGTAGTATTAAATTGGCTAGATCTATATATAATATTGATAATATTAAACACTCCATTAATGATTTACAAAGATCTTTTGCTATCACCTATGTTTATAAAGCCTCTAATAATTATGCTATTATCTGTAAAAATTTTTATATACAATTTCTGTTAAATTATTTAAAAAATAATAGTCTTTTTAAACTTTATTTACATTCCATTAATAGTATCAAATTAAAATTATCAATATGTATAGTGATTTAAATATTAGATATAAATTTCTTAAATTCCCATATATAGTGCTTATTCCAAAATTTCATAAAAATCTTATTAAATTTAGAACAGTTACTAGTGGTCATAATACTTATTCTACTACTGCGAGTAAATTACTACTAAATTCTTTAAATCTAATAAATGATAGTTTACGTCAGTCTAGTAATAATTACCTTATTTTAAATACTAGTAAAGAATAAGAGAATTATTTAACACCACTTAGAAAACTAATAGGATTTCAAACTTTTGATTTTAAAGATCTTTTTAATAAAATTAAGATCTCAGACCTTTGTAATTTTAGTTCTATATAATGATTATATTACTAATCTATCAACTGAAATCAGTTTTATAAATTTTCCAAAACTTCTTCACTTTGTTATTTTCAATAATTATATTTTTCAAGTAAATAAATTATACTTAGAAGACTCAGGAGTTCCACAGGGTGGCTGCAGTAGCAGTATGTTAGCTAATTTATACCTTTATCATTATGAACAGTCTTTTAATTCAATAGATTATTCATTATACAGATATGTTGATGATCTGATTTGCTTAGTATAAACTGAAAATTATGTCATAGATATAGATTTCTATCCAGACAATTTGGAATTAATTCCTAATGAAGGTATTATTAGTAATAATATTAAATTTTTGGATTTAAATCTTATTACTGAACCTTCTAATAGAATTGTTACTAATTTATATGATAAAAAAGACTATTTTAATATTAACATTAATAAAATCTTACCATTTAATTCCTGTAACTCGATTCTATTGTTCAGAAATATTATACTTAATCAGCTTTTTACAATTTATAGTTTATCTGTTAAAAAATTTCATGCTATACATATAAATAATCTTAAAATTACCAGCAATTTATATAAATATCCCTCTTATTTTGTTAATGGCATAGTTAAACAAGAAATATCAATCATGCTTAAAGCATTGATAATGAAACACTTTCCAACTTCAAAACAATTTTATTTAAACATGTTTAAAATGTGCAATACATTCCTCGGTAATATTTTAAAACTTATCACAATACTACATTAATTTATTATATTTGAAAACTTAAACCTTCATTGTAAAAAATGAACTTCATTCAAATGACGGTATTGAAATATAAATTGCCTGATTTAAACAACTCTAAAATGTGATACATTCCTCAGTAATAATTTTAGAATTATCATAATACTACGATAATTTATTATATTTGAAAACTTCATCGAAAACAACTGAAATTCATTCAAATGACGCCATAGAAAAATAACACGCCTGGCTCTTTCTATAAAAGCAGCATTTCATTCATAAATAATATCCCATTCATGTCATTCATCACAATACTATGAAAATTTATTTTATTTAAAAATTAAGACCATGGAGCTACAAGTAATTAAACTCTATGCGTAAAACTTCATCGAAAAAAATCGTCCTTCTCTTTGTAAAATCAATGAATATTTCATTCATATCAGCTATGCAGACTCCATGAACTAAATGATTTTGTGTTAAAGAAATACAGCAATTCTAATAAAACTCATTCTACATATTTCGCTGCTTATATTTTACATAGGTGAAAAATAGGTTTCGTTGTAGAAATAATCAAATTTGGATGAGCATTTAAACTTAAATTTATTGTAATTGCGTTGTTTCAGCATGTAGATCCACAGAATGTAAGCAAAAATTAAGTGGTTTTAGGACGGATACAACACTCAATATGAATTAAAAAGAACTTTAAAAATCACGATTTTGAGGCAAGATGGATGCCATATATCATTTGGAAGTATGTCACGTGATCTTTTCATATCATGGTCACGTGATCGCTTCATATAAGAGGTGTTGTTATTATTTTAATTTTTATTTAAAAACTACTAAATATATTTCGCTGAATTTTTTTTTATATATTTTATGGAACAATTTGAATATTACCTAAAATTTTCGAAGCAATTTGTGAATTTTAAATCCACTTAAAAAATGTTTGAATAATTAGGTCCCATAGGGCTCAATGTATTTCATTTTTTCAACCCGGGTTCAATCCAAAACTAATTGGTTAATATTATTCATTTATATTCCCATAGGTCCTACAGACCGTCTGAACAACATACTAAAATTTCATTTTGATTAAGTCATTTTTACGGCAGTTATCGTGCTAACGGACCGACCTACAGACAGACAGACAGACAGACAGACAGAATGAACAAAGTCATAAACACTTTCAAATTTGTAGTAAAGTGTTAAAAATTTCGATTAGCTGGATTTTCATAATTCAATTATTAAAATTTTTTTATATTAGCCTGATATCTCCATTCTCTTGTTTTAATAATATTTTATTTTTACATCCACTTAAACATTAGCCTTTCTATTATTAGCACCTCCTTTTGGTAGCTCTGATTGTATGTTATCACCTTTTCCCTGCCTTTTGGCATTACTCTTATTTATTTCTTAGGAATGGAAACAGTAGATCATTTCTTTTTCCTTTGCGAATGGCAACACTGGTCTCTTCATTCTGGGTTCCCGGGTTCAACAGGTTCGTGCATTTGTAGTGGTATGTTCTAGGTATTCTTGTTTCCTTTTACTTTTTCTTCTTTATGTGTGTTGTCCAAGTAGAAATGGTTTATAGATATAATCTATCTATTTCTTCAGAAACATATATTTTTGCGTTTGCTTCAACGAAATACTTGGACCTGAGGAAGAGTTTTGGAAAAGTGAAAAAATCCATGATGTAGACTTAGCCCTTGTCCACGTGTATAGCATTAATGCTTGGATTTCATTTGTTTTTCTTTTATCGTTTCTATATCATTGCTTTTTGATGATTTCTTTAACTTGAGATTCGAAATTTTTTTTTTTATATTTTTTTTCCCATTTGATTGTAGATTTGCAGATTTATACTTTTATTTTGTAAGCTTGTTAGAAAGTTAGGTTTTTCGAGTTACAGCTTCTCACTTTTCTTTCATTGGACTTTCAAATTGTTATATATATATATATATATATATATATTGTTATATATATATATATATATATATATATATATATATATATATATATATATATATATATGTAATAACAAAGCAGTTTTTCTATATTAAGTGTCATTTTCCTGTCATGCTATCATTAACTTGTCTTGAAAATAAAAATTTGCATTTTTTTTAATATCCCCAAAATGATCGCTGCTACTATTTTTTTAAGTTTAAACCACCCATGTTAAAATATAATGCAGAAAACAGGTTGAAAAATAGAAAAAAATATATTCTAATAAAAAAAGTGAAAGAACCGGTTTAGAGAAAATAACCCTTATGGCAAAAAAAAAAAGTGTACTTAAATATCTATTTAATATCTGTATATTTTAACACCTAATGTTTACGAACAGTACCTGGCTTTTCTTGTGGACTCGAATTGCAATTTCATTTCTTGCTTTTGATATTCATTAAATTTAGCTCAAGATCAACTGTTAAAAAATAAATCGTTCATTCTTTTATTCTTGCTACATTTTTAGTTTATTTTGTTATCCTTGAGTTTGTGAACGTATTTCTTCCTGTCGTTTTGTTTGTCCATTTTCCCGTTTTAGCAATAACCTTTTAAATTGTCAATGTCTTTGTGTTTCTTATTTTATTATCAGCCAATTTTTAAAAATGTAATCACTACATGACTTTAATTCTCAGAACGATATTTTAAGGCTTATTTTTCAGTAAATGCTGCCATGTTTAATGTTCCGTTAAAACGGTTTAGAAAAGAACAAAAGAGTAATCGATTTGAATTTAAACTTCGTGTTTTTTCTTCGATAAACTTTGGTAACATTGTAAAAAAAAAATAGATTTAGTTTGTAATTATTAGGATCGAGTTTCAGTCAGAAAGAAGAAGTAAGACTTTTTCAGGTAAAAGGGGGCAACAAGTAGCAACTTTTAATGGCTACAGGTTTCTTACTTTCCCTGTAATACACGGTAAAGTATTGGAATCGTATCGAAAATCGTAACTTGAGTTTTCGAGGGAAACACACGTTTTTGGGACCTCTAGAGCACGAATAAACAACTATTTTTAGCTTGACGTCTGTGTTTGTGTAATGTATATATTCACTCTAACTCAAAAACTAATGGACCCAATTTCATAAAATATTATTGGTAAGTTACTGTGGGTGACCCTGGTGTTGTTTAGATTTTATACGAGTAGGAAAAAAAGAACCTGCCTTTTTACGAAATGGCCCACAAGAATTCTCAAAATCTAAAATAAAGACTACGTATGCGGGAATTTATCCATTAAAGGCTCATCTTATACTTAGTTTTTAAAGATAAAAATAATAAGACCCATCCCATTACTCTAGCACTAATCGTTCTTGAGATATTTTTTTGTGCATTTTTGCTACGCTGCTTTTGAAAATTCGTCTCGTTACCCAATGAAAACGAAAATTGAATTAAAAACTGCCAATTCGGTGTTATTTTAAATAATGAGGCGTGATATTTTGGGTCATAAACTGAATTTAATGAATTAATTAAGAAATAAAAAGAAAATGGATTTGAATCTGTAATAAAAGTCATGTGCTGCCCACATCAGAATTTTTAAAACGCAAAGTAGAGTAAATTTTACGATAGGGGTGTGCCTATCTATCAAGATTTACAATATAATATTTATCAATGTGCATTATTATTAAATGATTTTAGTCGTCATTATTTAATAATATGCGATTTTGGTATTTTTGCCGTTTCTAGCATCTCAGAATACGAATCAACTTCTTTTTAACACCTTTCAACAAAATATTACGTACAAAATATTACGAAATAAATATTACGGACACTCCGGACAAAATATTACGAAAGATGGTTTTATTAAATTTAATACTTGGTTAGATCACCGTGTGCCCTGATCACCGTTTGGATCTTACGGGCATGCTGTCCAAATGGGGCCGGATAGCGTCTGGAGTGATGTTGGCCCACTTGAAGCATCCATCTGGCTGTTCACTTTGCTAGTGACTGCGGACGTGCAACACTCTTCTTGACAGCCATTTACAAAGCGTTCCATATTTTCTCGATGACGTTAAGGTCAGGCGAATGGGCGGGCCAAATGAGGTGTGGGAGATCAACCTCATGTTCTGCGAACCAGTCCTGAACACATCTGGTGCGATGCATGGTACAACTGTCGTCTTGGTAGACGGGTTCGATGACGAGGCCCTCTCTACGTAGAAAGTCCACATGCGGGACGACGTGGTCATTCAAGATGGGGATATAATTCACAGCCTTCATCCGATTGTTGACTTTCACAGGTGGTCCACCGCCAGTCGCCGAAATATACCCCCAAAACATCACACTCCCACCCCCGAGCTGCACTGATCTCTGGAGATAGTCCAGATGATACGCCTCTCCGGACCTCCTGGTGACGCGGAAATGCGTATCATTGGCATACAAATAGAAGTGTCTGACCGCACTACACGTCGCCAGTCATCCATAGTCCATTGCCGATTTCTTTAAGTCCATCGGAGTCTCTTCTGTTTTGGGGCTTCTGTGATCCGAGGACATCGGCGGGGTATACTGCTGAATAATACCATGCAATGCAGCTTCCGGCGCAAGGTGCGCTCGGAAATAGATGGACCCGGTTCAGCATTAATCTGTGCCACCAATTGGCCCCCGGTGTGGAAGCTATTAGCGGGAGCCATGGGCCTCACATGCCTGCGATCTCTCGGAGTTAGTATCGTCTCGCGGCCGGCATTGCATCGTCGGGAACTATTTGTTTCGAACAAACGCCATTGCTTACGCACTGTATTTACTGTAGATACTGTTCCACCCAATTACGCTGAAATCTCTGAAACTTTGTGGCCGTGTTCCCCCCTTTTGCCAGTCGATGTAGCCCATTTCCAATTTTACGAACGAACGAAGCACATTGATCTCAAGGTTTCGCAACACGTTCAACCTTCCTCTACGACTTCCACCTCTGTTCTGTTCGCATACACGAGGACATGCGCTCTTTCAGTGCAGACTCGTGGTCAATGCTCATTTCGTAATATTTTGTCCGGCGTGTTTCGTTGAAAAGTGTTTATGAAGAGATCACGTGATCCACTGCAAAATAAAATATGGTATTCATCTTGTGTCAAAATCGTGATTTTTAACACTTTACAACAAAGTTGAAAAGTGCTTATGACTTTGTTCATTCATTCTGTCTGTCTGTCCGTTCGCACGATCACTGCCGTAAACATGGCTCTATCAAAATGAAATTTTAGTATGTTGTTCAGACGGTCTGTGGGACATATGGGAAAGTGAATGAATAATACCACCCAATTAGTTTTGGATGGAACCCGGGTGACAAGTGAAATCATTGAACCTTATGGGACCTAATTTTTCAAACATTTTTATACGAAGTTAAAATTCACAAATTGCTTTGAAAATTTTAGGAAATATTCAAATGATCCCATAAAATATATAAAAAAATTTTGAACAAAATAGGTTCGGAAGTTTCTTAAATAAAAATTAAAATAATACTGACACCCATATTATAGGAAGAGATCAAGTGACCCACTTTAAATAAAATAGGGCATCTATCTTTTTTCCTAGTATCAAAATCGTTATTTTTAAAGTTCTTTTAAATTTATATTGAGTATTGCATCCGTCCTAAAACCGCTTTAATTTTGCGTTTTTTCTGGACGTCTATATTTTGCGCCAACGCAATGACACCATTTTTGAGTTTAAAGGATCATCACACTTTGCTTGTTTCTACAACGAAGCCTCATTTTAATGGATGCAGAATTAAACAAATCAAGCTGTAAGATGAGTTGTATAAGTATTGATGCATTTTTTATCGCAAAATTATTTAGCTCTGGAGTCTGGAATATAGGTGATATGAATGAAATATTCATGGATTTTACATAGAGAAGCAGACGATTTTGGAGCATTGCTTTTTTCGATGAAGTTTTAATCATGGAGTTAGACACTCATTTTACCTCCATGGTTTTAATTTTCTGATTTATAGGACCGTCTTCATTGGCTCAACTTAGAAAATATAGCAAAGAGTGACATTTTCTATATCTAAAAAACAAACGGAACTCTTTGGAAGGTTTCCTTTAATTAGAAGCTCCATTATCTAAAAGCATTTAATATCACACTCCTCTTAAAATACTGCATTGATAACACAATTTAAGTGCGCTTGTTTCGAAATAAAGTTCAAACTTGAAAACAAAAATGTTTAACATCGAACAGCCGTCGTTAAGATATCCCGTTTCCCAGTCATGTATTTTAAAAACTCGCGATCCAATTCCCTTTTAATTACGAGAACATGCTTGCAATTATGCAAATCTATGATGTTTTCTTTGCCGAGGAAGATGAAATACGACATCCGATGCGAAAGACTTCTGGAAAATAAAAATTTAATCTTCGTTATCAGAGAAAATTTTAAAGGTTATTGGAAAAAAGAATCATTTGATGAGTAAAATGAAAGCGAAAAAAATCCTCGAGTAAAAAGTTTATGGATGTTGCCGAGAAAGCAGAAAGTATCGAACTACAAAGAAATGAAACTAATTGGTTTATTTGAACGGCTTTTAAACTGCTAAAGTATTGAATATTTTTTTAGGGTTTTAATAAAACTGCATGCTGCTTCGCATCCAGATATTCTTGATGCTTTATATAGAGGGCGTGTTTTTAGTATATAACAGTGGTTCCCAAACTTTCCGGCCCGCGGACCCCCTGAGAGAAAAAAAAATTTCGCGAACCCCTTGGTTTGTTTATATTGGATATGTACAACAAGCATAATTTAGTGTGAACAGTGATGCTGCTTTCTTGCAATTAGCTCAGAAATATTTAGTTTAATGTCTGATAATTTCAGTCTTAAATCACTTTCAACTTCAAGTCTATTTCTCAACTTAGATTTTAAATATGTCAGGTGGGAGAAAGCTGTTTCGCATAAGTAAGTTGTGGAAAAGGGAGTTATAAGCGCTTAAGAGCCTTTCCTGCGACTGCGAGTTGAGAATAGTCGGCCAGTACTGATAACCAAAAGTCAGCTAATTGTACTTGTGAGAGCAGTAATTTTAGAGAACAATCCGATGAAAGATCCGCCAAAAAATCTTCTTGTGGTGTAAGAGAGTGGTTGGTTGGTAGTTCACTAGCAAATGGATTCAATATCCACACGTCACCGTCATTGGCTTCGGGAAAATATTGATCTAGCTGTAAATGCAATTGTTTCATGTGTAATTTAATAATATTAATTATTTCCTGTTGAACATTTTCTTCTGAGCTCTGGATATATTCTGCCATGGACGGAAATTGTTCGAAGATCTCGGTGTCCAATCTCTGAATCCACATCTTTAATTTTTTTTTCATCCCCTTGATTTTGTCCTGAACTTGAAAAATAGTGACGCTAGATCCCTGCATGCTTAAATTAAGTCCATTTAGATAGTTAAAGATGTCAGTCAGATATGACAACTTCAAAATCCAATTAGTTTCATGGAACCTATCTTTAAGGTCAAAGTTAGATTCAAATAAAAATAAATTTACGTCTTCCCTCAATTCAAATATTCTGGTTAATACTTTTCCACGAGAAAGCCACCGTAAATCACAGTGCATTAACAATTGTTTGTGATCGCTGCCCATTTCCGCACATAATATGGCAAACAATCGAGAATATATAGGACGTGCTTTAATATAATTTACAATTCTAACTACCTCATCAAAACATTCCTTCAATTCTTGTGGCATTTTTGTTGCTAACGCTTCTCTGTGGATACAGCAATGAACCCACTCAATAGATGTTGCTATAGCTTTTAATTTAGTTACCAATCCACTCTTCCTTCCACACATCGCTCTTGCTCCGTCAGTGCTGACACCTACACATTTATTCCAATCAATGTCATTCTCAACCATAAACTTGTTCACAATGTTAAACAGTTCTTCTGAAGTTGTGCGTGATGGTAGATTTACACAAAAAAGAAAATCCTCATGTAATTTTTTTTTCATAATCATAGCAGATAAAAGCAATCAAATTTGAATCATTGGCAATGTCGGTGCTTTCGTCTAACTGGATTGCAAATAATGTGCAATGCTCTTTAATTCTGTTGAGAAGTTCTTCTTTCACATTTTGGGCCATTTCATCTATCCGTCTTTTTACTGTATTGTTAGACAAGGAAATTAAATTAAAATACTTACTAGCTTTTCCATCCAGAACTGTTGAGATCATCAATTGAGCTGCTGGTTTTATAATTTCTTCACTAATGGTATGTGGCTTTCCCTTTTCAGAGATGAGTAGAGAGACCTCATATGACGCACGAACAGCATTTTCATTATTGCCACCACTGGCGTTATGCAACATTATTTGGTTGCCACGCAACTCGTCAGCCTTTAATTGAAAAAAATCAACAGATTTTTTAACAAACTCGGGGTGTCTTGTTTGTAAATGTCGAGAGAGTTTTGCAGGTTTCATGCTTTCATTAGATAACACTTGGTAACAAATAACACATTGCGGAGATAACACTTCTCCCTTTTCAATGGAAATAAACCCGTAGTTTATATATGAATCACAATATTTGCGAACCTTTTTTACGTTAGCATTCACAATTTTGGCACTGGAACAACTATCTACTTTCGGACTCGCCACTTCATTATTCGCGATACGACTAGAACCAACAAAATTTTCAGTTTCCAAAGGACGCTTTGAAGCACCTAATTTTAGCCAGCGATCCATTTTATCAAATAATTAACAAATATCTGCAGGGTTGAAAGTACGTTAGTGAAGTACGTCACGTGACATAGCTAGTAGCTATATCACGCGACTTTCCGCGGGAGCACCCGCCTAAATCAGCGTGGGAGAGGCGGGAGATGTTCGCTACGCCCCCCTTTATTCAAAGCTGACGTCATCTCTAGTAGTATTAATGCTCGAAGTAGTATTAATGCTCGAAGTTACAAGTGCTTTGACGTCTGAGCTACATCAGAGTATCGTCACCGTTAATCATGGCATTATGCCAAAACGAAACCTACTCCCAAACAATTTAATTATGTTTGAAGATATAACCTATCAGTTTGAAATTAATTTCATGAATGTATTTAATTCAAAGTTATTTGGAAAAAAAAAGTTCATTATTATTTTATTTAAAAAAATAAAATAAAAAAAAGAGTGGCGAAAAATAATGAATTTTATTTATTTTAAAGCTAACTATTTATTAGTTAAATATTACGTGTTGTTCGCGGACCCCTAAAACCTCGTCACGGACCCCCAGATGTCCGGGGACCCCAGTTTGGGAACCACTGGTATATAAAATATTAATCATAGGATATGTGTGTGCTCGTGTCGTTTGGTTAGTTGAGCAAGAAACTTACAAGTCACGTGGAAACGTGGACACTCATTAGATTTCCATTATAATTCGATCTCCGCAAAGCATGAACAACGACTTTCAAATGACCTTTTTTTAAACACTTGGCAAAACGACTTTAGAGTTTTTGAAAATTTGGGAGTTTATTCGTACGAAGGATGAATCCAATTTTAAGATTCTATCTCATTTCATTCATTCGGCATATCACACATATTTGTATCCCTAAAGTTGCTAATATTGGAACACTGAAATGGTACACTGTCTTCTTTTAAAACAATCGACTCTTACACCCAATTGAAAGACCTCTATCTTATGCTTTTCCATCACGTCACCTTTCGAATGTTATTGGTGTGACGCTTCCACTATACTGTATATTTTTACAAAATTCGATTTTTTTTCTGAGCGTTCAATCGTGCAATGGACCCATTTATTAAATTTCATGTTTCTATCTTATATGAAGGAAAAATTGATTTTCAATCATGCAGCATATCGAACATTTCAGTATGCTAAATCCCTAAATTATCAGACACTAGAACACTGAAATGACATTGGGACTGCACTTCTTTTTCTTATAAATTTTCTACACTTCTTGCACAAAATTTACATCCTCTATCTTATTGCAAAGCATGCTTTTATATCTGTTCATTTTTCGAACGTTTTGGTGCGGTTCTTTTCTTCTACTGAGCATTTTTGAAAAATTCGATTTTATCCGGCGGTTAAAGTGTACGGTTGATCCCCTGTTTCAAATCTCAAGTCTCAATCTTATTAGAAAGAAATCTATTTTCATTTATTCGGCATAATTTTGCATTTAATGCCAAAAAATTTTAAATGAAAAATAAAATGAAATTGCGCAGGAATTCCTACTGCAGAGAAAAATACAGGTAAAAACCACACAGAAATATGGAACACATGTTAAATATAGGACAATTTAGGTCGCTTTTATAAAATATATGGGAAATATCGGAAATGGAGTATAATAAACTTCTAACCCTGCGGTTGTTATTTTTATTTTGAGGAGATATTGAAACTATAAAAAATAAAGTGTTAAAAATATTTTTTCAAGCTCTCACGGAGGGTCATCCTCGACAAAACATTGACTCGAAGCCTCGGGATTAAATATTTTGAAATCCGGGGATTTCAGAATGAATCTCAGTTAGTTTAATTTACTAAATAACACTTTCTTCGTCCTAAACAAAATAAAATTGAGATTTCAAAATTTGGTCCGTATCATAGTCATATAATGTAACAAAAAAGCTAAACCAGGACGTTTAATTAATTAAAAAGACAATGAACGAGTGTACTATATACTACGCAAACTCTTAGTGATGCCTAACACTTGAAATACTTTCCTATACTCGGTTGTTTTATCACCAGAGTGCTCCCCAATGGTCTTCCATTTAAACCAATAAATATTAGATTTAAATGCTGAAATGTACAGTGGAGTTTAACGTGGATTTAATTTTGTTTAATCTTGTGTGAGGTCTAAATAACCTTTCGATGATTATTTCCCTCAGTTTTCATTATAATTTATGTTTACTTAAACGAACGATTCCAACTGGTTCGGTTAGGATTAGACGAATCGCCGACCTAATCAGCATTGTCTGCGTTCCTGCGGGAGAGTAGGAATAAGTTTTCGGATCGGGAGAGTTCAGAAGGTCGTGCGTGTTTTGAGTGAGTAATAGGAAGGAAGGAAAGAGGTCTTCTGGCTGTTTGAATAGAGTGTTCTTGGAATGATGAAGGATTCGAGTAAAGGAGTGGAAGGAAAACCCAGTGAATACAAAAATGACTAGGAAAGGTCTTTGCCGCCATACGAGGCGAGATCAAAGGCCAGTGGTAAGCATAAAAGCTATAGAATCGCCTCCAATCAAAAGTATCACCAGGTCAGTTAGTGGTAGTATTTGGTATATTTGTAATGTATCCTGGGCTGGTGCAATAATAATAATTGTCATCATTTGCTTTAAACAGCCAGTGGCTGTTATTACTGTGAAGGGCACAATCTATTGAGTTTGATTGACTCAGTGCAGCCCTGTGTTGATTGTCCTTGGACCGAAAGGTCTGAATATCAAAGAATTAAGTTTGACAGAGATAAGAATTAAGTCACGTTGGTGACAGAGATAACTGATCCCGCAACGTAAATCGACTCATCCACAGAATAAAGTAATGAGAAAGAACCGAGAGAGGTAGTTACTTGACACATGTCTGAAATTGAATTTAGGTTCTCAGCTTATTTTCATTTTTGAGTTCAGTATATTTCTTATCACTCTTCGACCTTTGTCAAAACTTGATAACTGACCTGAGAATGTGTTGTTAAGGTGAATGGGAACCTGTTGAAGATAGATTATTCCAAATTGAATTGCTTTATAGTTTTCAATTACTTTTACTGACTTTATAGTGTTGCCTTCTCTCAGACAAATCCATTATTATCTGGATCCGATTTGTATTTACCTTAATAGGCAGTCTCAAAGGAAATTAAACTCCGCCGTATTGACTCATCCCTGTGACGAGCTCTGTAAGAAGAACAAATAAGGGCGAAGAGAAATAAATCACTAAAAGGAATCTGAAGAAAAATTCCTCGGAAGACATTTTTTACTCGAAGAACTGAAAGAAACTTGGAAACTAAATCGGCAAAGTAGAGATAAACGAAATAGGGACCTGTTGAGAGAAAAAGAACAAGAGGAGAAACTCCTCTTCCTTGATCTCTTAAACTGTTTAAAAACAATAAGTTGGGAGAACAGTGAATTCAACATACCACAGATATACGAATCAGGTGCTACTGGGGAAAAAGTATCCTACGTTTGTATTCAATGGGATGATTTCGATGAAAACAGTGCATTTTTAACATGGTTTTTAATAGTACATTTGACATTTTTAACATGGTTTTTAACAGTACGTTTTAAACATGGATTCCTTTTATACTTTTGTGTTTTTTAATTTTATACTTTTATTGCTGCATTATTTACGAAAGTAATGATGTACGGAAAAGGTTGTATGTTCGCTTTTTTTTTGTTTTGTGTGTCTCTAGAACTCAGATACCAATAAGAAAATGAAATCAAGAATAGGGAGTATTGTGTGTATCTCTCCTGTGCACACTTGATGTCAAATCGAGAACAGTATCAACACTGCCATTTACTATTTTCAAATCTTATTTTTGAAAGTACACCGGTAGAAAAATCAAAACCATCGAGTTCGAAATGTTTTCAAAAATTTAAGAAAAGTGGGCTAATGTGTCCCTATATTGCGTTATTAGCAATTTAAAGATTTTACTTTCTTTTCAATATCATCTATTGTACCATTATGTTTCAGTCTTTATAACCTTAAGTACTTTGATTTATATCACTTAATTCTTCACCTATAAACAAATAAATCAAAGCGTAAGAGTAAAAATTGGGCTTGGCTCCGGCACTGAAAAAGTCTGATTATTCTGAAATCACTGTTTCAACCCCCCCCCCCAAACACACACACTGAAAGAACTAATGTAGCAATTATTCCAGGTATCTAGAATTTAATATTCAGTGATATGAGAGGTATTTCCATTTTATAAAATGTAAATGTAATTTAGACAGAATTCAGTAAAATAATTCTGTGATTCAAAATTTTTATACGTTGGAATTCGTCCATTTTTTGTCAACGTCACTTCAGAACGATCCCGGGAACATTTCTGTCAGCTCTCTTATAAATAACTTCAAAGGGGATTGGGACTCGTCTCAATCTAATACTTGACGCGTTATTGAAAATGAGTACAAATAGCTTTCTTTAGATACTTTAAAACAGTTAGCTTTTCAATCCGCTGCCTTTCATCCTCTTAGCTCAGAAATCAGTTTGTTGTTAATATCCCCAAAAGTCATCTCGTTTGTTATGAGTGCATTCCGAATGAAACGGATTCATGATGAAATGGTATTCATGATGAAAAGAAATGGAAAAGTGAATTTTCAGTGTAGAAATTAGGACAATCGTATTACAGCATTTTTTTTGTTGCACACCGAACAATAGCCATACAGTTGTAAAGAGCCTTGCTGCCCCAACCAGGAATCGAACCCTGGATCTCCGAACTGGCCAACCGACGCTCTACCTTTGAGACACTGAGACGAAATGGCAAGCGTTTGTCATCGAAGTGGAGTCTGCACAGTAAACTGAAAGAAGACATCTGATGTGAGCAACACATGATCTTCCACATGGAATGCAATACACTGGCTTCTTTCATAATGAAAAAATGATGTATAATATCCACGGTACACTGATTTTAACGTTTAATTGTACATTGGGTCATTTTTTCGGATAACAGCGCATGCAAAAGTATTTCGAAGTACGCAATTAACGGAACTCTAAATGGACCATGATCCATATGAATTGCATCCTTAATAAGCCATAAAGCCCATATGTTAAACTATTTTAATGATTCATTCATCCGTCTTTGGCGTCTTTTCCGTTAATGGATTGCAATTCTGCGATATTTTCGCCAGTGGGCTATGCAAAGAAATGTCGCCCGTTGCTAAGTTTGCCAAATGGATCCCCAACCTCTACACACAAACAGAGAGAAGAGCTTTTCGTATATATAAATGCCTATTGGTAAAGGGTTGTTAGTAGAGATACAAAACTATTCTACATATATAGTCTGTCGTGAATGGAACAAACTAGATCCACGAGAATGATGCTGACACATGTGTCACATAATATTGCGTGAAAAGTGGACCGATTTCACGATAGTTAATATATTTATTTTAATTTTATGTCATATTTTTGATAAATGTATGAGAGAAACGTGCACTATCTCAAGAACGGTTCAAGCTAGCGTTTTAAAATGTGCGTCATTCGTTTCTTAATGAAAAATTAAATACGAAATGATTATGGACGCATCGTTATTGAAGGTTTTTGATGATATATATTTAATTTCATTCGAACATTTGGGGTTTGGGGGGTCTTCCAAACATTTGAGTTTATTTAAAATCAATAGGCATCGAGTGTTCAAGGGTTGGAATTTTTATATCCAATTTCGTTCGAAACGCTCCATTCGTTCGTGAGATATCGCTTCCTCTCGCATACACACACACAAAAGAAAACCTGACAATTCGAATTTTCAACCCTGTGCCAATAGTTTTCATAGACATTATATTATATATGCAGGGAAAGTGAAAGTCGATTCCATAGACATTTGTAATGGAGTTTTAAATGCATTCTTTTGCTCTTAAAAATGCGCCCTTTTATTCTCTTGAGGTCATAAAATGCAAAGATGAAGGTTGCAATCTAATTCGTAATTTCCTTGCTGCGTTTTTTCACTTTCACGTACTATTGTATAGAAAAATGATCTCTAAATTTTGACGGATCGTCAGGTTTCCGATGCAACCTCCCTAAATCATTTCAAACTTTCTTAGAAACAGATCATTCGAGCGAAAATGCTATGAAATCGAGGTGAAAAACTGGACTGACTTTTTGAATGATTCACGTAATTAGAACTCAATGATTCAACGTTTAACATTTTCGCGACATTAAATCCTATGGAAAGTAAAGATCGTTTCCTGAAACAGTATGCGCTATTTACAATCGATCCAACCGGGAATCGAACCACGGATCTTCGCACTGACCAGCCAACTCTCTACTGTTAAGCTACTGGGACGGAATTCGAAGCTCTTATCGTCAAAGTGGACTCTCCGATTCTCCACCCTCTAAAGTCAGATTGAAGAGCAATTTACAATCTGACTGATCACCTCCTGCTATTATTAACTATTTATTAGCATCCTGCTGCTGTTTTTATCCTCCAGATTAGCTTCCTATAGGGTCATTGGCTTCCTGATTTGAAATAGGTGATCAATATGGCAGAGCCCACTGAATCCATGATAGTCATACTAAGGATACTGTCAAAACCTCAACATCTTTGCACCAAACAACACGGTTGATTTATTCGAGCCCCATTGTAAAGAACCTTGCTTTCCCTACCGGGAATCAAACCACGGATCTTCGTACTAGCCAGCCGACACTCTACCATTCAGCTACAGGGTCGGAATGGCAAGCTCTTGTCAAAGGGTACTCTGCATCTTAACACCCGCAAAGAACGAATTGCTTAAGCAGTTCATTCGTTATATATTCTTTCCAAGATATCGACCAAAAAAAAAAAAACTTGTTTCTGAAGACGGAGATAGATACTATCTTTAAACTCCGTCTACTGGGCTTACAAGCTTAAGAGTGAAAAATAAAATAGGAATCAAAGATATTTTATCTGAGAAATTGCTGTACATGTCGTCTCTTAAAGCAATAAATAACGAGACTACTGTTGCCATTCGCAGATATATATATATATATATATATATATATATATATATACTGGGGACGAGTGGTTAAGAAAAATAAATTTCTAAACTATAATCGAAAAAATCTAATACTATTCATAGATCGTCATGACATACGAGTAAAAATTGTTATTTTAAGTCTCTTTGATTCGTTTGCAGGTCTAGGAAGACAACATTTAAATAAAATATCCTGGCTTCATTCTCATTACCAGAGAAAGTGAATCAGAGTTTCATGTCGGGAGATGCGGTTTTTCGAATGTTTTCAGTCTCGGGTTAAATGACGTCATGGAAAATTGATAAATAAGTTTTTAATTCTATTTATTCATTCCGAAGTTTGCCATAGGGTGATCCATCGGGCATGGCTCCTTATACGCAATTGCCCGAAAGAAGCTGTATCGAAATCCATTAAGTACATCAGGTGAATGTTAATTAGGTGAATGCCTCTTTTACAATTTTACCTTGTATGCATTACTCTGATTTTCCTTTTCTCGACAAGACCATTTAGTTTCCTGAACTGGCGTTTCCTTCATTTTTTAATAAACTAGGGGGCTCTGCCCTCTGCTCGCCTTCTTCTCGCTGCGCTCGCTTCATACCCATCTTTCCTAAAAATTCGACTTTTAAAAATCTCTTTTCTATCCCTGCTTATTTCGCAAGAGGGAAAAGCAGGGATTTTTCTTAGCCCAGGGAGTCCAAAACCTGAATTCCTTGATCATGAGCTCCAATCAATGATCATGCCAAATTAAAGTTTAAATCGATAAACGGCTTATCGTGTTACCCTATTATTTCTCTATAAATGGACCCAATTTCATATTTTTGTATGTTATAGTTTTTTGGTACGAGTTGGTGAATTCGCTAGATGTGCCGATGCGAAAAAAAAAGTGCACTTTAGAAGTGCCTAAAAAGTGAAATATCTCAAAAACGACATCGAAATTAAAAAAGAGGGCTGCAAGAATTCACCCATGTAAGTACCTGTCTACAAGAAATCGTGGTCTCGCTATTGTCAGTCTATCCAAGATGGGAACTCGCAGCTCAAATATTTTGTCTTTGAATTGGACACTAAATATTTCTTAAACTACTCTATATATCAAACAACGGTTTATTTCACCGTATTTCCCAAAGCTCTTTCTACAAGTGTACCAAATTTCATATTTTTATATGCGATACTTGTTGCGTCACGAAGCAAAGAATCTCGAGAAACGAGAAATGTGTCAGCTACTTTTTTTAATATAGAGGGATTCTACCTTATTTCGTATATTTATACAGTTACTAGTATTTATTTCTGACAAAGACAAGATAACTAATATTTTCAAAATATTAAGTCGCAATTTTCTTTTGTATAGCAAAAGTTTAAGGATTTTTTAAAACTTAATTGAAAAGTGTTTGATTTTGATCATTCTGTCTGTCTGTCTGTCCGTTCGCATGATCACTGCCGTAAAAGAGACTTTATCAAAATGAAATTTTAGTATGTTGCTGAGATGGGCTGTGGGACATATGGGAATGTAAATAAATAATATCACCCAATTCGTTTTGGATTGAACCATGGTTGGAAAAATGAAATAAATTGAACCCTATGAGACCTCATTTTTCAAACATTTTTAAAGCGAAGTTAAAATTCACAAATTGCTTCGAAAATGTTAGAAAATATTTAAATTATCCCATAAAATATATAATTTTTTTTTTAGCAAAATAGGTTCCGTAGTTTTTTAAATAAAAATTAAAATAATAATGACACCCATATAATATGAAGAGATCACTTGACCCATTTCAAAATAAAATAGGGTATCCAACTTTTTTTCCAGAGTAAAAATCGTGACCTTTAAAGTTCTTTTAAACGTATATTGAGTGTTGCATCCGTTCTAAAATCGTTTTCTTTTTGCGTATTTTCTGTACATCTCTATTGTGCGCCAACGCAATTACAATATTTTTGAGTTTAAATGATCATCAAACTTTGACTACAAACTTTGAAACTACAACGAAGCCTAATTTTAATGGATTCAGAATATAAACAAGTGATTGCAAGATGAGTTGTATAAGAATTGCTTCATCTTCTTCGACCGAGACCGTCCGACCAACCAGAAAGGTATCTGTTTGAACGGCCGGGAAGTGCCACCCAATTTAGACCGGTACCCAGTAGGTACGGCATCCACAGGGACCGTACTCTCTTTCTCCTACCACCCACTTCTCGGAAGGACTTACGGACTCGTAAGTTTAACGTGATCGTACTCCGCGTGAACACGGCGGCTGTTGTGGCAGCGTGCAAATCCAGCGCGCAAACCACCGGGCTACCGCGTCCGAAATGTGCCAACAGCACGCGGTGTTTGTTCCCAGGTGGTCACCCACCCAAATACTAACCGCGCCTGATGCTGCATGACTTCGGTGATCTAACGAGAGCCGGTGTTTTCAGCACGGTACGGCTGTTGGCTCGGGCTGGCGCGTCCGTATAAGAATTGATTTTATTTCATACAAAATGATTTAACTCTGGAGTCTGGAATAAAAGTTTATGAATGCAATATTCACTGCTTCTACATAGAGAGCCAGTCGATTTATATTTCGATGACGTGATTTGAATCAAGTTCATTTTTTTCGACGAAGTTTTCAAATATAATAAATTACTGTAATACTGTGGTCATTCAAAAAATATCACCGCTGAATGTATCGCATTTTAGAGATGTTTAAATAAAATTAGAATTGGTAAGTGTTTCATAATGAATGTTTTATGCATGATTGATCTTTCTTGTTTGTTCTATTTTGTTAACAATGTATGACGCTTAGCGTTGCAAACAGCAGTCTTCATTAAACTTAGCCTTATAAGATCCCGTCCTGCATTAAATATTATAAGTGTGCAAAAATTTATCTTTCTAAGGCACCGGCGGAAGGGGGTACTCTAGAAATACTTTTCGAATCCCCCTCCCTCACATTAAATGATTGAAATAAAAATACTTGCCGGAACAGAAGTTTCTTATAAAAGTGTGTAGCGTGACAAGAATTATTCGCCATACACAAGTTTCTTACAAAACTTGTTTCTTATGTGAAAAATGTATATGACGTGTAAACTCCACTAGACCTTTTCGTATCTTCCTATTTTATATTTCTTCAGGTGTACTCGTGTCATAAACAGTATCAGAATGAAAGAAAAAAATGTATTTTTATAAGTTTTCGTTTGCAAGTTATACTTTAAAATTTTTCTAAAATTGATGTACATCATTTGTTTCTCAAATGAGTCTCATAAGATAAATGGATTGTATTTGGCTGTGATACAATTTTAGTATTAATGTATACTATTTTAATTCTATTTATAGTGTTATAACACTCAATTTATAGCGTTGCCTTTTAATTTTATTTATATCGTTATAGCAGGATACAAGAACGAGTCCGGATAATCGACGCTTTATTAAAAGCGTCCATAAACGTGAACAGAAACCCTATGTAGCTAATAACCCTATCTAAAAAGGTCACCCAAAACAAGAGTCAGGCCATTCTCAAATCATTCACTAAACATAAGAAACACCAAGGCACTCCCAATGCACTTTGACACGTACCCGACTTCCCCCTTCTGACCGAATGATAACCGGCTTATAAACTCTTGGTGCATCGTTCTCGAAAATAGAACATAACTCGGAGAAATCTTAATCAATTGACAAAATTCGAAAAGTTTCCAAAACTCACCAAATTGGCGATACTTCGATGTCACTTTGCGCACAATCAATAAAGAAGCTGCACATTACGTTGTGGTCTAGTTTATTACAGTGACCGCCGGTTATAAGATTCAGTGGTTATAAGAAACAGCCGTTTATAAGACCCAAAACGACAGAAACAAATACAAACTTCATTTTAACATTAAAATTGTGTCGCTTATAAGAAACACGATTCCGCTTATAAGAAACAGTTTTCTACAGAAAATTTGTTGATTTCCTTGCGACGCGGGTGTAAAAAAGAAAAAAATCCATTTGTTTAAGGTTAACTGAAGGACGAGTTGTTATCTCTTGTCTCTGGGCGTACGGGGAGGGGGTGGGAGTTTGCTATGTAACAAAGGATGACAGAGAATTTCTCCGTAGAAAGGCTTAGGGGGAACAACCCCAAACCAGTAAGAAACGAGTTTTAATCTTTTGGCAGTTAAGGAAACATACTGATAAGGAAAGGCATCTCTGCTTATGCACTCAAATAAGATTCGTACAGCTTTAGTTAGTCATTTTATGTTTTGCTAGTGGAAGCATGTCGCAAAAGAGAAAAACCCTTACTTTGCTTGAAAAGCAAAGTTTACTTAAAAAGTATGATTCTCTACCTCTGTGTAGTCAAAGAGAAGCTGCTTCTGCATTAGAAATTCCGCACTCAACATTATGTAAAATCCTGAAAGGCAGAAATGAAATTTTGACGCCAAATTGTAATCTTCAAAGAAAACGGAAACGAGAAGGAAAGGCAGCTGCTATAGAGGAAGCACTCTTACAATGGTTTTCTAACGCCAGATTAAAGAACGCTCCTATCAGTAGGGCAATTTTACTGAAAAAAGCAGAAAATTTTGCGGAAAAATTAGGAGAAAAAGAGTTCCGTGCGACTGATGGTTGGTTAAGCCGCTGGAAAGAACGAAATAACATTGTGTACAAAAAAAATTATGGAGAGAAGCAGGACGCGGACTCCGAGTCGGCATCTTCATGGATTACGCAAAGCTTACCACCTCTATTAGAAAAATACGCTCCTCATCAAATTTTTAACACTGACGAGACTGGGCTCTATTTTAGAGCGATGCCCGAGTATACAATGATGTTCAAAAATGATCTATCCTCCGTTGGAAAAAAACAAAAAGATCGAGTTACAGTTCTGTTAACAACAAATATGACGGGAACTGTAAAAAAGAGCCCTTTAGTTATTGGCAAAAGCAAACGTCCGCGCTGTTTAAGTGGAATAAAAAAATTGCCAGTGATCTACGAAAATTCAAAGAATGCCTGGATGACAAGTAGAATTTTTGAAGACTTTTTGTTAAAGTGGGACAGGGAACTGATGGGAAGAGAAAAAATTCTTTTAATCCTTGACAACTGTTCGGCTCATCCTGTAGTACAGCTGACAAACATTGAACTTTGTTTTTTGCCACCCAATACAACTTCCATCATACAGCCTCTTGACCAAGGAATTATTAAAGCATTTAAAACCCTGTATCGGTCAAATTTGCGACAGAAAATAGTAGATGCAATTGATGAAGAGAAAGGATCGGCTTGCGAAATAAGCAAGAAAATAACCTTGCTTGATGCTATCCATATAATCGCAGGCGCATGGAAAAATGTTTCTGACATATGCATTTTTAATTGCTTCCGTAAAGCAGGATTTTTGAAAAATAATGTTGACATACCAGCAGAAGATGTAGAAGAATTAGAAGCACATTTCGAAGAATGGATTCACATCGATGAAAATTTACAAACATCTGAAGAAAAAAGTGATGATGACATAGTGGCGGAAATTCAGAATGTTTGCAATGAAGAAGAAAATGAAGACGACGTTCCACAAGAAGAAAATTTTCCTACAGCCAAACAGTCGCGAGAAGCCCTAACTATAATTAGAAAAACTCTTGAACATAGAGGGGCATCAGAAAAAGTTTATGGACTATTTTATGATTTAGAAATGGATGTACGTAAACTAATCACAGACTCATTAGCACAAACAACACTGGATAAATTTTTTGCTGTTCCTCAGTAATAGATTACGGTATGTATGAAAATGTACTATGCTCTTATACATAAATGAACGACCTATGAGTTTTACTTTTTATTCTTATTTAATTACATACTAGTAGTATATGCATACATATAGATAATATTTTAAGTTGTAAGGCTTAATTCGTAAAATAAGAAATATTTTTGAATGCAAAACTCAATTTACAAATGTATTATGTATGTACTAATATTTTACTTATATACATTTATCTTTTAAATTCTGTAAAATTGTGTTCAATAGTTAGTATTTACAATGGAAGAACGATATTTAAAAAATTTCCGGATTTAAGAAACAACTGCTTATAAGAAACAAAACGAGCGAAACGAACGTGTTTCTTATAAGCGGCGGTCACTGTATAATAATATGATGCCTATAAATGTCGCTTTTTTTCGGGGACAGGCAGAAGGTATAGGATATAAGAAATAGTAATATTGAATGGAAGGAGTGTATGGCTCGCACGTGTCTGTGAATATTAGGAGCGGATGGGAGAGTATGCCCGCCGATTCCTGTTTCCCATACATGGACGTGGTGCACTTGGAAGGGCAATTAGCTTTGATGGTAAATTAAATAACTTTATAGGTTCTTCGAAGTTTACCGTGTAATTTTAAAATTGATTTAAACGTTGTTTAACATACTGTACTATGTAATCTAGTCGATGTAATGTTTTAAGCAAACATCTATAATGTTTATTGTCCATTATTTTGCTTTAAATGAATGGTTCTCATTTTAGTTTGACCTTTAATGATCCGCCAAATTCGGTCATCCGGCAACCCTAAAATTCCGAACGTGCCGGATTATCGGAAAATCAACTGCACTCTGAACAATAGCAGTAGTGCAGCCGATGCTGAAAAACTATAATTGGGATTGCGCCATGCATGTAAATGGCATTCAAATAATATATACAATTCGACAGAAAATTCAAATTAATTTAGATCTTTTGAAACCTTGAGAAAAATTATTATTATTTAAAGTATTTCTTTCCAAGAATAACTTGCGAATTAAGCCTCATAAAGATATACCTTTTTTTTAATTCTATTGATACAAGAGAACTTAATTAACGGAGTCTTATACTCCACAAATATTAGTTATCAAGTAGTTATTTGACAAAAACCGCTATTTCTTATTTTTTTAATCAAAATTACAAAAAAAATTTTTTAAAAGAACATAGACTGTTTATTATACTAATAAGAAAACTAATAGGATCACGATACTAATTAGCAAATGTCAGAGCAAAAGTAGAAAAAGATTATCTTTTAACTAGGAATGTAATTAAAATACTTAGTAATAATTTTTTGTGGATTTATTTATTTATTTATTGCGAAACCATATTGAACTCCCTTTAGAATTTGAGGATAAACAGGCATCATTACGGAGATTGATGAAGACAGTTTATTTAAAAATATGTGTGTTTGCTTCAGTTTTGAAAAAATAAAATAGTTCCTAACCTTCATTAAAATGTCATGATTTTTTAGGTTGGTTGGAAAGGAAATGCGAATGAAGTAGCGTATTGTTCATTTTCAGCAGTTAAAATAGATGGTTGAGTATGCAGGAACTTCGTGAGATCAAGAAATTAGACTCATTGGATGTGCCCATTACGTGGCTTTCTCTACACAATCAGGATATTATAGAGCGCACAATAAAAGTAACATTTTAATATCTCGAGAATGTTCTGGGATAGTTCTTAAACAATAGCATCTATATATTTTTTGTTGAAAGTATGTGCAAAGCATCGATTCATTTAAAAGAAAAGAATAAACACCGGCTGGACTGGAATAAGTGTTGGTCCCAAATCCAATTTTTGGTATTGCATTGGTATTTATAAACCAATGGTCATTTTTTTTCTTTTAAGTAATAGTTAGGTACTCTATAACTTTCATTTGCATCAAAATGATGGGTTTAACAGCCGATTTTTAACATACAAAAATGCATTCAACGTTTATAAAGGATTCGCCGCCTCACTTCTACTATGAAGAATGCCAGACATTGAACTGCCTGTCATTGAAGACCTTGTAAATAAACTCTGGAAAGATTTTATCAGAAGATCTTGTTTGAACTGGTTTAAGTTCATTCTCCAATAATGACGTCGATTTTTTGGGTTCAATGATTAACACAGTTTACCCTTATTCCTATGAGTTTCCCCCCCCTTTAGTTCAGAAACGTGCAATAGGCCGATGAATATTTAGCAAGATTTTGAGAACGGAAGATAGTTATTAAAAATAATATAATTCCTTTAATTCAGGTTAAAATATTTACAAACTGTTAAATTATTGGATAATAATAATAAGTTTAGATATTTTATTTTAGATTAAACACTTTCATACATTAGAATCAAACCAAAAAATAGGTTGAAAAGTATTTTGTATTTTATTAAAATCTCCTTTTTGCGATGTACTAAAATCACACGGCCATAGCGCTTTCGGACACTATTATGTACTTCATCAGTGGCGAACATGTGTTTAAATATAGACCACAACCGCCAGACAAAATTTACATATTATATGTTTGCATTTTTAAATACGAGTCATTTAAAATATAATTTAATTATAAAATACAAATTACAATAAAAGGAAAAGGTTCATACATTAAATGGTAACCAATAGGAATGTCGTCAAAAAACGAAATAAAGCGATTGTTAAATTTTTAGAAAATCATATAAAGGTTTGACGCGTAGTGAGTCGTTAACCTTTATATGTCACTAGGGTTACAAACCTTCAACATCTTTACCCTAACCTACAGGGTTGATGTGTTCGGGTGCCATTGTAAAGAACATTGCTGACCCAACCGGGAATTGAACCCTGGATCTCCGCACTTGTCAGTCGACGCTCTACCGGTGAGCTACTGGGACGAAATTGTAAGCTCTTAGCGTCGGAGTGTGCTCTGCAATTTTTAAGCGTTTTTTTTTAATTTTTGAAGGATTTTTGATACAATGACCCGATACCCCTGTACCAGTTATAATATACCCTCCGTGCAGAAGAGCAGCATGTACAGTAACCGACTGTTATTGCGATGGAGTTTGGGTCGTATGAATGGGCCGACACCCTTGGCCCTCCATTAAGGAATTTTTGGCGAGTTTATGAAAGTTTCGTTTACAGATGATATGTTGTAACACTATAAAAATAGAAAATATTTTCTTTCAAATAATTCAAGACTTTTTATCCAATCATTTTATACATAAAAATCATTTTTTAAGGAAAGGTAGTTATATTTTTTTAAAAATTCAATGTAATGTGTCAAAATTATGAAAAACATTAATTTAAAAAAAATGTATAGTTGGTAGCAAAAATTTTGCTATTTATATATTTTTGTTGAAAAATGTTCCTTGAAACATCTATTTCTCAAGATCTGCGATAGATAAAAGTTAGAGGATCATAAATCTGGATTCAGCATCCAATTCGGAGGGAAATGGGAGGTTCACTAAGGATTTCTAGTTCAGGTTCTTTTTCAATTTTAGTTTTAAAATATTTTATTTTACTTAAATGAGCAATGTCTCGTCTCAAGATTGGCTAAAGACAAAACTTAGATGATAATTGATATGGATTCAGAACCCAAATCTGGAGGATGTGCAGTGAGTCACTGAGACCTTTCCCTTTCGATTCTTTTCCGGTTCAAAATTTTCCCTTGAAACATTTTATTCTCAAAATGGGCTATAGACAGATTTTTGATAATGATATGGGTCCAGCATGAAATTTTGGAGAGAAGGGGGATTTCCACTTCCGGTTCCAGAGGTGTCGCTTTCGTTTTCTTTCGAAAATGTGTATGAATGTACCAAATAAGTGTACAAAAGAGTATAAAATTTAAAATTGTTTAATAGTTTCGGTGAAAACGAAGCGCATACACACAGCTTGCCACCCTATAAAATCATCATAAACTTCTCCCTGTTTATAAGGCCACAACGAAAAATAAGGCGTCGATGATGCTATAATGATAGAGAAAACTTTTTCAACGCGCATTCTAAGATTGCAATTATAATGCTCCGTCAGTTTGAGCCGATTTCTTTTTTATCACAGCATAAATAATGACACGGACTACCGACGAAAGCTTTATTTTTAAAGGTCCCCTTTTCCTGCAAAGAGGCGTTATTTTGCACTTATTTGCTTTAAACGATA
This sequence comes from Amaurobius ferox, assembly GCA_951213105.1. Classification (NCBI taxonomy): domain Eukaryota; kingdom Metazoa; phylum Arthropoda; class Arachnida; order Araneae; family Amaurobiidae; genus Amaurobius; species Amaurobius ferox. The sequence goes on along the minus strand of OX578146.1, from coordinate 139,322,477 downwards.
CACTCCCCCCCCCCAACCTTCATTAAAACGTTATTTATTTTAAAGTTTCAACCCGTGATTAAGAAAAAAACGAATTCGCTCGTTTCCATCTAATAAAAATGATTATCACATCCGAAGTTTTTCATTCTCTAAAGCAGGGTAGAAAATTCTTTCATTATAAATATCACTCTAAATTAGGAAATCGGATCTTTGAATGGATTGCCATCGTTTTGGATGGGTGTGTATTCATAGTTAACAAACAATCTGATGTAGGAGCACATGACTTCCTTATATAATGCAATGAATTGACTTCTTTCACAGTAAAAAAAATGATATATAAGATTGTGAAGAACCTTTCCCCGACCGGAAATAAAACCTGGACCTACGAACTGGCCAGGCGACGTTCTACCGTTGAGCCACTGGTTTCGAATTGCAAGCTCTTGATATCGAATTGGATGTATAAGATCCATGATATACTGCATTTAAGGTTGAATTGTATATGTGTGGCTTTTCCGGATAACAACATGCAAAACTTTTTCGTACCCAATTAACTTATATTTCGCGCAACTTTAAATTAACAATTATCAAAATTCTTTTCATCTTCAATAAGCCATATATTGAAATATGTAAATAATAAATTCATCCATTAGGCGTTATTTTCATTAACTTGGCGTCATTTTTACATTTTGACGATGTTCGTCCATCGATATGTTCGACAATCGATATGTTCGTCGATCTGGGGCTAAATATTGATAAGTTGGCGATATGTCATTAAATTATTCACCAAGTTCTCTAAATGTATCGACACGTGTTGCAGACAAAAAGGGAGAAGAACCTTCTAATAAGAGTATACTAGAAGGTATGCCCGTCATATGACGGAATTAAAAATTTGTAAAACATTACCTCCCATTTAAGTCACTTTTATCAATGTGGCGATATTTTTATCAATTTTGCGGCAGTTTCGTTAATTTTGTAATATTAAAAAAGTCGCCAAGTTGGCAACATCCCGCTAAAGATATTGAATTTCCATCAATTAGTCGTCGTTTTTATTGATTTAGCCTCATTTTTATCAATTTTGTGAAAATTTCCGTTAATTTGGCAATATTTAGAAAACCGCCAAGTGGAGTTATTCCGTCAAATTTATCACCAAAAGATCGCCAAGTGTTATGGACGGAGAAATAGGTTATTCTTATAGTTGATAAATGACTATTGACGTCCAAATACAAAACTATTACCCAAAGTAACTTTTCTCATGAATGGAACGCGCTAGATCCACGAGAATGATGTCAACAAATATATCGCATTATGTTATATATGAAAAGGGAACCCATTTTACAATAGTTAAGAATTTTTTTCTTATTTTATGCGATTTTTTGACAAATTTATTTGAAAAATGTGCAATATTTCGAAAACGATTCGTGCTAGCGTTCGAAAGTTTGTGTCAATCATTTTCCAAAGAAAAATTCCATAAGGAATGATGATTTCCGCAACTTTTTTAACGGTTTTGATTTTATGATTTTTTTAAAATTTCACTTGAAAATTTTGGGGGGTTCTGAACATTCGATTACGTTTAAAAACAATAGACTTCCAGTGTTCACGGATTGTCATTTTTGTACCCAATTTCGTTCGAATCGTTCCATTCGTTCGTTAGATATCGTCTCCCCACACTGACATTACATCAAAAACGTCTGATTCGTGTTCAGAGATGCTTGAAACGTGGTCTCCCGTCGAAAACCCGAATTCAAATTTTCGACCCCATCACAATCTGTACTTTCCTTATGCATTATACTATGTATATAAGGAAAGTAATATATTGCTACAAATAGCCGAAATCGTTTTCCCTGTATGATAAGTACCCGTGTTGGAAAGCGACATTTACAGTCACCCAGACATCGAAGTCGTTCGTCTTTGGCGACTTGTTGGACGACCTGGCGTGCATTCGGACGAAATATTGCTAACTTGGCGACTGGACGAGTGTGTTTGGGAAATTTTGTAACAAAATCTGGAATTCGAAAATTTTTTAGGAAAACAATACTTTCTACACAATTGTATGAGAAAGTAAAAATAAATATCACTCTGTGCTACTCCCATTTTTATGACTGGATCTTGTATTGTATGGCCCTTGCAAAGATTTCTGAATTCGACATTCTGATGAAACAGCAAGGTTTAAGATCTCCTGAAAACATTTCGAACACTTTTGGAAGTATGTCCATCTGAGGGTGTGCAGTGCAAGTACATACCTGAATGTCTGAACAGGATAATTTGAAAATGAACGTTGAAATTGCTACTCTATTATAAGGGTTTTTAAAGTATTGTTTCTTATGAAGAATTACGATCATTCCGGAAACAATGTTAATGCTGTGAGCATGGGAAACGAGGTATTTTCAATAGTTACGCCTATAAGAGGAAGTAAAATAGATTAACAATGATTGGGGCAGTCGCTATTGTGCGGCGCGAATTTAGGCGATGTTTCTCGCGAATTTTAGGAGGTTTTCTGAAATTTCGCGAATATCGAATATATTCACTCATGTATGAATGTCCCTTATTATTGCTTATGATTGTATGATTGTTCTATTATAATTTTTGTTTCGCGACGCGAATTTGGGGGAATTTCTCGAATGTCAAATATATCGAGTCTTCGGGATCTTTCACTGTATTGTTTGCTTTTTCGTTCACGTAAAGTGAGTGTAAAAGAAAGATACATTTCTGGAACAAAATCGTTTCCCTAGTCACCATTCGTTCTCTTTTCTAAATTTAAACATATGCATAAAGCATTGATTATGAAACACTTTCCAACTCAAGTGCAATGTTATTTAAACATCTCTGAAGTGCGATACATTCAGCGGCGATATATTTTTAATGATCACAGAATTACATCATTTAGTTTACTTGAAAACTTAAAACGTCATCGAAAAAAAAAGAACTTTATTCAAATGGCGTCATCAAAATATATATATCGTCTGGCTCTCTATGTAAAAGCTGTGAATATTTTATTCATATCACTTTTATTCCAGACTCCAGAGCTAAATAGTGTGGCATGAAAAAAAATCAGCAATTTTTATGCAACTCATCTTACAATCACTCGTTTACTAGCTGCATCCATTAAAATGAGGCTTCGTTGTAAAATAATCAAAGTTTGACAACCATTTAAACTCAAAAATAGTGTCATTGCTTTGGCACGAAATATAAATGCACGGAAAATACGCAAAAATAAAACGATTTTAGAACAGATGCAACACTCAATATAAATTTCAAACAACTTTAAAAATCACGATTTTTACACTAGGATAAAAAGACGGATGCCCTATTTTATTTTCTAGTGGGTCACGTGATTTCTTTGTGATATGGATTATATTATTATTTTAATTTTTATTTAAAAAAATACCGAACCTATTTTGCCGAAATTTTTTTATATATTTTATGAGATAATTTGAATACTTCCTAAAATTTTCGAAGCAATTCGTGAATACGCTTAAAACATGTTTGAAAAATGAGGTACCATAAGATTTAATGTATTTCACTTTTTCAAGCCGGGTTCCATCCAAAACTAATTGGGTGATATTATTCATTTACATTTCCGTATCTTCAACAGACCGTCTCAACAATATACTAGAGTTTCATTTTGATAAAGTCATTTTTACGGCATTTATCGTGTTGTTGTTGTTGTTACCCAGACCGTCCGACCTACCAGAAAGGTGTAAGGTAACTGTTTGGACGGCCGGGAAGTGCCACCCAATTTAGACCGGAACCCAGTGGGGGAGGCATCCACAGGGACCGTACCCTCCTTCCCCTACCACCAACCTCTCGGAAGGACTTACGGACCCACATGTTTAACGTGATCGTACTCCGCGTGAACACGGCGGCAGTCTTGGCAGTGGCTGGAATCGAACCCGGGCCTACCGAGTGCAATCCCAGCGCGCTAACCACTGGGCTACCGCGTGAACGGACAGACAGAATGAACAAATTCATAAACACTTTTCAACTATGCTGTGAAGTGTTAAAAATCTGTTACACACAACAGACTGTATTAAAGAAGAAAATCTATGTATGTTTAATACTATGTATTAAAACACCATCCAATTTATTGAAAATCTCGATCTCTTGTAACGGCCTTGATAACAATGCCAGAATGTGAGCTGTTTATAGATGGGAGTATTAGTTTTAAAAATGGTGCTATAATGCTTATTGATTTGCGCAATAGTTACTTGTATTACTGTTTCGTAATTGTTAGACTTTTCTTAAAAATGCTAGTATAGACCTTGGGCGCGAAATGTTGACCCTTCGACCGCTGCGCGAATTTTTGTCTTTTGCCCACGATAAAATAACTGCTCCAACAATGAGCAAAAATGTGGATTAACCGTGATCATTCAAAAGATGCTGAAAAGTTACAGAATTTTTTTATTCTGAAGGAGACGGCTTTTTTTTTTGTACGCTGCATTTATACAAATATTAATAACAATGATCAGTTGGACCATGGAGGTAAAAGCAAGACGTTACAATTTCATATTAAGAAAACGCCCCTATCGTTTGATACAATCATTCAGGGGGCATTGGGATAATATAAGTATATTTGCATCGTATATATTTCTATGGCGAAAGGCCTAAAATATTTATTTAAACTGTTCATTTTGTCAAAATTAATGATGAGCGCAATGCAAATTAGAACTGAAACAATAAAGAATATTCTTACGTATTCAAAATTATTTTACCTTTCAATTTATTTGTATTTCTCTATATTCTGCACTCTAGCCTACAACTATAGAAAAATACTGGTTAATTAGACTCATAATAATGGCAACTTTGTTTTAAAAATAATCAAAAATACATATACTAAATACTACGTCTTTCTGTTGGGTCAACTAGCAATAACAGTTACTTTACTAACACGAGCGACACCTAGATATCATTCTCAAAGCGTTATGGCATTTTCAAGCGTTTCATCCGTAGGGGTTTTATGTCCTTCTTTCTAATTCCACGAGTTGAACACATCCAATGCAGCAGGATTGACTGACTGGTTGTCAACTTGACAAAAAAAGTAAAGAAAAAGCAAACAAAACTCTTAAAATGATATATTTATTGTATTTGCGTAGTTGTGTAAAAATATCGCGTGAGGCTATCGAGGAGAGAAACATTCTAATGAAATACACTTTCGGCCCTCGAATCTTAACGTTCAAAGGCGACTCGTTTGGTTAGGATCGATTTTATGTTCAGAGAGCAATCAAACTCTTTGCATCCATTAATAGTTTCTTCCTGTCTTTCTTAACTGCCAATCGTTAATTGTTTCCTTTTTCAACTCCTAGACGAAGATTTCCCTTCTTTTATCCGGCAAAGGGCATTTTCTCACCAAACGATTGGTATCCGGTAAGATATATTAAGCAGTTGTGTGGGTCCCTCAAAGCACTGGTTTATTTTAAACTAGCAGCATACCCGTTCTTCGTACGGAGTATGTAACATAAACTAACTTATAATTCGCAATCATGTGCAAATTCTGTTAGAATATTAAATTTATGGCTCCTAAAGAGAAGTTTAAGAATATCTGCTCTCACTATGCAAAATTATCTTCACGGGCAGATCTGAAGAATAAAATATCCTGGCCCCTTTTGCAAGCAAATTTACAAAACAAAAGGGATTGAATCAATATATGCAACCCCGTACTACTTATATTGTCGCCGATTAGAAAATATGCCAGTGTGTTAGTGGAAGATTACCCGTATTATAATATGAGTCTCAAAAGTCTTTGCCAAAATAAAAGAGATGACATAATAAATTGAAAATATCAATAATCCTCGTACTCTTTATACCAGGAGGTCGTAATGGATTCCAATATATGCCATTATATATATCAAAACATATGCCAATATACCTGTACTACTTATATTCTCGTAGATTAGAAGATATACCCGTGTATTTGTAGAAGATTACTCGTACAACGTATAATATATGAGTTTAAACAATTTTTGTCATAATAAAACAATTGTATAATAACTTGAAAATATCAATAATCCTTGAATCAATAATCCCCGGAAATATCAATAATAATAACGTTTAAACCTGAAGACCGTAATTGGTATTATACAGTCAAAAATGCTATAAGAAAAAGCAAATCGTTCCTTTCTAAAATATATTTTTATATCCATTTATTTATTATTCAAATTGAAAAAATAATAATTAAAATTAACAGACACATTTAATTTAATTGCGTTTCTGAGCAACATGATAAAAGATAGAATCTTCTTCATAAACTTCGAAATTAAATAACCATTTTGATTTTTTTATACTTTTCATTGTTCAGTAAAAGCTTGTGAAAATAAACCATGGAGATAGATTTCCCATTTAAATCAAGTTTCAAACAATTAATGTTTTCAGAAAGTGACTAATTAGCGCAAAAAATCTCCCATCAAACTCAAAGATAAAGTTTTAATTCACATTCAAACGATTTTCAAGCTTTTCGTTTGGATAAACCACGGAGTTAGAGGGTAGAACTCTTAGGAAAAAGTTTCGTTTTTCATTAATATCTCGACAACCCCTAGTCTTAGATACTCGAAACTTGGGCTAAATTTATGGGGGGATATTTAAAGGCTATCCACAAAATTTCATCAAATTCGGTTCAGCCGTGATGATGAGACAAATGAAAGTTTCGTTTTTAACACTTTACAACAAAGTTGAAAAGTGTTTATGACTTTGTTCATTCTGTCTGTCTGTCTGTCTGTCTGTCTGTCTGTCTGTCTGTCTGTCCGTTAGCACGATAACTGCCGTAAAAATGACTTAATCAAAATGAAATTTTAGTATGTTGTTCAGACGGTCTGTAGGACCTATGGGAATATAAATGAATAATATCACACAATTAGTTTTGGATTGAACCCGGGTTGAAAAAATGAAATACATTGAGCCCTATGGGACCTAATTTTTCTAACATTTTTTAAGCGGATTTAAAATTCACAAATTGCTTCGAAAATTTTAGGTAATAGTCAAATTGTTCCATAAAATATATAAAAAAAAATTCAGCTAAATATATTCAGTATTTTTTTGAATAAAAATTAAAATAATAATTACACATCTTATATGAAACGATCACGTGACCATGATATTAAACGATCACATGACCCACTTCAAAATGAGATATGGCATCCATCTTGTTTCAAATTCGTGATTTTTAACACTTTACAACAAAGTTGAAAAGTGTTTATGACTTTGTTCATTCTGTCTGTCTGTCTGTCTGTCTGTCTGTCTGTCTGTCTGTCTGTCCGTTAGCACGATAACTGCCGTAAAAATGACTTAATCAAAATGAAATTTTAGTATGTTGTTCAGACGGTCTGTAGGACCTATGGGAATATAAATGAATAATATCACACAATTAGTTTTGGATTGAACCCGGGTTGAAAAAATGAAATACATTGAGCCCTATGGGACCTAATTTTTCTAGCATTTTTTAAGCGGATTTAAAATTCACAAATTGCTTCGAAAATTTTAGGTAATAGTCAAATTGCTCCATAAAATATATAAAAAAAAATTCAGCTAAATATATTCAGTAGTTTTTTAAATAAAAATTAAAATAATAATTACACATCTTATATGAAACGATCACGTGACCATGATATGAAACGATCACATGACCCACTTCAAAATGAGATATGGCATCCATCTTGTTTCAAATTCGTGATTTTTTAAAGTTCTTTTTAATTCATATTGAGTGTTGTATCCATCCTAAAACTACTTTATTTCTGCTTAAATTCTGTGCATCTACATGCTAAAACAACACAATGACAATATATTTGAGTTTAAATTCTCATTCAAATTTGATTATTTCTACAATTAAGCCTACTTTTCACCTATGTAAAATGTAAACAGCAAAATATGTAGAATGAGTTGTATTAGAATTACTGTATTTCTTTAACACAAAATAATTCAGTCCATGGAGTCTGCATGGCTGATATGAATGAAATATTAATTGATTTTATAAACAGAAGGACGATATTTTTCGATGAAGTTTTAAGCATAAAGTTTATGAATTGTAGCTCCATGGTCTTAATTTTTAAATAAAATAAATTATTATAGTATTGTGATGAATGAAATGGAGAAAGTTATGAATGAAATCCTGCTTTTATAGAGAGATCCAGGCGTGTTATTTTTTCTATGACGTCATTTGAATTAATTTCAGTTGTTTTCGATGAAGTTTTCAAATATAATAAATTATCGTAGTATTATGATAGATTTAAAAATATTACCGTGGAATGTATTGCATTTTAGAGATATTTAAACCACGCAATTTATATTTCAATGCCGTCTTTTGAATGAAGTTCATTTTTTTCAATGAAGGTTTAAGTTTTCAAATATAATAAATCAATGTAGTATCGTGATAAGTTTTAAAATATTACCGAGGAATGTATTGCATTTTCGACTTTTTGAAATAAAATTGCATTGAAGTTGGAAAGTGTTTCATAATCAATGCTTTAAGCATGATTGATCTTTCTTGTTTATTAATATCTCGAGAACCACTGATCGTAGAAACTCGAAACATAGACTAAATTTTAAGTGGGACTATTTCAGGCTACCCACAAAATTTCATCAAATTCGATTCAGCCGTTCTCCCGTGACGACGGGACAGACAGACAGATTTTCAATTTTATTTATATAGACTATTATTTAAGACCATTAAAGACAGGGAAGCTAAAGTTAATAAAAAAAAGCTGTTACTTTTTACTTTCCCTACAATATTGCAGTTGTATTGGAGTTGATTTGTGTTAATACGTATTTGTTATTGGAGATGACTCAAATGCCTTTTAATCCGATTAACATGAGTTATTTTTATATTTCCTACAGTGTAGAGTATGTGTAAAGGGAAAGTATTGGGACTCTCGAATGGAGGTGGATTGACCCGTTTAGAGAATTCTTAAATACGAATCGACTGAATGTCTGTCTGCACGATAGGTCTCGAATATACACTGAACCAATCGAAGGAGATTTTGAATGAATGAATGAATGTCAGAGGAACCGAATGAACTAAAGAAAGTCATCCAAATTTCTTAATGGCCATAACAGAAGCATTATCCATTATAAATCTATATAAATAAAAATTGAAAATCTGTCTGTCTGTATGTTTGTCTCATCATTACGGGCGAACGGCTGAACCGAATTGAATGAGATTTTGTGGGTAGGGTAGCCTTGAAATAGCCCTACTTAAGAGTGAGTCTATGTTTCGAGTTTCTAAGACCAAGAATTGTTTAAATATTAATTAAAAACGAACCATTAAATCTTCCACAGAGATAGCATTATGCAGACGATATTTTTTTCGCTCATTTATTTGAAGAAAATGATATCATGTCGCTTACCAACAGATTTAAATCCAATGAGTTTATGCGGCAGACGATTTTTATTAAATCTTTTCCGATTTAAATAATAAAGGCATGTATATAAAATACATTTCACCGATATTGCATTTTTGACTGGATTATATCAACTATGGTCTTCAGGTTTGAACATTATTATTATTTATATTTTCGGAGATGATTGATTCGGAGATGATTGATATTTTCAATTTATTACGTCATTGTTTTATTTTGACAAAAATTCTTGAAACTCATACATTATACGTAGTGCGTGTAATCTTCTACTAATACACGGGTCTATCTTCTAATATTCGCGAATACATGTAGTACGACTCCCATACAGTTTGAGCGCTTTTACTTTGCATATATTGGTTCAATTTCGTATCTTTTGTACATTTGTTTACAAACTGGACCAGAATGCTTTATTCTTCAGATCAATCCGTGGAGATAATTTTGTATAGTGAGAACAGAGATTCTTAAACTTCCTTTTAGGAGCATTCAATTAAATATTTTAATATAATATTTTGATCAATACTATCATTTAGTATACTATAGGAATGTGCACATGATCGTGAATTTTAAGTTTCTTTATATTATATACTCTGTACGAAGAATGGGTATACTGTTAGTATATTATAAGACGCGTTTTTTTTTTTTACTCCATGTTTTCCAATATAGGGTTAAAATAAAAAAAGCTTGGACATAAAATGGCTCTTATTTTAAAACTTTTTGGAAACGCAAGATTAACCTTTATTTCCAACTCAAGAACCTTAACTTTTGAAAGAGGGCCTGACGGGAGAAGATTAGTTACAGAACCTATAAAACTAAAAGCGGAGATTTCCGTTATCTCTCTTCAAATGGGCCGCTTTCATGTTTCGGGTTTTATTCTTTCTTAAGTAATTGCATTTCGTATTTGTCCAAGTTTAAAATGAACCATTCGGGTTGTAAAAAAAACATAATTATATATATCAGATCGTTACTTATACGGTCTCATTTGCATTTAGTTAATGGATGGAAGGATTTCCAAGTTGATTTTTTACTCTTTCTACATAGTATCAAAAAAGTGAGAGTGGAGGACTGTCATTCAGGGCGTAGCCAGACAGGGAACAGAGGGGGCTAAGACCTTCCAAGAAGCATACTCAGCCCCCTCTCCCGATAAAAATATTAAATTTTTAGTAGTGATTTCATATGAAATGTTATTCAAATTTTGTATAAAAAATTTCTTTGAGATATTTTTTACAAATGACTTCGCTTTAAAGATTTTTTAATTGAGCTGAATGTGTGATTATACAAATGATATATTTATTTACATATTTAATTTAAAAATGATGACAACAGCATTTAGGATACTTTTGTATCATTGTGGGGTTCACTGTTATACATTATAGAGTCAAAATAAACTGATATGTGGGTAAGAATCAATATTAAGCATTAATTTGAATTTACTTTCAGAATGTTTCTACACATTATTAACAGCTTTATGACTAATCAATGCTTACATTAAGATCAGTTTTAATTATTATATATTAATAGTGATGTATAGTAGCTATATGGATATTAATAATCAGTTCTTAGCTTTCAAATAGAAATATGCAATTATTTGTTAATAATTTATATGAAATGAAATATATAGTAGCAACTATTATGGTTTATAAATGCTAACGATTAATTGTGTTTTGGGTGAGCCCCTCCTTTAAGACTGTTGAGCCCCTCTTCCATTTCGTCTTTGACTACGGCCCTACTCTGATTTTATGAATTTATACGTATTGAACACATTTTAAGATCAATCAACCCTATTACTTGCCTATAAAGAGAGTAGAATATATAGGGAAAAGTATTGCGACGAAGTCAAAAATTTGAATTCGAGTTTTCGACGGAAGAGAAAGTTTCAAGCATCTCTGAACTCAAATGGTAAGTTTTTGAAGCGATGTGTGTGTGTGTGTGTGTCTATGAGTCTGTGGATGCGATATCTTATGAACGAAAGGAGCGTTTTGAACGAAATGGAGGACACATATGACAATCCGTGAATACGGAAATCTTAGATTTTAAGAGAAATTGAATGTTTGGAAGGCAATTTGAAATATTGCTAAAATTTCAAAATTATTTGGCTGTGAAGGAAGGAAATTCATTGCATTATATGCGCGACTATTTTTCACTCCAGTTATTGAAATTATTTTGTGAACTTGGATCCATAAATAACCAAGATGACGTCCAATTTTGTCCTACTCTACCCTGTTAAAAAAATATGAAATTTTGAATCCATTTCAAAGTTTTTGCTCGCATTTAAAAAATTCTGTCTAGTTCCACATTTTTCGTAAACAAAGCTGAATATAAAGTTTCGTGAATATTTGTGGCAGATTTCGTGTACCCCGGACAGACAGACAGACAGATGGACATTATTCTAAAAAAACAGATCAAACGTATTCAGGAGGTCCTAAAACACATATTCGCACTCAAATCTTGAAATCGAAAATTTTCGTGAGAATAATATTTTCTCAATACTAGTATGAGAAAGTCAACATACATGTGTGATCATTAAATATGTGATCCTGTTTTTAGCCATTTTTTGGAGGACTTTACAATATGTCTGGCGATTGGAACGTCGGTGAGAAGCATCTTTAATGTATAGAGAGTATGCGGGTAGGAGTGTCCATAAACAGCCTCCGTAGTAGAATGCGTACAAACGTAAGAGCAAAAGGGCATTATTTTTATCGTAGCTAGTCATGATAAACTGACGTTGATGGCAAATAAAAAATGAAACTAAGCCCATTAAACATCGAAATTTACCTTTGTGCTGAAAATAAGTTTAGAATATTTGAGTAACAATAGATGTGTAAAAATTTCATTTGCTTAAGTGATTTTAAGTGAATGTACACTACTACTCATTTTTGCCGTAGTCATTAGCTAGTGTTATAAAAATGCAGAATTTAATGTAAAATTCTGTAGTGCATATGCGAGCATGAAGGGATAGGTACATAACGAATTTTCTTAAAAAATTCGTGTTTATATTTTATTGAAAGTGAATATTTTATTTTTCGATAAATTAAAAATATCCATCAACAAATGATAAATTTAGATATATCCTACTAAAATGAGTGGCCAAAGGATTATACATTTCTAAAGTAACCGTTTTCAATGCATAAATGATGTAAATTTCCACATTGCTAAGCATACGAGTATTTTGTTTTGGAAACGTAAGGGCGAAATGATTCGTCTAACGTCACGTGACCATGTTTTATACGGTATTTGATCCTTCTGTTCTCAAATGAGCTAAAACCATTAAGCCAGATATTGTTTGGCTTGTAAAGAAAGAAACGTCAAAGCAGTTCTCCGAGGAAACAGTTAACGAGTGGCAGTTAAGAAAGAGGGACAACTTTAATAGTAGAGAAGATGGACGATAAAATAGGTTTTACTGTTCTTGGAACATAAAAAAGACGTCCTTTGAATGTAAACAAAGTAGTAGCATTTGAGGGGAACTGTTACACAAAAATTTACCATTTAGCGTCAAAAAATCGATTCTTTTCCCTTCCTAATCGACTTATTCTGAAAAATCACTTCCCAAAATTCTAACTTTCTATCTCTACCAAACTGCTTTTTAGAGGTGATTTTAAAGTATTCTTTCATAATCCTCATGTCGTGTTCATAAAATGAAAACTTTATTTGAATTTTTCTCAGAATACAAATTTTGCATTTGTTATTTTATTATAACTGCTAAGACCATTTTTACTTTCCTTATATACATAATGTATAAGGAAAGTATTGTGACGGGGTCGAAAATTCGAATTCGAGTTTACGACGGGAGAGCACGTTTCAACCATCTCTGATCACGAATCAAACATTTTTGAAGTGATGTGTGTGTGTGTGTGTGTGTGAAAGTATGTGTGTGTGTGTGTGAGAGTCTGTGGAGACGATAACTGACGAACGAATGGATCGATTCGAACGAAATTTGGTACAAAAATCACAATCTGTAAACACTGCAAGCCTATCTATTGTTTTTATATGCAATCGAATGTTCAGAACCCTCCTAAATTTTGGAGTGAAATTTTGAAAAAATCGTCAAAAAATCAAAACCGCTAATAAAGTTACGCAAATAGACATTTCGTATGTAAATTTTCATTAGAAAACGATTGACATAAATTTTAGAACGCTAACATGAACCGTTCTCGAGATATTGTACATTTTTGAAAAAAATTATCGAAAAGTCATATAAATAAAAAAAAATATTTCCTATTGAGAAACATGTTCACTTTTCATATGTAATACCATGCGATACATTGGGTGACATCATTCTCGTGGATCTAGCTCGTTCCATTCATGAAAAAAGATACTTTGAGTCATACTTTTGTATTTGATCGCCAAAAGTTATTTATCTGCTGTAAGAATAACTTAGTTCTCCGTCCTTAAAGTTTGGCGAAATTTTGGCGACAAATTTGGCCGAATGTCGCCAACTTGGCGACTTTTTGAAATGGTGTCAAATTAACGAAAATCTCTCCAAATGGATTAAAATGACGCTAAATCCATGAAAATGCCGACTCATTGTCGAAAATTCAATATCTTGGAAAGAATATAAGTATGTACTATAAGAAAAACCTATTTTTTTACTGTAAAAGTAGTCAATTCATTGCATTATATAAGGAAAGTCATGTGTTGCCCGCATCAGATTTTTACAAATGGGGTCAACTCGTTTATTCCATTTTAAATCATTCTGTAAAATCACGCCCAAGAACTTAACGTCGGAAGAAAAAAAGAATACTGGAACTATTTATATAAATATTATTTATATCACGAGCAGAATATTTCCTATTAAAAAGAACCCACCTAGCTTTTTCATTATTTAAGGTTAAGAAGTCTGGGGCAAAGCACTCTATGTAATTATGGATTTGAGAATTGACTGGATCGACAATGTTTTCATCAACAAAAATTCTTTTGGAAGCACAAGAAGGAACGTAGAAGACATCATTCATGTAAATTAATCGGACCTCAGACCGAGTCTCGATTGAGGGACATCAGTGAGGATAGCTTCATGGCTAGAACGAACGTTTTGTAATTGGACGAATTGCTTACGATCCCTTAAGTAGTTTTTGAATAAAATATTAGTTATACCTCTAATACTAATGCAGTGGAATTTTGATGAGAGACGTTGCTGATGAATAGTATCAAAAGCTTTTGATAAGTAAAAAAAAAATACCTAGAACCGAATGTTTAACATCAAGATAACATTATATAGTATTTAAGGCGGTTAAAATTGCAAGTTCTGTTGATTTTCGTTTTTGAAATCCAAATGGGTTGGGATAAATAATGTTATTTTTATCAAGAAATTCAATAAGTCTAACACAGAGTAGTTTCTCAAAAACCTTAGCAAAAACAGTCAAGACAGGAATAGGTCTATAGTTTAGAATATTCTGAGTATCATCTTTTTTGAAGATCGGAGAAACTTTACCCATTTTGAAAGGGTGCGGAACATGACCAGATGAGAAGATTAAGTTTCTGATATGGCAAAGAGGAACAGAAAGGGTGATTGAAACGGCCTTTAAAATCTTAGAGTGTCATTCATCATAACCCGGCCCTTTTTTAATGTCAAGACTCTGCAAAACCTTTAAAATTTCATCTGGAGTGACAGGAGAAACAACCAAAGAATTTAAAATATTATAATTGGAATCAGAATTGTGAGAATGTCGATGTGGGATAAGCTTTGATGGATAAGTAATAAAATGGTTATTAAATTCCTGAGCTAGAGTTTCGGTATCTGAAATTTCACCGTCCGCCAGAATTAAGCTATTGAGAGAATTTACAGTTTTTCTTCTGCCTAAAAGGTCATTTATCTTAGTCCATATTTTACTAATGGATCCGTTTGAAAAGTAATCTTGGTAATAGAGTTTCAGTTGCCTATTTAACCAGTTCCTCTAACCTCGGAAAAACTGGCAGTCAACATTTGATTTGGTATTTATGAATTTGGAATATAGCTTATTTTTATGTTTAATGCATTGAAAGTCTATTTGTAATCCAAGGTTTTTTAATATTTTTATGAGTAGAAGTTGAGACAAAGGGAAAGTGGAGGTCATAGCTTCTGATTACTTCGGAAGAAAAATATCATAGGCTATGTGAGGGTTATGGTAGGTAGTGATCAGAGGCCAGTCAATATTTTCAACTGCATTCTTAAATTTTTTTATATTACGATCACTTAAACATCTGACACTCTTACGAACAGGAAAGTGATGATTATTTAGTGTATTATTTACATCAGCAAAGATAAAGATCGGCAGATGATTACTGATATGAAAATCGATGACACCAGAATGATGGCTGAGACAGTTTGTAATACAAATATTAAGTAAAGTGCTACCATGT
This sequence comes from Amaurobius ferox, assembly GCA_951213105.1. Lineage (NCBI taxonomy): Eukaryota > Metazoa > Arthropoda > Arachnida > Araneae > Amaurobiidae > Amaurobius > Amaurobius ferox. The sequence continues at coordinate 139,306,824 of OX578146.1, read as the reverse complement.
GTACGGTCATTCGAGGAGTCGGTAAAGACACAGTATTCAAACAGGAAGAAGAAATAACAATATCGTTAAATAAATTAGTTATCGTTAAATGTTCTTCCAAGGTAGGCGGAGAATGCAATTAAATAAAATTGGGTTGAATTTTGTTATTAATTAGCATTGAATACATTATAATTAAAAAAAAAAATCTGATGACTTTCCTTATATAATGCAATGAATTTACTATTTTTACAGTAAAAAAATAGGTTTTCCTTATAGTAGATATTTATATTCTTTCGAAGATATTGAATTTTCGACAATTAGTCGCCATTTTCATTGATTCAGCGTCATTTTTATCCATTTTCGTTAATTTGGCAACATTTCAAAAAGTCGACAAGTTTATTTTATTTTTATTTTATTTTATTTTATTCAATTTACGTGGCAACTACAGATGAAATCCAGTTACAGTAGCCACACAAGAAATTAAAAAGTACAGAACATAGGATACAAGAATACTAAGTAGTAAACATTTTAATCGCATTGAAACAGGCTTTTTTAAAACAGGCAGGAGTCAAGTTAAATATATCAGCACAATAGGTATTATATAGATCAACAAATTTATAGATAGAATAGCATTTAATGTAGTTGTGTTTAACAGTAGTATTGTGAAAAAGAGTTTTTTTCCTAGTATTATTGACAGGTATGTGAAATTTCAGGCAAGAAAGTAAAATAGGGCAATCAATAGTATTATTTAAAACCTTATAATAAAAAAATCTGATGTGGGCAGCACGTGACTTTCCTTATATAATGTAATGAATTTACTACTTTTACAGTAAAAAAAATAGGTTTTTCTTATAGTAGATACTAATATTATTTCCAAGATATTGAATTTTCGACAATTAGTCGTCATTTTCATTGATTTAGTGTCATTTTTTTCCATTTGGCGAGATTTTCGTTAATTTGGCAACATTTCAAAAAGTCGCCAAGTTGGCGATATTCCGCCAAATTCGTCGCCAAAATCTCGCCAAGCGTTATGGATGAAGAAATAAGTTATTCTTACAGCAGATATACGACAATTGGCGTTCAAATACAAAAGTATTACTTAAAGTATCTTTTTTCATGAATGGAACGAGCTAGATCCACGAGAATGATGTCACCCAATTTATGGCATGGTATAACATATGAAAAGTGAACATATTTCTCAATAGGAAATATTTTTATTTTATGACTTTTTGATAATTTTTTTGAAAAATTGTACAATATGTCGAGAACGCCTTATGTTAGCGTTCTAAAATTTATGTCAATCGTTTTCTAATGAAAAATTACATAAGAAATGTCTATTTGCGTAACTGTATTAGTGGTTTTGATTTTTTGACGATTTTTTCAATATTTCATTCGAAAATTTAGGAGGGTTCTGAACATTCGATTGCGTATAAAAACAATAGGCTTCCAGTGTTTATGGATTGTGATTTTTGTTCCAAATTTTGTTCGAATCGGTCCATTCGTTCGTCAGTTATCGTCTCCACAGACTCACTGACACACACACACACACACACACAGACAATCATCACTCCAAAAATGTTTGATTCGTAATCAGGGATGCTTGAAACGTGCTCTCCCGTCGAAAACTCGAATTCGAATTTTCGACCCCGTCACAATACTTTCCTTATACATTATGTATATAAGGAAAGTAATATATATTCTCATTATCGAGATGGTATCATTATCGAGATGGTCGAGATTTCTTTCGTTCATAATAGGTAAAATTATTATTCTTGCTTCTATATTTAAGTGTCTATCTATCTTAAGTACGAGATTGTTAAAATGGTAATACAAGTAATGGGTTACATTGATGAAATGATAAGAAGTCTGTATTGCCCTCTTGCACAATAAGCAGACTGGGGAAGTAGGGGAAACATGGTATGTTGGCGTAGCTTTCCTTATTTACTTCGGATGTTCTTTTGTTTTCTACACAGCAGCCAATTTATAGGCGGTATGGGCAGTTTGAGTTTAAGAAGTTGAATTCTTCGTGTTGTAGTTTAGGGCTTATGTCCTCAATAGACTCTTTACGTTAAAAGCCAAAGGGTGAGGGAGCTATCATCAGAGGTTGACATCGTTGTATCTCTTGCTAGGACCTGTCCTATGCAGGGCTTAGATAAAAACCTTCGTTGCATCTTCTATCGAAAAATAGCCAGTTGGGGCCAAATACGGCTCGATCAAAAATGTAAGTAGGACGGAAACATAGTCCTCAAAAAGGAATTCTCATTCCGATTCGACGAAGCATGTCAGTGTCTTGATCAGACATAAAATGGTCGACCTCTTGCGAAAATAACAGGACCAGAGTGGTCCGACACCAGGCCGGCCACCTTCGCAATAATGCTCTTAGATTTTTTTTACTTCACTTCTCGCTACGCCCTCCATGTTGCGGTGGCGCTGTCCTGAAGAACCCCATCATTGGCTACTCGTGGACTTCAAGTCAATGTTATGGGTCGTAAACTTTGGTAATACTAAAAACAAGGAGGGTATGATGTTGATTCCCCCCTTGGAGCCATGTGGAGCCATCTCAGAATTCTGTCCAGCTGTATTATTTGGAAGGAGTAACTTTTGCACATTACTTTTGAAAGTTGACAGAAATAATGGCTTCGTCAGATAACTGCCTATTATATCATGAAAGGGTGTAGAATTCTATGTTTTCAGATCTAGTGGGAAACTGGATTTCTGGCTGCGAAGAAATTTCTGACAGTTATGGGTTAAGCATGCAAATCTTACACGTGTTGTCTTTAGTGTGTGTGTGTGTGGGGGGGAGGGGGATCAGATGCTGACTAGTGACTATTTTCGCAAAGTTGCAGCTATGGACTCTCATCCTGCAGATCTGAGAAAGGAATTTGGAATCTGACTCGTTGACCATTGGAACTGTCTTTAGACGTTTTTAAAAAAAAGAAATGGGACTATATAAAATTTTGAGTTGAAGATCTCATTACAATTAAAATTTAATAAAAAAGTTTAAAAGGTTTTAAAGTAAATGTGCATTCATTAAAATTAAGTAAAATGTCATATTCGCTATGACAGACTTACTATAAAATAGTTAGTATGGAAAGCAATGCAAGTCAAAACGTATGTACAAGTGAACACAAAAAGTACGTATACACGTACATAAGATATTTATAGGTTCTCCTTAAATCCGAGAATTTGTATATGTAGTTTCAAATTGGAAAAATCGTTATTCAGGAATCATATGTGCGAACTCTGACCTTAAATAATATATATATATATATATATATATATATATATATATATATATTATGATTTGCTTTGAACTTACATTTGAAATAATTCATAAAACTTTCTGTCGTTAGCAATTTACATTTTGTACAATATCGGAGAAATGCAAAACTTCCGGAATCTTCATTTGGGTGCGGAAAAAAAAAGAAGGAAGAAAAAGATTCGATTTCTTGCATTTCATTAACGATTCCCTTTTTAACACTTCCAACATAGTTGAAAAGTGTTTATGACTTGGATCATTCTGTCTGTCTGTCCGTTCGCAGGATCACTGCCGTAAAAATGACTTTATCAAAATGACATTTTAGTATGTTGTTGAGACGGTTTGTGGGACTTGTGGGAATGTAAATGAATAATATCACCCAATTACTTTTGGATTGAATCCGGGTTGAATAAATGAAATACATTGAACCCTATGGGACCTCGTTTTTCAAACATTATTTAAGCGAAGTTAAAATTCACAAATCGCTTTGAAAATTTTAGGAAATATTCAAATTATCTCATAAAATATATATATATATATATAATGAGCAAAATATGTTCGATAGTTTTTTAAATAAAAAAAAAATAAAAATAAAAATTAAAATAATAATTAAACCCATATTATATAAAGAGATCACGTGACCCACTTCAAAATAAAATAGGGCATCGACCTTTTTTTCCCAGTGTAAAAATCGTGATTTTAACACTAGAACGGCGGATATTTTGAACTACCTAGAACGATGTATAGCGGTCAATTTGACCGCAATAGAAGAAATACAACATACATTTAATTCAAAACCAAAACATCATAGTTACAGCATTTAGGATGTTTCTTCGATTCATTTTTTGAAATAAGCGTTCTTGATAGCGTACGAAAAGTCATAAAATTTCTATGGGCTGGGATGAGCCGTTTTGGAGGAATCGTTTTTCGAAGTAGTTATGCGCTCAAAATGACCGCTTTCGTCATTCTAGTGTTAAAAGTTCTTTTGCATTTATACTGCGCCAACGTAATTACAGTATTTTTCAGTTTAAATGATCATCTAACTTTGATTATTTATTACAACGAAGCCTCATTTTAATGGATGCAGAATGTAAACAAATCAAGCTGTAAGGTGAGTTGTATAAGAATTGCTGAATTTTTTTAAACGCAAAATTATTTAGCTCTGAAGTCTGGAATATAGATGAAATAATTGAAATGTTCATTGATTTTACATAGAGAAGTAGACGATTGTATAGCATTTGCTTTTTCGATGAAGTTTTAATCACGGAGTTAGAAAGTACTTTTACCTCCATGGTTTTATATTTCTAAGTAAAATAAATTATTGTAGTACTGTGCACCATTGAATGTATCGCATTTTAGAGATGTTCAAATTAAATTGTATTTTAGTCGGAAAGTGTTTCATAATCAATGCTTTATGCATGCTTGATCTTTGTTGTTTATAAGAGCAACTGTCACAACTTTCCTATAGCTATTGCAATCCCTTGGAATTATTCATAAAGTCATTGCTTTCCATTGCAACTATTTATAAAGTCGCTTAATTTCACCAAAAAGAAAAAACTTTTGAAGCTCAAGTTAACCTCAAACAGTGTTTCACTCAGCCTTTTTTATGTGAATTCAAACACTATCACTCTACTTTTGACAGTTTTGTAAAAAATATTTATTTGTGACAGTCAGCCGGTTTCATTCGAAAATCAGAATTCTTAAAATGCATTTTTTAAAGTTTTATTATAAATGTATTGTAAAGAAATTCCTCCTTTCAAATCTTCAAGTGACTCGAAATAATTCTATACAATTTACAAATTCTAAAATAATGTAAAAGGGCATTCCATTTTGAGTTTATAGAAAAAGTTCCCGACCATGGCAGCCTCGATGCCCGCGATTGCATCCGAAAGTCAGTAAGAATTTGGAAAATTCAGCTTTAAAACTTTATTAAATTCGATTGAATGTGGCATGGAGTACTCAGAGTACGGCAAGCATAGAAGGAATGTGCACCAATGGCTTATTTCATTTTTGTTTTCCTGGGGCGAATATTTCATTAAAACTTCAGGCGGAATACAAGAATACAGAATAGGCGAGCATTTCCACAGTTCAAGTTTTCATAAAAAGACAAATTGAATGTGAGCAGCTTTTCGAAAAGCTTTCAGCTTTGCCATCATGCCTAATTATAGTTGCTGTGAAAACAACTTGACAGTACCAAGACCATTGAAAAAATGGCACTAAAACATATAGTCTATCTTTTAGACCCTATTAGTCATTAAGAATTAAAATGTTATATATAAATATAAAGGTTTAAAATTAAATCAAGCGATTTCTAAAATAAATATTAAAATTTATACCTTTATTACTTTCCGTACAATACATTGGAATGATGCCGAAATGACAACTCGGAGTTTCCGACGGATTTACGCCTTCCGATGACTCTACAACTCGACTCGCACATGACTTTCCCTGCAGACCCAAATTAATTTTTTTTATTTCTTTAATAATTTATTAAATTGAGTTGAATGGCACACAATAACACAGTTAATTTAATTCAATTTTTCTTTTCATTTGATAAAAGGAATTTTTTTCAAAGGCAGCTTAACAAAAATACAAAAATGCAAAAAGAAAAAAAAAACTTGAATATCTCGAGAAAGGTTAGTCCTCGAGTTGGTCTTTTTCTTTTCCTAGTCAAATATTAAGTATAGAACACATATTTAATGGATACATTTCAGCATACGTAATCTTTTATTTTAGATTTTTGTGGGCCATTTCGTAAAAAAGGGCAGGTTTTACTTCTCCGAATCTTATCAAAATCTGACCAGCACCAGGATATGACACAAGTGACTTCTTATCCACTCAATATTGTGAAATTCGGTGTATTAGTTTTTTTTTATCTAGAGTGGATATAAGCATTTTTTGTCATTTCGCAAAAGAGACAGGTTCTTTATTATTTCGAATGGTACCAAAATCTCATCAGCACCAGGGTCACCCACAAGTGACTTAGCTATAAAATTTAATGAAATTCGGTCCATTAGTTTTTGAGTTAGAGTGGATACAAAATCTTCACAGACAGGCATATAGAACCACAGACACACACACAGACGTCATGCTAAAATACTAAAAATAGTGTTTTCGTATTTTAGAGATCTCAAAACGTGTGGATCCGTCGAAAACTCGAGTTGCGATTTTCGACCTGATTCTAATCCTTTGCCTATACATTCTCATGTATTGCAGGGAAAAGGAAAAACGCGATCTCTTAGTGGGCATATCTGTGTGTGTGTGTATCAGTGTGTGTATCAATGTGTGTATGTATTTGTGTTTATGTATGTGTGTGTATATGTGTGTATTTGTGTATGTGTCTATGTGTGTTGTTGTTGAGACCCAGACCGTTCGACCTACCAGAAAGGTGTAAGGTAACTGTTTGGACGGCCGGGAAGTGCCACCCAATTTAGACCGGAACCCAGTGGGGGAGGCATCTGTGTGTGTATGTATTTGTGTGTATGTGTGTGTATTTGTGTGTGTGTGTGTGTATTTGTGTGTGTGTCTGTGTGTATTTGTGTGTGTGTCTCTGTCTCTCCCTGTGTGTGTGTCTGAGTGTGTATTTGTATGTGTATGTGGTCACTCTAGCTGAAAAACTAATGGACAGAATGTCACAAATTTTAGTAAATATGACATTTGTGGGGGACCCTGGTGCTGATTAGATTTTGGAATGATTTAGAAAAAAGAGCCTGCATTATTTTGCGAAATGGTCTGCTAAAATCGTTTAAATCCACTGTACCTAAAATTATCTTCGATCGAATTTCGTAAAATTTGTAGGCAAGTGGCTATAGGTTAGTTGGGTGTTGAATCGTTTTTAGTATGATTTCTGGAAAAAAAAATCTCTGTCTTGTTTTGTGAAATGGCCTCCAAAGTTTGCGGTAATATAAATAAATGATTACACATGCTGAGATATATTGATTATATATGTAGCGAACGCTCAGAAGGCAGTATTAAATACCTCGAGCTGGAGGTGTTTTTAGCTCAATGCTATGATACTGGCCTACCACGCTTTGGCTCAGGGATCAAACCCCGGGACTGCCAAGTTGGCAGTTTCGCATTATCGCTACATATACTTGTTTTTCATTTAATTTTTGACAAGAAAGCGAATGAGACTAATCCCTTACGACTCTAGAATTAAACCGTTCTCGAGATATTTTAGTTTTTTCGAATTTCTGCCACGTCGCTTTTGAAAAAACGTCCAACGTTCAATAAAAATGAAAATTGAATTAGGATTTGGTACATGGAGCGTGGCGTGTGCGGATGCAGACGATGGTAGGAAGGTTGGACCGTGTACATTCTGATTTATTATTACGTTAATGGAGATTATTTTATGATTTCTATAGTTTAAGAATAAAACCTGTTGTTTTATCAAAAGATGGCTACGTTTCATTCCGACACCTGTACATAGAGTCTAACGAAATAAAATATGGCACACTAGCATTTATTTCAATTATGTGTCATTCGAAATAAATGTGTGACATATTTTCTTTATAAATAAACAAAGAGAGATGCAGACCTATTTTTGCTTCGACTGGCGCCAGACACTCAAATACACATCGTTTCCCGAAAAGCTCTTGAAATGTCTGCCCAGTCAAGTGATATAGCATCGGGAATGGAACTAATAAGAAAATCCGGTTCTATCATGCAACCGACTTATAGAACAGGATAGACGTGTCTAAGCTGTGACTCTTTGGAGATTCCCCTTCTCCCTTCCCGATGCGATTTCGCTTTTATTTCCTGAATCGTTTCGTTTCCGAAAAGATTGTAAATGTGAAAAGTGGATTACCAAATTTAATTTAGAGAATATTATTATATTAGAGAATACTATATTTATTTATTAGCCGCCTTTGGCAACCAGTCTGTTCGCTACCCTTGAAAATTTTGACCGTGGCAAACTCGCTGGCGCGACTTAGCAGAAAGGTGTAAGGTAACTATTTGAACGGCCAGGATGTACCACCCAATTTAGACCGAAATCCAGTGGAGGTGGTATCCACAGGGACAGTACCGTCCTTCCCTTACCACCAACCTCTCGGAAGGACTTACGGACCCACATGTTTAACGTGACCGTAGTCCGTCTGAACACGGTGGCAGTTTTGGCAGTGGCGGGAATCGATCCCGGGCCTACCGAGTGCAATTCCTGCGTGCTAACCACTGGGTTACCGCGCTCTCCGCGACAATCTCCATAACTGTCTTTTTATTCACCCAATTTAGACCGGAACCCAGTGGGGGAGGCATCCACAGGGACCGTACCCTCCTTCCCCTACCACCAACCTCTCGGAAGGACTTACGGACCCACATCTTTAACGTGATCGTACTCCGCGTGAACACGGCTGCAGTTTTGGCAGTGGCGGGAATCGAACCCGGGCCTACCGAGTGCAATTCCCGTTCGCTAACCACTGGGCTACCGCGCCCTTAACCTCCTGGAGTTAACAAAGTTTGGTTTAGTTTAATGACGTTAAAACTAATAATGAAATTTTAAGGCACCGCGACAATCTCCATAACTTTCTTTTTATTTATTTTTTTATTTCTTCATTATTTAAGTTTTTCATTAATATTATTAAAAATATCCTCATTCCAAATTTAAATATCGATTTAAAATATCCATAAATTAAAATATCCATTTAAAAAATCTATATCGTTGTATCATTTAAAATATAACTATAATAATTCCACCAGATGTATACAACACACATGCTAAGCTCTTAATTCATTTAAAACTGGAAGCGCGGTGTCCGTGGAAACGTGGAAAAAACTTCTGCGGAAAATATCACTCTAACCCGATGCAACGGTGTGACGTCCCCCCATTTCTGGGCTGGGCTGTCGGGGAAGAATCGGATCTTCGCCGAGAAATATAAAATCATGACGTCTTTAAAATTGCGATCCTGCGGGCAATTTTTATTATTTCTTGACCAGATTGGACTTGTAAGAATGCCAGATCTTTGAGCTTTCTAAAAATGTAAATTATTAGTCGAAATCATGAGTAGTTTTTACGATGGGAGGATTTAAAAACGAAAGTTAGTTTTTTTAACCGAAAGTGACTTTTGTTTTAAAATCTTTAAAAAATATTAGAAATCGAAATTGAGATTTAAAATTGATATATTTTTACTCGCAAATGTCTGCTTTTTCTGGTGGTGTGATTTTTTTTCTACGACGTCTGGATGGTGGAGAAAAAAAGGGGAAAAAACGGTCGAAATCGCATAAGACATTAAATAACTAAAAAAGTAATTCAAATTTTAAAAATCGGTTTTCACGTGTTCCCTTCCCGCCCCCCCCCCTGGGTCACCGATTGCCAAATTTTGTAGCTCTCCGACGCGCGGTCGCTGAACGTATAGTGTATAAGACACATACACACACACACAGACATTGCCTTTTATTATATAGAAGATAGGTGTTTAGACGTTTTTGATACGGAATTTTTTTTTTGTTAATCATAAATTAAAATTTTAATATTGCAACAAACGTATCCACTTGTAACGAAAGTATCCTCCAGAATCGTGGGTGTATACGCAGGATACGAGAACGAGTTCAAATTTCCGGATAACTTACGTTTATTCACAAGCACAAAGCAAACAGGAATACTTTACAATAAACATTTTAATATGTGAGATCAGAAATAGATCTCACATTTGATGAGACGCTTTTATGAATAAATTTATGGTGGCCGGAACGGCGAACAAAGCTTGTAGTCTGGCTGTCACCGAATTTTGTTACTCCGTGAACCTAAAGGTCAGAAGACCATAAATTTTGGGGGCCATAACAGAGTGGCTGAGCTGGGCCTTACGAGATGGGGAATGGTGCCATTGGGTAAATGTGGTAACCAAAAAAGAGGAAATGTTTAAGTCCTTTAAAGTTATACTTTTAAATATTAAATTCATTAAGATTGACATGGCCGTTAATTCATATATAGTGGATTTATTATTGAAATCGTACATTGCTAGTTGTGCCGCTATATAAAACCCTCCAATTATTTACCTTTCGTGTGAGTCCTGTAAAAGAATAATTATTTAATAAAATGCTAAATGGATCACACTAATTATTCATATTATTAATTATATGCTTAACAACAATTATTCTCATTAATCATTGCGGCGGAGGGGACATATGTGACCAGTATTATAAAATTACTATCATGTGTCTATGACCTGTGATTTTTAATGAGCACATACCTTCAAATCTGTCTTGGGCTTTGATCATATATCAAATGCTTGCATCAGTTATTTGCACCGCCATAACTCTTTGGTGTGTGGCTCCTTCTCGTACATCTGATTGCACTCCACCTTATATAGATCTAGCCAGTATTTTTGGAACATTTGCACAATTCTTTAAGTCATGTTGTACAAGCTATATGTGCACAAGTTGCACAAATCTGTTCACGTCCTTCTTAAGTCAAAAATCTTCATTGTCTGCTTGATTCTCGGATCACAGGCTGTGGTTCTCTCGTTGGGGGGGGGGGGGGGGTAACTCCCTCTTTTCTTCCATTTGGCGCATTGAGTTTGACATGACATTTTCTTTTTTTATTGGTTACTCCTTTACCCAATGGCACCATTACACATCTCGTAAGGCCCAGCTCAGCCCCTCTGTTATGGCCTCCTAAATTTATGGTCTTCTGACCTTTAGGTTCACGGAGTAACAAAATTCGGTGCCAGCCAGACTACAAGCTTTGTTCGCCGTTCCGGCCACCATAAATTTATACATAAAAGCGTCTCATCAATTGTGAGATCTATTTCTGGTCTCACAGAATTTAATTAAAATAAAGAGAACGTGAATATAAGTCTGCAGGGAAAGTCATGTGCTGCCCACATCAGATTTCTTGTTATTCTATTAAGGGTGGAGTGTTTTGAGATTTTAAACTAAAAATATTGAGGTTATTCGCATTTTGATATAGATCAGAACTGCCCCGCGTGTGTCAGAATCCTAAAACAATTATATATTCTGAAAATGGTCGGATATAAGATATTAGATTATTATTGAAATATTGACTGAGAGTTTTATTCCCCTATTTATTGAGATTTTATTGATTGATAGTGTTGAGCTATTTTGAAGAAGTTATATTAAAGTAGCATTGCTATTAAGCCAAAATCATAGAAATGTTAAGTATAACATAATCTAGTAAATCTTAAATAAAATTTCGATATATACATAAAAGCCATAGGTGATAGCATTTAACACCAAACTTAACTATAACTACATAATAAATATAGGGAGATAGATAGGGAGAAGTTCAGAGATTCAAGATCAAGTATCCAAACAAATTTTGAAATTCATTTTACAAAGTATATTGAATTCAAACTGTTTTGTATTTCGAGTTTTCAGGTGAAAAAAACATTGCAAACAAAAGAAAAATATTGTATTATATACAGGGTTTAATCTTGTTTGATAATATGAAAATCCGCTGTTTTTACAGTTTGTTAAAATTCAGTTTGAAATTATTTCTTTTGGGTGACTTTGAGAGATGAAATGAAAATGCCATTGGCATAACGATCATTCGTAAGGACTCTTGTATCCATATGTAACCTAATCATGCGCTTTAAACCGTCTTGCAATATATGTTGATCCCCTTTGGTGTAATAATGTCCTCCTTCCTCTTTGCTTATACACAGTAAAACATTTTGCAACCTTTGCTCATTTTTTTCCGCTACTTTGATCATTTCGGCAAACCAACAGAGAAGCCTCAATACAGGCGTTCATAAAAATTCCAACTTCATTTCTGAAATATTCAGTTAATTATCGTCTGCCAAAGCGTTATTTTTGTATTTATATATACATGTTATCATAACTATCAGGAGCCTTACTCCCTAATACGGACAGCTGATTCTCCAGAATAGCATGCTTGCAAGTGTTTTACATTGTAGGAGACAACGTCGGCCTAATACATACAGTAGCTTTGGTGTAGCCATTTCGTAGTCATAACTAGTTTTGAAATTTCCCTTTTCCTAATAAAATATCTATTGCTATATCAAAAATTGCTATATTGTATCATCCGAAAATCATTAATTTTGAAAGTAAGCAAGCGTATCCATTATATCCAAGTAGTTCAAAATACTTTACATTAATCGAAAACGATCATAATTATTGAATCTATCATATGGAATCCATGTTTGGAAACATGTCTTAATTGTAATAACGGAATCTTTTATTCTAACAAAAATAGAAGGGAAGCGTTTCATTAGAAATTAATTTCGAACTTTGATCTTACTTTTTAGGGCTGTTTCGACCCATAATTCTTACTTTTAACAACAAATTCATTGATATGGTAAACCCATAGATGGCTTATCAATCATCACCTACTTCCTATCAGAAAAGAAAATGTACATAGCAACTGATTTAAGAGAAAGCGCCCGATTAAACAATTGTTGAATATTGCGTCAATATTTCTGAATTTGTTTATTGTAAATTTTAAAGGTATGAGAAATAATAAAAAAATAGAGAGGCGATAAATTGTCTGCTATAGATCTTTGGAGAAAAATTGGATTTCTCGTTCAACGTTAATGCAGAATAGTTTAAATGCATAACAGATGTGTTTGGCTGCATGCATGTTCACAGAAAAGAAATTAGGACCTTGAGAAATAAACCTTGTTTTGTAAGGGTTAATTATTAAAAACTACGTCGGTAAAATTCTGAATGCTGTTAAGGGAATATTAATGTAAGGGCACTGATATTGGGAAAATGGAAGTCCAAAACTTTGAAATGAAATGGCATGAAAATTCGCTTTTTAGAACCACGACAATGCTCAGAGATTTAGTGTTGGTAACAAAATTCCGAAATATTTGCGGCAACAATATGCATGTATATTTTGTAAGTGCTTGTCACCTAAAAGAAATATGGACTAATATGTTTCTAAAAAGAATAGGTTAGTAATTTTTAACAAAATCAAGATTGGGTCGTCTGGATACAGTCTCGCTTTTTCTCTTTAAAATTTTGTGCAGAAATATAAGTCATTTATAAACGATTTAGATGTCAAAATATTTTCTAAAATAGAAGGATTCAAATTTCAAAGATTTGCACTACAGTATTTGCTCTACATGTGAGCAACTCTTCCGCTTCCCAAGGGCGGGTGCCATTTTCTGGGTTCTCTCCCAGCCTATTCAGAACCTCTAGCCATGGTCGGTAAACTTCTCTGTCCCACTACTTGCCAACGTGAATTTCAATGCCAGCTTCCATAATATAGAAATCTACTGGCCCCATGGAAGAGTGCTCGAGTGAGAGCTTTCTGTCACCAAATTCCGGCCAGTAAGCTGTTCTCAACTTCAATACAGGTCGGAATGTTTCATTATATGTCGACTTATTGGAAGCTACTGTGCGGCGGCCTGTAAGATGACCAAAGTTTTCTTCAAATCTGTCTTCCGCCTGTTTGCTGACAGAGTTCACGACCTTCACTTGCTCCTGTGCGGTCGACTTATAATGAAACATTCGACTTTTCATCTCTTCTAGCTGTTCAACGACCTCTTGTAAATTCATAGGGCATTTTCTTGCATTGTCAATCTGGGCCTTTATTTCACTAGTGAACCCTGATTGCCATTCGTCTCCAATGTTAGGTTCTTCAATTGGTTCTTGTACATCGTGAGACTCGGCTGCATACTTACTGTACCAAAAGATCTCACATTTATTTTTATCTGAATGATTCTCAACAGACGGCTCTGCTTGAGAGTTGTCTTCAGGGAAACATGCTTCCCACGTATCCACTTCTTCTCCTGCATTGGATATGTTTTCTCTCACAACACGGTTTTGGCACAGAAGGCTCTCACCAAGCGTAGACTTCACAGGATTATGCTTCAGCTCTTCCAACGTTTCCGTGATTTTTTGGAAATTCATGGAAGCTTTTTTGTTGCTACTAATTTCTTGATCACTTTCAGTCGTAAATCCCAATATCCAGTCACCACCAGCATTTGAATCATTAACTGACTCTTCTACTGCCAGAGACGCATCTGAACACTTGCCATACAATGTGGTCTCACTCTCCATACTTTCTGAAAAGTCCGAAGAGGTCAATCCTGCCTGATGTCTGTTGTCTTCGGGAAAAACTGCGTCCCACCTGTCCATTATTTTTTCTTTTGTATTGAAATCCTCTTTCTTTTCATCATGAATTTGGCACGGAAGGTTCTTGTCAGCTGTTGTCTCTTTTCTGTCGCTTTCACGCTCTTGTCCACGTTCTCTTCGGTTTCCCAGAAATCGTCTGAAGAATTTGGCACCCGCTCTTTTGCGTTCATGGAGATTGTTTCGTTCTTCACATAGATTTTCATCCTTCTTGAGCTTGTCTGCATCGCCTTTCTTGAAGACCTTGCTCCTGCAAAACACAGAGAAAAACATGAGGCATTAATTCTTTAATATATACAATCGTAATTACAAGATTAATGGTTCAAATATTTCTGTTGCGAGCTTGCACGATCTATTTCGAGATCTGACAATGAATTTCTAACAATGAATGACCTAACAATGAATTTCTAAAATGCATTATTGTAATTAGCAGAAACAACAAGCACACAATTATAATAGAAGGTCTTTATTTCCCTTCTTATAAGACGTACAAAATTTAAAAAGGCCAGAGCGCTTTCGAGCGTAAATACGCTCTTCATCAGTGGCTACATGGAAATAGAAACGATCGTTCATATATAGACCAGAAAAGGTGACAAATTTGCATAAATACAATTATCTATAAACATACGTTTATTTAAGGAGAATCCAAAATACAAAACATTTTGCACAGATTTAAAAAATTGAGCATAAATCACGAAAAGTACAGTAAAAAATTCTTGCAATTTTATTACAGAAATTTCAAATTCAAATTTTTTTTTAAAAAATAGGGGGCAGTCAGGCCCAATCCCCAAGAGGATGACGTCAAAGATAACTGTGAAGTAAATTTTGTACGTCTTATAAGAAGTGAAATAAGGACCTTCTATTATAGTTGTGTGCTTGTTGTTTCTGCTAATTGAAATCAGACGTGATGCCAATTTATTTATTTATTTATGCATTATTGTAATTCTGCTAAATTTTCTTTTCATATGTTAATGTGCTTTTTATCTTATTCATTTAGAATTGCGAATCTGTTGCTATGGTAACTATCTAAACATCTTTTCATGAAATTTGTATGAAT
Organism: Amaurobius ferox; assembly: GCA_951213105.1. NCBI lineage: Eukaryota > Metazoa > Arthropoda > Arachnida > Araneae > Amaurobiidae > Amaurobius > Amaurobius ferox. The sequence continues at coordinate 139,291,474 of OX578146.1, read as the reverse complement.
GTATCCCACCATACTATAATATTATTGGAGTTTAACATTACGTAAATTGTAATTTTGGGATTTTGGCGACTCCATTTTTTGAACAAAATGACCTATTTATCGCTAGAGTACAGTAAACATTAAAATGTCAGTAGCGCACTGTATAATTATCACGGAAAAATAAATGAGGTACATTTCGTGGCGTCAAAATATAAATATATCAAAACGTGTGTTTTCTTGTGAATGGAAAGCGCTAGATTTACGAGAATCCTTAATGCATTCGCATAATTTTGACTATCAAATTATGTAACTATAGCTAATAGAAAAAGGTTTATTTTTATTCCATGTTCGAATGAAACAATAGCTTTTATGGTTTAAAGTCATTCGAAAATTGTGGGAGCCATCGAACTTTTACTCGCATCTATAATCAACAGATTTCCGATATGTACACATTCAGATTATCTTTTAAAATTTTGTTCGAAATTCTCCTTCTTTGTGAGCTCTATTCTATTCGCAGACACTATTAAATATGCGGATTGTTTCAGATTTTCAAAAAATTTTTGAAAATAGCATTTATCCAGTCATAGAAAAACCACAGTAATCTATTACGTAAAGATAAAAATTATTTTGTACTACGGTTATCATTGGAAAACGAATATTACTCTTTTCAGAAGTCCGACCGAAACCATTCCCGAGATAGAGAATGGTTAAAACCCATTTTGTGAATAAATATATCAGAAATTTATATGAAAGGTAATTGAGGATTAATTATCTTTGAATTATTTGGTTTTCTATTTTATAATAGTATATGATAAGTTTATTCACTCTATTAGTAAGAATGTGACATGTTGTATTCACAGGAATAGACTCAAATGGTTTTGAATTTTGATACAAACTCAAAATCTCAAGTGATATCTCAAAAATCTTTAATTAAGTATAAAGCTATTTTTCATTAGATTTTGTGCGTTAGAATAAAGATATAACTTTATTTTTGACCTATGACTTCTCTAGAAATATTTGATTACAATGTACGGGAATGCCAATGAAACTGGAATATGACTATTTATGATATAAAAGCCTTAATTTATCTGTCTGTTTATCTATCTACTAGGTAATCTCGGGGAATGCTTGGCGAATTTCTGGAAACAAATTTTGGCGGCATATCGCTAACTTGCCGAGCCTTTTTAAATGCTGCTAAATTGATGAAAATATTGCCAAATTGATAAAATCGACTCTAAATCAATGAAAATGACGACTAATTGATGAAAATTCAATATCTTGGAAATAACGTAATAAACGACTATATGAATAACTTATTTCTCCGCCCATCCGTAATGCTTGGAGAAAAATTTGGCGGGATGGCGCAAAACTTGGTGACTTTTTAAATATTGAGAAATTGACAAAAATGTCCCCAAATTAATAAAAATGTCTCCAAATTCCGTCATATGACGGACAAACCTTCTAGTATGCGCATATTATTTTGATTTGAATGTTGTAGATGGTTGTCTTAGTCATGAATTCAGCTTTTAATAGAAATTTAATAATAAAGCTTTTTGTTTTGAAATCTGGATAATTCAAAATATAATTTTCAATTTGAATTTTGGGAAAACAGCAGTTAGAGCTCAAATCCTATAAGTTTCATGTATCAAAATGTTTGCCTTTAATTATATTTGCCGACTAATACATGGAATACAATGATTTTCAGATGTTTGAATTTTTCCTGTACATAATTTTTGCCAATTTACATTTGCGTAACCGTCTGTTATGACATTTGTATAAATTATACCATTTTTGAAAGTAAATATACGCAGTTTGCAAGTTAGATCATCGTAAATGATAGTTTTAGCATTTTATGTTTTAAATTTAAGCGTGAATTAGCTATTAAAGATTATTAATAAATGCTTAAAATATCAGTTGCACTTTTATCCCAATCAACGGTTTGTGTCTCTAACGTAAAATTGAAGTTTCTGTATTATCCTACCTGATACATATGAACTTACAGCTTCTTTCTACACCAGTTGTATATCTTCCCCATTCTTAATTTTTTCTGTCGATTCAAAATGAACTCAAATGTTTTATAAAATCTTTGTCCAGCAGAGTTTGCTTTTCTGCTTCCTAATTCGGCGAAATCTTTTACTGAAATGAAGTTGCCATTCGATTTTTGATAAAAGTTACATTTCGCGATGCCATTAGGAATGATGAAATAATGACTAAGGATGTAATATTAGAAAAAGGTATCGATTAATACATGGAGTTAAATGCTCTCTCTGTACATTTACCTCCATGGATTAATACTTAACCTTTCCTACTTTTTTAGAAATTATGTATATCTATATTGACTAGAGCCATTGGAAAAACTTGAAACTTCTATAAACTATAAAGTCTATCCATTTAAGTTTATGAGTAATCAAAGACTAAAATTTTTATTCATAAGATCATATGTTTGAATTTATATCATGCAATTTTGTAGAAGAAATTGAAGATTTTTTTTCTAAATTTTACATATTTTAATAAAAGTTTTTCTGAATTGATATTTAAAAGTGATTTTGTTACTATGGATACCATCTAGTCAAAAGTGTGAGGATGGATTTTTGGACATAGATCATAGTCTAGTAACTTTCACGTTAGTTTTAACGCCGGTATAAGAAAGTTTGCTACTGTCTCCCAGGCAGTATATTCCATATAATTAAACGTATTTAATAATTAAAAAACAAAATTTGCATGAAATGTTATTGGTAAACAATTAACATCTTGTAAATTGAAATTGAGCGTTTTGGCGACTTTCTTTTTATAACAAAAGAACTTATATATGGCTAGGGTCAGGAATCAACATCAAAATAATATTAGCATTTTATTAGTATTTCGAGAAATAAATTAAATTGAGTGTATTTTTTAGCTTTGAAATGGAAAACTGCCAATGGCGTCTTTTCTTGTGAGTGTAGCATGATAGATTTGCTAAATCGATGTTATTGCATCGTTAGTATATTTGTATCTTGCTGACTAAATCAAATTTTTTTATTATTGCTAAAAGTTTTATTTACTTTTGATATAGTTAAAAAATTTATTTTACTTTTAATACAGCTGAAAATTTCAATTACTTTTTACATATTTATAAGATAAATACTTCATAATCAGAGAAGTATCAGAGGGCAATACCTAGAGAAGGGATTCTGCCAGCATTCGAGAGTTCTATTCCATAGATTGTGCATAAAATATTCGTTATGGACGGACAATGCGAAGTACATCCGCCATTCATAAGGAAGTGAAATTAACATTTGCCTGCATTTCGGGATCTTTTTTAACTCGAAAATTGCAATAGGTAGGAAGATGAAATTTTGCATGCATACGTAAAATTGCACTCAGATTTGCAGAAAACCCTAATATGCGCGTATTATTTTGATTTGAATTCTGTAGATAGTTGTCTTAGTTATGAATTCATATTTTGATAGGAATTTAATAATAAAGCTTTTTGTATTGAAATCTGAATAATTAAAAATATAATTTTCAATTTGAATCTTGAGAACATAGCAATTAGAGCTCAAATCCCATCCGTTTTACGCAACAAAATTGTAGTATTTAATTATATTTGCCGACAAATACATGGAGGACAATGATTTTCAGATGTTTGTAACTTTCTTTTACACGATTTTTGCCAATTTAATTTTGTATCTATATTTTTGCCAATTTAATAACCGTCTGTTATGACATTTATATAAAAAATACTATTTTTGAAAGTAAATGTATGCAGTTTGCAAGTTAGATCATTGTAAATGATAGTTTTGTCATTTTAAGTTTTAAATTTAAGCGTGAATTAGTTATTAAAGACTATTAAGAAATGTTTAGAATATCTGTTGCGCTGTTATCCCGATCAACACTTTGTGTCGCTAACGTAAAATTCAAGTCTCTATTATCCTATCTGATGCATATGAGCTTACAACTTCTTCCTACACCAGTGGTATATCTTCCCCAGTCTTAATCTTTTCTGTTTATTCTAAATGAACTCACCGGTTTATAAAATCTTTGTCCAGCATAGCTTGCGGTTTGAATCTTAACTCTGCAAAATCTATATATACTAATTGCCAAGTGTCCGTCTATCCGTCTGTCTGTCTATCTATCTATCTGTCTGTCAGGCTTTTGTTAGGCGTTTCCCAAACAGATAGAGACTTGCAATTTGGTACACGGCTCGGTCGTTCGATAAACACCCCTGGAAAATGTTCTCTAGAGGAGGTGCTCCACGCCAGAACGTTCGAAAAGTGAAATGATAGGAAAGCACGCTTTGCGATAAGATAGAGATTTCAAATTGGGTGTATAGGTAAATCGTTCGAAAGGAAGAAAATGTGCAATTTCAGATTTCCAATATTTTCTACTTAAGGGGGTGCCGCATACCAAAATGTTCGATTTACCGAATAAATGAGAAAAGGCTCTTTAAAATTTGATAGAGGCTTGAAATTTGGTATATGGGCTAATCATTTGACGAAAACACCCAAGACGAATATAGTTCTTCAAAAATGTTCGTTTAAGGGGGTGCTCCAGAGTAAAACGTTCAAAAAGTGAATCGATAAAAATCCATGCTTTAGAATGAGATAGAGCTATCAAATTTTGTGTAAGGGTAGATAGTTTGGAGGAAAGAAAATGTACAATTTCAGTTTACCAATATTTTCTACTTTAGGAGATGCCGCACACCAAAATGTTCAAAGGAGAAACGCCCTTTTTAAAACGTGATAGAGGCTTGATATTTGGTTTACGGGCGAATCATCTGATAGAAATCACAAAAAGAATAGATTTTTTCAAAAATGTATATTTAAGGGGGTGAGTACTCCACACAGAAGCATTCGAAAGGTGAAATGCTAGAAAAGCATGCTTCACGATGAGATAGAGACTTCAAATTTGGTGTACTGGTAAAAAGTTGGAAAGGAAGAAGTATGCAATTTCAGTTTTCCAACATTTGCTATTGTAGGGGGTGCCGCTCACTAAAATGTTCGATTTGCCGAACAAATGAAAAACGCCTCCTTTACAATGTGATAGAGGCTTGAAATTTAGTATATGGGCTAACCATTTGACAAAAAAACCAAAGATGAATACGGTTTGACCAAAATGTTCATTAGCGGGGTGCTACACAGAAAAACGCTGGAAAGGTGAAATGATAGAAAAAAACATGTTTCTGGATAGGATAGAAACTTCAAATTTGGTGTACGGGTAAATAGTCTGAAAGGAAGAAAGTGTGAAATTTCAGATTTCTAATATTTGCTACTTTAAGGGGTGCCGTACACTAATATGTTCGATTTTCCGAATAAATGAGACAGGCTTCCTTTTAAATGTGATAGAGGCTTGATATTTGGTATATGGGTCAATCATCTGATAAAAACCCAAGACAAACAGAGTTTTTCAAAAATGTTCATTTATGGGTGTGCTTCACAGAAAAAAGTTCGGAAGGAGAAATAATAAAATAGGGATGCCTCGGGATAAGATAGACTTTAATGTGATGTACGGGTAGATAACTCGAAAGAAAGAAATGCGCAAATTAAGTTTCCCAATATTTTCTTATTTAGAGGGGTTCTGTACACCAAAATATTCGATGTGTCGAATAAATGTGAAGCGCGAATTATTAAAAAAATGACATTATTCAGGGACTGTTTATTACGAGACCGTTGATTTTCAACGGGTATTCGGCTAGTCGATAATAAATAGCGTTATTTCAAAAATTAGGTATAATAGTGAAAAATAAATCTGCTTAATGGGGAACGACAGCTGATAAAAGTCATGTTATTTTTAAATCGTTGTGTGGTTATTTTTTCAAATAAGTACGCGTACTTACTTCTTGCCTCCGAAGAAACGTTTAATAGCTTTCCAGACCTTCATCACTTAGAAATGTAATCTAATTGCTTATCCAATTACGAGTTTTAGATTTTCAGACGAGCGGCTTGAAATTTTATCAGAAAATGACCCCCGAACAATGTAAAAATATAAACATCTCGCATTGGCTGCGAATATTCATTGTGACGTCATACATGCATTGTTGACTCCAAATGTTTAAATCTTTTTATTGTTGAGACTGCGCATTGTGACGCACACGCTGTGTTTTCAAACGCAAACTGAACAGGATATTTTTGTTTTAAACGTAATCATAATTAACTACTTAAATACGACCGTTTTTAATTTAAATTTCACCCTCGTGTTGATGCGAACTGAGCAGAGTCTATTGGCCATCTTTTCAAATCATAGTTTGCTTTTTAGCTTGGACATTCATCGTTCATTTGCGAGTGCCAGGTTCTCAAATCATTGACGCTCAGTACGGTGCAGTTTCCTTTAAAATCTCCTTCTCTGAACGAGACTGACTCTATTCGCGTGACAGCATTGCCATTTCTCTTCGGAATTTCATGAATAGGACAAAAGAATTAGATGCAACATGTTAATACTTACAATAATTGTACAACGTGCTTGTGTCTTTCCTGACCGTCTATAGATGAAGTTTTTCACAATAGAACCTAACCAGATTTTTAATTTCTTCAACACGGGTGGAGAAATAGGTGTCCTGTCGAGAATTATTTCAAGACATTTAAGAACAAAATAAAACTGCGACTCACTCTTAAATCACTTTCATATTTAGAAGGTTCAATATTTGTAAACTACTTATGGTATCCATTAAGGGACAGAACTTAACAGAGCAGGATTTAGGATTATTTTACAGGAGGTGAACGAAATTTTAGAAGGTCAAAAAGTATCTCCAAACCCCCCAGAATCCCTCCGGTGATCAAGAAGGCAGGATTTTTGCATACTTACAATATTGATCATGGAACAGAACCTAACTTTTTGCAAAGTATAAATTACAATTGAATACTGCATAAAATTAGGAGTCGCTAAGATATATAAAAACAAAGTCGTCCCTTTTCCTTCACCGTTCAATTGGGAGTGAAAATACCCCAATAAGAGGGACAATTGCATTACTGCACTCAAAAATTTAAAAACTCCCCCAACGCTCTCTCTCTCTGCAGTGAAAATCGTCTTTTGAAGTTCAACATCCACGTGACTGAAAACAATTTGACACATGTGAAAAATACTCTGAAACCCGTCTATCCCTTTTCAGTAGGGAGAAAGAGCTAAGGACTCTTTCGGGCATGTTCGCGGGATGTGCTACACAGCTTTTAAATAAATATTTTTGAATAACTAACTAAATTGTAAAAAACAACTCAATAAAGTGACAAAGAGAACAATTGCACTTTCCTGGAACTAAGGAATGGCAGGTCGCGATTCCATATTTTAAAGCCAGGACCTCGAATAGTGTTTTCTGGGTGACAGTTTAAACCATATAGATCATATTTGAAGAACTTAAAAAATCTGTATAAAAAAATTAAAAAAAAATTGTCGATTTTTTTCTAAATGGACCTTCTAGAGGCTTTTGGAAATGTATCTGTCCCGCGTTACAGAAAAAAAACTGAGAGCTTCAATTTATTTTTGAAGGAGAATATACTTTTTTCAGTACCTCTTGTTTTTCCTCGTTTTTACCCTGATTTTAGAGGTTCTAACGAATATTCAATAACTATTAAGTGCTTCGAATTTTAGAAAGTTTCGGCACCGTCCCGATACCGTTAGCTACATAAATAAATAGTCGCGAGGTCCAAGGTCAAGTTATGGAATTCGAAGGTACATGCATATAAACTTCTAAACATGTATACCATGGGTTTCGGCTCGCAGATTGTACCCCACTATCTTAGTAGAATAATTGGAAACTGCAACCTTTTCTTCTGAAGCATTCCATCCTTACAGTTCCAGTTGACCACCATTTGGCGACTTTATTTGGAAAGCATCCATTTACCTTAACCCGGGGAGATGACTGTTGCCTCATTTTACAATTTAACATCAATGACGATGTATTGTGATCTTAATCAATGACGACTAAGCAGTCGTTGGATCTTTTCAGAAACGCATACGCTCGCCAATGGTACGGGGTTATTATTTGTGAACTATACGTGTCCGCAATCCCTATTTTGTATTTTCGCAGTAAAATTTCTGGGCAGTTATCGCCTCTCAATCGAGGATTTTGGGAGAATTACTTTGTAAACGCAGTTGGAATTGAGAACGATTTCGTTCCGATCCAACAAGACGGAGGTATCTTTTTGATTATTCCCAAACATTGAACATAACAGTATAGGGAACATATTTAAAGTTTTGAAGTCATTGAAATCGAAAAGAGTGAAGATGTCAATGTTTCCGTATACGTTCCTGTACATACTACGCAAGGGCTAACCAGGCCGACGTGGGAAGCCAGATATAGAACATTTTCCAAATATGGACGTGTAGCCCACAATGTGGGGAAGTGCTAGTCTTTTACTGAAATGAAGTTGCCGTTCTATTTTTCATAAAAGTTACATTTCGCGATGCCATTCGGAATGTTGAAATAATGACTTAGCAGGTAATATTAGAGAAACGTCTCGATTAGTACATGGAGTTAAATGCTCCCTCTGCACATCTACCTCCATGGATTAATACTTAACCTTTTCTAATTTGTTAGACATCATGCAAATCTGCGTTGACTAGAGTCTTTGGAAAAACTTGAAACCTCCTATAAACTATTCACTTGCGTTTATGAATAATCAAAGACTATAATTTTTATTCAAAGTCCCTATGTTTGAATTTATATCATGCAATTTTGTAGAAGAAAATTAATTAAAAGTAAAATTAAAAATATTTTTTTTAATTTTACATATTTTAATAAAAGTTATTCTGAATTGATATTTAAGAGTGATTCTGTTACTATGGAAACCATTTACTCAAAGGTGTCATTATAGGTTTATGGACATAAATCACAGTCTCGTAACTTTCATGCCACTGTCAAGTTAGTTTTCACGCCGGTATAAGAAAATTTGCCACTGTCTTCCAGGCAATACATTCCACATAATGAAACGTATTTAATATTTAAAAATCAAAATTTGTATAAAATGTTATTGGCAAACAATTAACATCGTGTAAATTGAAATTTAGCCTTTTGGCATTTTTCTTTTTAGAACAACAGAACTTATACATAGTTAGGGCCAGAATTCAACATCAAAATAATATTAGCATTTTATTAATTTTTATAAAAAAATAAATTAATTGGGATGCATTTTTTAGTGTCGAAATGGAAAACTGTCAATGACGTCTTTTTTTGTGAATGACCGTGCTAAATTTGCGAAATGGATGTTATTGCATCGTTAGTATATTTGCATATTGTCGACCCAATCAAATTATTTTATTATAGCTAAAAGTTTTTTTTTACTTTAAATATAGCTAAAAGATTTATTTTACTTTTAATATAGCTAAAAATTTTAATTACTTTTTACATATTTATAGGACAAATACATTTTAATCAGAGAAGTATTAGAGGACAAGAACTAGAGAAGGGTTCATACCAGCATTCGAAAAAGAGTTCCATTCTAGAGACAATTTGGGTATAACATGTTCGTTATGGACAATCAATTCGAAGTCCATCCTCCATTCCTAAGGAAGCGAAATCAACATTTGCCTACATTTCGGCATCCTTCCCACTCAGAAACTACAATAGGTTGTAAGATGAAATTTTATATGCATACGTGAAATTGCACTCTGATTTGCAGAAACCCAATATCAATTATTAAAACTAAATGTAACCGGGCAAATCTTCAATTTTTAAACTGCGCATGCTCCCTACGCTTCCTACAAATAGCTTGTAAAAACAAAATACAGGCCCACTGGAACTTTTGATATGAATAACCCATGGAGGTTAAGGAGTTAAAACTTCATATTAGGAAAACGCCAATACCGTTTGAGACAATTATTCAGGTGGCGCGAGTATAAGATAAGCAGTCCTGCATTGCATGTATTTCTATGGAGAAATATCTAAAATATTAATTTAAACTGTCAATTTTGTAAAAATAATTTATTAGCGACAAATTTGGCGAAATTTTAAAATGTCGCTAAATGGATTAAAATATCGCCAATTGGATTAAAATATCACAAAGTTAACGACAATGTTGGCAAGTCAATAAAAATGTCACCAACTGGATAAAACTGACTGAATCAATAAATTAATTGTGTTTTGAAAGAGGATAGTATTATAATTATGTTTTAGCAGCGTTTGTTTATTAGTTCAACTGTCCCACTTTGTGACAATTTTGGCGAATTTTTTAAATTGTCTCAGAATTGAATAAAATATCACAAAATTTAACGAAAATGTCACCAAATCGATGAAAATTCAATATCTTGGAAAGACTATAAGAATCTAGTATAAGAAAAAGCTATTTTTCTGTTCGTCCGCTCCTTGACGTTTGGCAAAAATAATTTGGCGGGATATCGCAAATGGCGCCAAATTGATGAAAATGGCGCCAAATGGGAGGTAATATTTTGCAAATTTTGAATTTCGTCATATGATTTCTAGTTTATAATAAAAACACCTTGATTAAGTTGTTTGTCTATCTAGCTATTTCTGGATAATTTTGGTGTTGAAATTGGCGGAATATCGCCAACTTGGCGAGATTTTTTAAATATTACCAAATTGACGAAAATATCGCTAAATTGATAAATACGTCTCCAAATCGATAAAAATGTAGCCAAATGGGTAAAAATGACGACTAATTGATGAAAATTCAATATCTTGGAAAAAATATAAGAATCTACTATAAGAATAACCTATTTCTCCATCTATAACGCTTGGCGACGAATTTTGGTGACATATCGCCAACTTGGTTAGTCTTTTGAAATTCTGCTAAATGGACGAAAATGTTGTTAAATTGATAAAATTGACGCTAAATTAATGAAAATGACGACTGATTGATGAAAAATAACATAACAAATTACTATATGAATAACCCATTTATCAGCCTGTCTGCAATGTTTGGTGAACAATTTGGCGGGATGTTGCAAAATTGGCGACTTTTTAAAATATTTTTGATTTGACGAAAATGTCGCCAAATTGATAAAAATGTCACCAAATTGATAAAAATAACGGTAAATGGGAGGAAATGTTTTGCAAATTTTTAATTCCGTTATATGACGGGCCTTCTGGTATTGCCTTCTAGTAGGGTATGACTAAATACTCACATTTTGTTATTTTCAGTGTAATGACTAAATGCTTGCTTTAGTAAGGATTTCGTCCTTCTATATGGGTTTAATAAATTGAAATAAATATTATATTGAAATATGAAAAATTAAAGTATACATTTTATTTTGATCTATTAAAATACATAAATTTGAACTCAAATCCCATTAAATTTATGCGGTGAAATTAAAATTTTTAATTATTAATAGTGTTTATTACATTGACTATAATTCTTTCTAGATGTTTGAATTTATAACCTTTATCTCTTTATTTTGAGTTAGATTTGCGTATTATATTTGTATAAATGATACCAATAAAAAATACGCAATATGAAATTTAAGTCATAGAAAATGATAGCTTAATTAATTTAATTTGAAGTGTTGGGTAAATTAGACAATAGTGGGTCATGTTTAAAATATGTTACGCTATCATTTCTATCACAACTGTTTTTGTCGCTAATTTTTTGTTCTTTCCTAACTTATAAATAGTATCAACTTACAACTTCTTCCTACACCACTTTAACATCTTTCCCATTCTGAACACCTTTTCTTTACTCTAAATGAGATTACTTCTTCTAAGATCTTCTAAGATCTCTAAGATTCTTTACTCTAAGATCTTTGATAAGATGAGTTCGGCTTTCTTACGTCCTATCTCGGTAAAAGTTTTAAATGAAATGAAGTTGCATTTATTTATTTATTTATTTATTTCGCTCCAAGGAGCTAAAACTCAGAGGGTATGGCACTTAGCCTTTCCTCTCACACTTTGAAAAAGGTCATTTAAGTCTGTAAAGTTCATCTCCTTTTAAATTACTGGAAGATTGGATTTCAACCCCGAAACAGGGAGAGTTATGAAAACAGGGTAAAAAATGTCGACGAGTAATTAGTTTTGAGTAACTGCAACTGCACCACCACAGAAGATAACCATCTCGCTTAGAGCCCCTGCGAAGTTGCATTTGATTTTTGATATTTATATAAAGTTACTTTTCTCGTTGCCATTCCGAATCTGAAATAACAACTACGCACGTTATATTAAAAAATCCCTATCGATTAACACATGTAGGTAAACGTATTGCATTTATAACTTTGCATTTTTATATAACTTTTCCCTTATTTATCACACATCTTAGGTGTATATTCTATTCTTTGTGATATTCAAAACAAAATAATATAATAAATTCATTCTAAACATCTGTGAAGGAACACAGTCTCCCATGGTACATTTTCTGGATAATGCAAGGATGTTCATACAGAAATAATATTGCATAAGATATACGGCGTTCATTCGTAGATTTAAATTGGGAACTTTTTTTGTTGACGTCTAACAAAACTACTTTGAAGGGTCCAATTTATTTATATTTCGTATAATTTAACACTATACCATTAATTACTGGAAGCTGCTATGTCATATAGTACACCTATTAAAAGTGATAAGTAGTAAAAAATCTCATGTGGGCAGCACATGCCATTCCTTATATAGTGCAATGAATTTACTACTTTTACAGTAAAAAGAAATAGGCTATTCTTATAGTAGATATATTCTTTTCAAGGTATTAAATTTCCGTCAGTTTAGTCGTCATTTTCATTGATTTAGCATCATTTTTATTAATTTTGGCGGGACTTTCGTTAATTTGGTAACATTTAAAAAGTCGCCAAGTTGGCGACATTTCGCCCAATTCGTCGCCGATATCTCGCCCAGCGTTATGGACGAAGAAATAAGTTATTCTTATAGCAGATAAATGACAATTGGCTTGCAAATACAAAAGTCTTACTCAAAGTGTCTGTTTTCATGAATGGAACGAGCTAGACCCATGAGAATGATGTCATCCAATGTATCATATGATATAACATATGAAAAGTGAACATATTTCTCAAGAGATAGTATTTTTTTTTAATTTTTGGGATTTTTTGATAAATTTATTTGAAAAATATGAACTGCTCATGCTAGCGTTTTAAACTTTATGTCAATCGTTTTTTAAGAAAAAATTACATAAGAAATGTCTATTTGCGTAACACTTTATTAAAGGTTTTGATTTTTTGATGATTTTTTTCAAAACTTCACTCGAAAGTTTAGGGGGTTCTGAACATTCGATTGTTTTTAAAAACAATAGGCTTCCAGTATTCATGGTTTGTAATTTTTGTAAAAATTGAGCTAGGGAAAAAATAATAGAAGTAAATTACAAACCCCCAAATCACATAAATTTTAAAGCAATCCAACACATTACCTCTTCGTCTAGGATGTCTTCTCAACAAAATACTACGGAGCCACGTCTTGACTCTACTGTTTCTGTCCAGATGATGAAAAGCGAATTATCTTCCTATGGCGGGAAGCCTTTACCTTTCACTTCTATCAACTTTTCAGTCTGTGAGGAGTCATGGACCTTTTCAATAGCGTTGCTACAAATTTAAATGTGTATTGTTCAGGTTGTATCTCTAAATTTAGTTTTGTTCTTTTGAATATGTCTACTTTATTTCGGGCCATGTTCTTTCTTAAGGTCTTTTATATTCCCTGGACGTCGCAGCAAGTGATGAGGCATTTACAATGCATAGTTGGAAACTACACACTTAATAATTCGGGAAATATGACACACCTGCAATATGTTTATATTTAAAGAAATCTCCATCTTTGAGATCACTTCAGAATCGGGATTATACTACCAAAAATAACCGATTCCACAGTCACGGTTTGCTCTTCACTCAAACCACGTTTCCTAAATCTAACTCTATTGCACTTAAAATAAAAATATAAAAACACACACAGCTTAAAGTTATAAAGTACATAATCGAGGATGTGAAAAACCCAGAAAAACCGGACAGCTGTACTTTCACTTATGTCACCTGTAAAATTACTTTTCTTGGCTCTTGCTCTTCAAGTTAAAGACCGTACAAAGATTGCTAAACGAACTGCAAGACGGCTGTATTAGAAGATGAGCGAGTTGCACATTTTCAAAGTCGTCGTGTTCGTGTATCGTCACGTTGCTTCCATGTATCCCATTTATTTATCAACACGGAAAATATATCTTCTGCTTCCCTTTTTTTAGAAAGTTAGCATTCCTGTTGGCTACTTTTTCCATCAATAAATGACCTCGACTTATCCATAAACGTACGTGTGGTATGTTTTCTGAAAGTTTATGCGGTTTTAGGAAGGGATAGACATGTCCATTTGTATCATTCATGTGATTACAAATTCATTGTCAGAAGTCACAAACACTAGGTCACAAAACAACAGTACAGAGTTTTCATTTCTGATGAAGAACATTGCTCAATACGTGACTTTTTGGTATTTGCGGGTTGGAAATTTAAGAAACGAGTCGGAGAAAGGTCGCATTTTATGCTTAGGAAAAGCGGGATGGTCGTGAACACACGTTCAGCTGCCAGCCTGATCAGACCGATGTTGCAGTGAGACGGTGTTCGATCGTGTGCTTTATATTAATACTGTCTGATTAAGTTATTGTCTAACGTAAATATGCTAGCACCGTGCTATTTTGAATTATTGTTTTGCGCCATTTGATTTTCTTTCTTCAAATGTTCGAATCCGGCTAGATCATCCAAACCTTATTCGCCTGGTGAATTTCCTCCTTACTTCGTCTTTTCAGAATTTCCAGCTGTTCCAAAATCTGGATCATAAAATAGTGTTGCGAATACATTAAATGCTTGATCTCCAAGAGAAAACAACCTTTGCAGGCAGCCATACTATTATGTTGTTGTTGTTGTTGAGATCCAGATCGTCCGACCTACCAGAAAGGTGTAAGGTAACTGTTTGGACGGTCGGGAAGTGGCACCCAATTTAGACCGGAACCCAGTGGGGGAGGCATCCACAGGGATCGTACCCATTTTCTCCTACCACTAAGTTTTCGGAAGGATTTACTGACCTACATGTTTAACTCCGCGTGAACACGGCGGCAGTTTTGGCACTGGCAGGAATCGAACCCGGACCTATTGAGTGCAATTCCCGCGCGCTAACCACTGGACTACCGCGTCCAGCTATTCTATTATGTGAAGGACTTGACAAAAATAATCGCTAAATTGTTTGCGTTGGTTAATAACGAAGTATTTAATAAACATTTCTTGGTTTATGTAGTATTAGAGTCAAATCTTTGTTTCTAAAAGAATTAAAACTTTTCTTATAGTTTACCAATTATCTGCGTAACGCAGAACAAGGAAGCTGATTGGGAGGAATGGGAATAGCGTTTTAGGCAATACGAATGATTACAATAGGAATGATTACAATAGGAATGATTACAATACGAATGATTACACTACGAATATTAATAATACGAATAATGATTTCGGAATTTTTCACTCGATAGTGAACTATTTCTATTCTTCTATTTGTAAATTTTCCGTTTATCTCCTTGAAACTATTGCATACTACTTTTTTATTATCGTAAGCAAGCAATCCGATTTTGACGGTATTATGTTCAATGGATTTTGGAGGAGCCGCCGTATTTTAAATTAATGTCTTTATTAATTTTGTTTCTGCATGACAAAAGAAAATATTTGTGTTAGTTGTTGTAAATTCTGCGCTACACGGTGAATATTACGCATTTTGCAGCAAATAATACTTGAAACTCACATTTGGCAGCATTCGAGTGCTTGAACCGTTTATCTAAAGACCGATTACCGCAAAGACAACTTTCTAGAGCGGCCTAATAGGGCGATATTTGAATCCGATCTCTCTGCCTATTCAAGCGATAGCCCATCGAGGGCCGTTCATTTTTATCCATATTATACTGTATTATAGTTTTTTTGCTTGACATTATGTACAGACTAGTGAGGCCCTATAAGTAATACACAAAAACACGAGTCTCTTATGCGCGACAAAATTTGAAATTCGCTCTCAACTTTACGGGCTTATATTTTATTATTCTTCTAGGGAAATACGGTTTTCTCCCATTCGAATGATCAAGGATTTTCAAATATTACGATACTCCAGATGTAAGCTACAATCGGATTTTTGCAAAAACCTTCTTAAATGTGGGGAGCTGCAAATAGTTCTCTCTAAGTGTCATTCGGTTCCCCCATTCAGCGCGGGGCAGTCTTCCACGAGCGGTGTCATGTCTGAAAAATAATTGATTTTCGATGAACCCGCTATTAATCTTCTCGGTGAATTCTTCCTCCACACTTTCACTTTTATCAGGCCGAAAAATACTTTACTTTTCCGGGAGAATTCGTAAAAGAACAATCCTCCTCCATAGAGTGTTGAAAAACTCGGTGGTTGAAAATATATCGCTCAAACTTCAGCCTTAATGCTTTGATATTGTGCAGAGATAACACATTCGGAAGATTCCAAATAGTTTACTTTTATCATTGGATAAGTTAATGCATCGAGATACTTGTAAATGATGGGGTTACAGGTAGAATTTGTTAGTATTTTGGGTACCTAAATTATGATTACTTTTCTTGCAATACATGGTAATTTATAGGGAAAGTATTGGAATCCTACCTAAAATTGCAACCCAATTTTCGACGGATAGACACGTTTCGGGACCTCTAGAATACGAAAAAACTATTTTTAGCGTGGCGTCTGTCTCTGTGTGTGTGTCTCTGTCTGTGCAATGTATGTATCCGCCCTAACTCAATGAATGGACCAGATTTCATAAAATTTGGTAAGTGAGCCACTTGTGTGTGACCCTGATGCTGATTACTTTTGGATACTTTTCGAGATAAAAGAACCCGCCTTTTTTTGTGAATTGGCCCGCAAAAATGCCTGTATCCACTTTAGCTGAAAAACTAGTAGATCCAATTTTACAAACTTGGGTAGATAAGTCACTTGTGGGTGACCCTGGTGCTGATTAGATTTTGGTACGATTCGGAAAAAAATAACCTGTCTTTTTTAGCGAAATGGCCCGCAAAAATCGTCCAAATCTAAAATAAAAAACTACATATGCTCAAATGTATCCAATGAATGCTTGTTTTATGCGTCATGGCTGACGGTGAAGCCCATGACACTCGGACTAGTCGTTCTCGAGCTATTTTAGTTTTTTGCATTTTGGCTGCGCCACCTTTGAAAATAAGCCCAGTCACCAAGTGAAAACGAAAATTGAATTAAAAGTGCAAATTCAGTGTTATTTTGCGCCATTAAACTCCTTAATGAATTATTATAGAAATTAAGAGAACATGAATTTGAGTTTGCAAGGAAAGTCATGTGCTGCTCACATCCGATTTTTTCAGATCCTGTACCACGAACAAGTTACAATTTATTACACATTTTTAAAAACGTAACTAATAGTATGATTGTTTTTAATGTGAAACCACAGCAGATCAGAGACTATTATAATAAATATTTCAAAATCTTTAAGGCTTGTTGCCGAATGAGTTCCAATGTTAGTTCCAAAGTATCCTGTTTGCAGTCGTTAACTATTTGGTAATGGGGCACTTTCCTGGACTGCGATCTAAAGTCGGACGAGAGTCACTAGAACAGCTTTATATATATGTAAAATATATTTATGGTCGAAATTCAGGTCTACGATTTCGTCGACTTCAAGTGAATTACCCTTTAATTAATCAAAATGTATTATCTGAACCTGTTCGCATCCAAATAAGCGCTTTCGCAATGTAACCTTTCAGTCTGGATCCTTTCTTCCGTGTAACCTTTCAATCTGGATCTGAGCCTATATATAGATGTTCTAGTATAGGTCTGAGAGGAATCTTGTTTGAACGCAGTCGACAGTTTAACCAGGAGGTTCTCGTTCCGACAATGACCGAATTAATTTATTTTTATATGATGTAATGCCAGAAATAAAAAAAAAATATTAAAATAATAATCAAACATGGGAAATAGTAGAAAAGCGCAGACAAGAAGTCTGCATTCCCAGCCCAAATCCGGATTATGGAGAGGATTAAGAAGCAAGCGGAGACGGAGAGTCTGGACGTAGAGAGGAGCGCCAAATGGAACGGCTAGAGGAAAAGTACATACAGGGTCCCCAGAAAGTTTTGGAACGGCGCAATATCTCGAGAAATACACTTCGGATCCAAAAATAAAATAACACGTATTCAATATTTTTAGAAAAGCTATCCAATGATACCAAAATTGACCCCCTCCCTCCTCCTGGGGGAAGGGGGTGGGGCAACTTTGAAATTTTCAATGGGAACCCCCATTTTGTATTGCAGAACCCCCATTTTGTATTGCAGAACCCCCATTTTGTATTGCAGATTTGGATTCTTCAGAAAAAATTACATGCATTTAACCTACGGTTTTTGATTTTTGCTCCCACAAACGGCGCTATAATCGAGAGAAACGGAAGTGGGGCACAAACGTTTAAAAGTTACAGAAAAAAGCACCTGACCATGAGAGGCAAAAGGAGTTACAGAAAAAAGCACCCTGATCATGAGAGGCAAGGGGACTCATGTTAATCAAGCACCCCGAAGGGAACAGAAAACTACTACGTCCATATCGTTGTTCCTGGGTAGTGCTAAAAGTAGTTTTGAACCGTTTTCTAAACTGATGTCAACAGTTGTCGCTGAAGTGAGCGGTTAGCGGGGGGAGGGGAGTCAATTTTAGCATCATAGGATAGTTTTTTTGAAAATATTGAACACATAATTTTTTATTTTTTTATTTTTCTATCCGAAGTGCATTTTCCGAGACATTCCCATTTTTAAACGTTTGTGCCCCACTTCCGTTTTTATCGATTATAGCGCAATTTGTGAGAGGAAAATTCAAAAATCGTAGATCAAATGTATGCAATTTTTTCTGGAGAATCCAAATTTGCAATAAACAATGGGGATTCCCATTGAAGATTTCAAAGTTGCCCGACCCCTCGACCTACAGAAGGGGGAAGGAGGGTCAATTTTGGTATCATTGGATAGCTTTTCTAAAAATATTGAATACGTGTTTTTTATTTTTTGATCCGAAGTGTATTTCTCGAGATATTGCGCTTTTCCTGAACTTTCTGGACACCCTGTATATAGAACCACGATAAGGGGGGAGAATACACATTCGGACATTCGCAATCGTACATTCATTCAACCTCATACTTATTTACCGTGTTGGAGACAGATATTGATAGTGATGCAAAGGCGAGAGGTTTTAAGAGCAAGTAGTAGTTTGTTCTGAATTAAATTTAATATAAGTGTATAGAACGATGAACTGCCTGGAGGAGAACTTCGACATTTACATATTGTGATTCAGATGTGGAATATGTGTGGAAGTTGCTTATGCGTTGGGCTCGACACGTATGAACAGAAGACAAAAAAGAACTGTACTTTTATTGACTATGTGGGGATAGCATAATTTTCCAAAATTAACAAAAATTAGATTATTAAGTTGTCCCACCAAGTGTTCCAACCACTTACTCCAAAGTCTGGCATTGCGTCTCGCTAAATAATTAATTATGTGTCTGAAGAATAATAATAGTGTTTGTAATGTTAAAAATAATGATGTAAAATGGATGATGTGTGTTAAATAAATTAAAGACATTTTTATTTACCCTTAGATATTACTTTGGATTTCTATAAAATATATATTGTAATTAATGATCCCAATATGCTGAAATTAGGTGGGTTTTGCGGCCACCATAGCAATGTACTAAACTATACTACAAATAACTTTAATTAATGAATTTAACTGCACCTTAGAGAGTTGCATGCATAAAAAGATTGAGTGTATAAGATATAATCGCTTTTTTCAAAATCAAATCGGCAAACATGGCATTGCACATATGTTATGTGGATAGCAAAAGCGGCCTTTTGCTTTCGAATTTGGAGACCTAGGACCTGATTAACCCACCCATTTAGGGAAGCACAACCCCATTTTGAGTTTGTGAGAACGGCCCAAGAAATTCTCCATGCACTCATCCGTGCTCGAGAAAGTCTTTAACAGCATTGCCCTGGTCAACTAACAGTTCTATGGGTTGCCTGTACCCAAATTTCTAAACCATAGTCTATTTTACTATTGAATCACGGGTGGTTCATGCTTACTTTTGCAATGAGTTCTAACTTAAATATTGATTGTCATGCCACCTTTTTTCGTTAACAGTTTACTCTTTAAAATTAAAACAATAGTATGTATGAAGAATACAAATTTGGGCCCAGACAACCCAACTATTTCTTTGTTTGCCTGTACGGGCAAGATATTATTTATCTTAACTATTGGACGAATAACTTACATTAAAAGGAAGTGTCAATCTAACTATTTGACAAATAACTGACATTTAAAAAAGTGTTACTCGGGGATGCCATTTGGGGGCTCCTTTGAATCCTTTGCCATTTGGGGGCTCCTTTGAATCCTTTGAATCCTTTGGCCTTTTCGATAAACAGGCCCTGGAGAGACCGAACTTATGAACTACAACTACCGTTCTGCCCATGGAACGTCACTGGGGGAGGTGTGCATACTACAGTTTAAAATCTCTGAGCAAGTTGTTCAAGTCTGCATATTGGCACAAACCATTTTTAATTGTAATAACGCGAAGCTTTGCTGTGTTTTGGCAACAACTCTCAAAGTCCTCTCGGGTCGGTGGCGTCACGAATGACGAAATGCTAAGCTCGTCAACGTTGAGCTGACACCATTTTGATTCGTTGTCGGGTTGACTGCCCAACCTTATATTAACGAACCTTGAGATTAACCAAAACGCCTTCCAAGTTTAGCTTCAAATAAACGATTGGCACTTTCGTTTCTTCCTGTATTAACAAGAGTGCTTTTATTTTGAAGGAAAGTGAGGCATCGATCTTATTCACAAACTTTTGGTGCATAGTTAAAGCTATCTATAGTCGTCGTAAATATGCATTTTGTGGTGGAATCTGACGAAAGTAGTTTTGCATCTTCGCAATGCGTTTGTTCTGGACAGGAAAAATAGGCTAAGAAATGCAATTTCTAAATAATTAAACATCTCATTTTAAAATATAAATTGTTTTTTAACGTATGTATTTTAAACAAGAAAGATCAATCATGCATAAAGCAAACACTTTCCAACTCAAAAGCAATTTTATTTAAACATCTGTAAAATGCGATACATTCAGCGGTAATATTTTTAAAAGTATCACAATACTATAATAATTTATTAAGAGTTAAACAAGAAAAATCAATCATGCATACAGCATTGATTATGAAACACTTTCCAACTGCAATGTAATTTTATTTAAACGTCTGTAAAATGCGATACATTCATCGGTGATATTTCTTAAATGTTCACAGTACCACAATAATTTATTATATTTAAAAACATAAAACGTCATAAAAAATGAACTTTATTCAAATGACGTCATCGAAATATAAATTTCCTGTCTCTCTATGTAAAAGCAGTGAATATTTCATTCATACACTTTTATTCCATTCCTTTCATTCAGCGGCGATATTTTAAAAATTATCACAATACTACAATAATTTATTTTACTTAAAAACTTAAAACCATGCAGGACAATTAGAAGGAGGGATGACAACCGGAATAGATAATAACAACAATGATCAATCATGCATAAAGAATGGATTGTGAAACGCTTTCCAATTACATAGCAATTTTATTTAAACATCTATAAAATGCGATATTTTCAGCGGTGATATTTTTTAAATGATCACAGTACTACAATGATTTATTTTACTTGGAAACTTAAAATCATTGCAGTAAAAGTACTTTCTAACTTTATGCTGAAATAAAACTTCATCGAAAAAGGCAATGCTCTAAAATCGTTTGTTTCTCTATGTAAAATCAATGAATATTGTATTCATAACTCCTATAGTCCAGACTCCAGAGTTAAATAATTTTGCATGAAAAAAACTCAGCAATTATTATACAACTCATCTTACAGCTTGATTTGTTTACATTCTGCATACGTTAAAATAAGGTTTCGTTGTAGAAGTAATCAAAGTTGGATGATCATTTAAACTCAAAAATAGTGTCATTGCGTTGGCGCAGAATATAAATGCACAGAAAATTTGAAAAAATAAATCGGTTTTAGGACTTATGCAACACTCAATATAAATTTAAAAGAACTTTATAAATCATGATTTTAACACTGAGAAAAACTAGAGATGCCCTATTTTATTTTGAAGTGGGTCACGTGATCTCTTCATATAATATGGGTGTCATTGTTATTTTAATTTTTATTTAAAAAGCTATCAAACCTATTTTCCCCAATTTTTTTTATATATTTTGTGGAATAATTTGAATATTTACTAAAATTTTCAAAGCAATTGTCGATTTTCAAGTTTTCTTAAAAAAATGTTTGAAAAATGAGGTCCCATAGGGTTCAATGTATTTCCCTTTTTTAACCCGGATTCAATCATAAACTAATCGGGTGTTATTATTCATTTATATTCCCATATAAATGAATTACAACAGGTCGTCTGAACAACCCACAGGTCGTCTGAACAACATACTAAAATTTCATTTTGTTAAACTCATTTTTACGATTCATTTTGTTAAAGTCATTTTTACAGTGATCGTGCGAACGGACAGACAGACAGACAGAAAGAATGACCCAAGTCATGAACACTTTTCAATTATGTTGTAAAGTGTCAGAAAGTACTTTTCTACTTCCTCTGCAATACATGGTAATGTATAAGGCAAAGTATTGAAATCATGTTGAAAATCGCAAATTATGTTTTCGACTTATCTACACGTTTCGGAACTTCTACAATACGAAAAAATCTGATGTGGGCAACACATGACTTTCCTTATATAATGCAATGGATTTACTACTTTTACAGTTAAACAAGAAAGATCAATCATGCTTAAAGCACTGATTATGAAACACTTTCCAACTTCAATTTCCAACTGAAAACTTCATCGAAAACAACTGAAATTAATTCAAATGACGTCATAGAAAAAATAACACGCCTGGATCTCTCTATAAAAACAGGATTTCATTCATAACTTTCTCCCATTCATTGCATTCATCACAATACTATAATAATTTATTTTATTTAAACATTTTGTTTAAGACCATGGAGCTAAAAAAATTAAACTCTATGCTTGAAACTTCATCGAAAAAAAATCGTCCTTCTCTTTATGAAATCAATTAATATTTCATTCATATCAGCCATGCAGACTCCATGGACTAAATTATTTTGTGTTAAAAAAATACAGGAATTCTAATACAACTCATTCTATATATTTTGCTGTTTACATTTTACATAGGTGAAAAATGGGCTTAGTTGTAGAAATAATCAAATTTAGATGAGCAATTAAACTCAAATATATTGTCATTGCGTTGTTTCAGTATGTAGATTCACAGAATTTAAGCAAAAATAAAGTAGTTTTAGGACGGATACAACACTCAATATGAATTAAAAAGAACTTAAAAAAATCACGATTTTGAAACAAGATGGATGCCAAATATCATTTTGAAGTGGGTCATGTGATCGTTTCATATCATGGTAACGTGATCGTTTCATATAAGAGGTGTAATTATTATTTTAATTTTTATTTAAAAAACTACTGAATATATTTCGCTGAATTTTTTTTATATACTTTATGGAACAATTTGAATATTACCTAAAATTTTCGAAGCAATTTGTGAATTTTAAATCCGCTTGAAAAATGTTTGAAAAATTAGGCCCCATAGGGCTCAATGTATTTCATTTTTTCGACCCGGGTTCAATCCAAAACTAATTGGGTGATATTATTCATTTATATTCTCATAGGTTCTACAGACAGTCTGAACAACATACTAAAATTTCATTTTGATTAAGTCATTTTTACGGCAGTTATCGTGCTAACGGACAGACAGACAGACAGAATAAACAAAGTCATAAACACTTTTCAACTTTGTTGTAAAGTGTTAAAAAACGGTACTCTTATAGTAGATACTTATATTCTTTCCAAGATATTGAATTTTCTTCAATGAGTCATTTTCATTGATTTAGCGTCATTTTTATCCATTTGGCGAGATTTTTGTTAATTTGGCAACAATTAAAAATGTCGCGAAATTGGCGACATTCCGCCAAATTCGTTGCCAAAATCTTGCCAAGCGTTATGGACGGAGAAATAAGTTATTCTTACAGCAGATAAATGACTATTGGCGGTTAAATACAAAAGTATTACTCAAAGTATATTTTTTCATGAATGGAACGAACTCGATCCACGAGAATGTCACCAAATTTATCGCATGGTATTATATAAAAAGTGAACATATTTCTCAATAGGAATTTTTTTTTTTTTTTATATAACTTTTTGATAATTTTTTTGAAAAATGTGCAATATCTCGAAAACGGTTCATGTTAGCGTTCTAAAACTTATGGCAATCGTTTTCTAATGAAAAATTACATAAGAAATGTCTATTTGCGTAACTTTATTAGCGGTTTTGATTTTTTGAGGATTTTTTCAAAATTTCACTCGAAAATTTAGGGGGGGGGAGTGTTCTGAACATTCGATTGCGTATAAAAACAATAGGCTTCCAGTGTTTATGGATTGTGATTTTTGTACTAAATTTCGTTCGAATCGGTCCATTCGTTCGTCAGTTGGCGTCTCCACAGACTCACTGACACACACACACACACACACACACACACACACACATACTTTCACACACACACACAGACATCACTTCAAAAATGTTTGATTCGTGATCAGGGATGCTTGAAACGTGACCTCCCGTCAAAAACTCGAATTCGAATTTTTAACCCCGTCACAATACTTTCCTTATACATTACATTATGTATATAAGGAAAGTAAAGTTTTAGCGTGACGTCCGTGTGTGTGACGTCCGGGTCTGTTTGTGAAATGTAAATATCCACTCAAACTCAATCAATTGAACGAATTTTGTAAAATTTGGTAGATAAGTCACTTGTGGATGATCTTGGTGCTGATTAGATTTTGTTGTGATTCGGGAAAAAAGAAACTGCCTTTTTTACTTTCCTTATATACATAATGTATAAGGAAAGTATTGTGACGGGGTCGAAAATTCGAAATCGAGTTTTCGACGGGAGAGGACGTTTCAAGCATCCCTGATCACGAATCAAACATTTTTGAAGTGATGAGTGTGTGTGTGTGTTAGTGAGTCTGTGGAGACGATAACTGACGAACGAATGGACCGATTTGAACCAAATTTGGTATAAAAATCACAATCCATAAACGCTGGAAGCCTATTGTTTTTATACGTAATCGAATGTCCAGAACCCCTCTAAATTTTCGAATAAAATTTTGAAAAAATCGTCAAAAAATCGAAACCACTAATAAAGTTACGCAAATAGACAATTCTTATGTAATTTTTCATTAGAAAACGATTGATATAAATTTTAGAACGCTAACATGAACCGTTCTCGAGATATTGCACATTTTTCAAAAAAATTATTAAAAAGTCATATAAAATGAAAAAAAAATATTTCCCATTGAGAAACATGTTCACTTTTCATATGTAATACCATGCGATAAATTGGGTGACATCATTCTCGTGGATCTAGCTCGTTCCATTCATGAAAAAAGATACTTTGAGTAATACTTTTGTATTTGATCGTCAAAAGTTATTTATCTGCTGTAAGAATAACTTATTTCTTCGTCCATAATGCTTGGCGAGATTTTGGCGCCAATTTTGGCGGAATGTCATCAGCTTGGTGACTTTTTGAAATGTTGCCAAATTAACGGAAATCTTGCCAAATGGATAAAACTGACGCTAAATCAATGAAAATGACAACTAATTGTCGAAAA
This sequence comes from Amaurobius ferox, assembly GCA_951213105.1. Lineage (NCBI taxonomy): Eukaryota > Metazoa > Arthropoda > Arachnida > Araneae > Amaurobiidae > Amaurobius > Amaurobius ferox. The sequence continues at coordinate 139,265,867 of OX578146.1, read as the reverse complement.
TTTAATATCTTGGAAAGAATATAAGTATCTACTATAAGAAAAACCTATTTTTTTTTTACTGTAAACGTAGTAAATTCATTACATTATATAAGGAAAGGCATTTGTTGCCCACATCAGATTTTTTCCCCTATCATCGGATGAACCATGCATCCTCTTACAGAAGAGTTTTGCCTTTCTCTCTCTGTCTCGGTGTGTGTATAGCCTAAAATCTAAGCTTCGGACAACCGCAAAATTCGGTACTGAGTTAGCTGAACTCTCGGTATGACAGACCTTGGCGAGATTTTTTAAGAGTTTCTATCTCGACATGATCGGAAAGTTTTTGCTAACGATCTTTGAACAAAATCCATAAAACAATTTATTTATTAATTTATTTATTTATTTTCAAATGAATTGACGCACGTTTTAAGTAATCGTATTCCTATTTTGCCTCTTCCGAAAATAGAAGATTAGCACAATTCTATAGTTTGGCAAAAAATATATGGGCGTATAATGTTGAATTCTAAAAATTTTTTACCCTATTTCCTGATTTTCTTTTAATGTGCAAGCAAAATCATAAAAATTGACATTTTCAATTCCACTCAAGAAGGACTTTTTCTATGGATGGCGGTCAATCTCGCAAACTGGGCGTTGCTATGAGGATTAGACGTTCGTGCGTCAAATTGTTGTGCGCAACTATACACAAGTTTAAATCAAAGTATTTGGACTGAAGCAAAAGCCGATAATAATTTGGGTTCAAAACAGGTGATCTGGAAATTCAGTGGTGTTATGCGTATCTGTATTATTTAGGTAGCGCGTGCTTATTACTTTCCTTATATACATAATGTATAAGGAAAGTATTGTGACGGGGTCGAAAATTCGAATTCAAGTTTTCGACGGGAGAGCACGTTTCAAGCATCCCTGATCACGAATTAAACATTTTTGAAGTGATGTCTGTGTGTGTGTGTGTGTGTGTGTGAAAGTATATGTATGTGTGTGTGTGCGTATGTGTGTGTCGGTGAGTCTGTGGAGACGATAACTGACGAACGAATGGACCGATTCGAACGAAATTTGGTACAAAAATCACAATCCTTAAACACTGGAAGCCTATTGTTTTTATACGCAATCGAATGTCCAGAATCCCCCTAAATTTTCGAGTGAAATTTTGAAAAAATTGTCAAAAAATCAAAACCGCTCATAAAGTTACGCAAATAGACATTTCTTATGTAATTTTTCATTAGAAAACGATTGACATAAATTTTAGAACGCTAACATGAACCGTTCTCGAGATATTGCACATTTTCAAAAAAATTATCAGAAAGTTATATAAAATAAAAAACGTTATATAAATTGAGTTGATGAAAGTTATATAAATTGAGAAACATGTTCACTTTTCATATGTAATATCATGCGGTAAATTAGGTGACATCATTCTCGATTTGGCTCGTTCCATTTATGAAAAAAGATACTTTGAGTAATACTTTTGTATTTGAACGCCAATAGTCATTTATCTGCTGTAAGAATAGCTTATTTCTCCGTCCATAACGCTTGGCGAGATTTTGGCGACGAATTTAGCGGAATGTCGCCAACTTGGTGACTTTTTTAATTGTTGCCAACTTAAAAAAAATCTCGCCAAATTGATAAAAATGACGCAAAATCAATGAAAATGACGACTCATTGAAGAAAATTTAATACCATGGAAAGAATATAAGTATCTACTATAAGAATAACATTTTTTTAAACTGTAAAAGTAGTCAATTCATTGCATTATATAAGGAAAGTCATGTGTTGCCCACATCAGATTTTTTAAGACAATGCCGTATCATTATTATTTTAGTTGACAATAAACAATCCATCGCAATAGATGATTTTCGCCTACATTCCAATTGTCATACATATTGTATTGGTAATAAATAGATAGAATGGAATCTTTTATTCAGATAATCACAGGGCCGTAGCTACGTAGGGGTTAGAGGGGATTAAGCCCCTCCCCCAAGTGGTATACTCAGCTTCGCTGATAAAAATATTAAATTTTTAGTTGTGATATAAAATTTCATATAAAATGGCATTCAAATTTTGCATAAAAAATTGGACTCTTTTTATAAATGAATTCGTTTTAAAGATTTTTTATTTGAGCTGAATGTGTGATTATATTAATCATCCATTTATATATTTAATTTAACACTGTTTAAAAATCACGACACTAGTATTTAGGATACTTTTGTATTATTCTGGGGTGCACTGTTATACATGATAGAGTGCAAATCAACTGATAAGTTCATATGAAGCATTAACTTGTATTGACTTCCAGAATGTTTCTACACATTATTAACACCATTAGTACTAGTTAATGCTTGCATTAAAATCCGTTGTAATTATTATATATTAATATTGATAGCTTTATGGATATTAATAATCAGCTCTTAGCTTGTAAATATAAATTTGCAATTATTTGTTAATAATTCATATGAATTGAAATATATAATGGTAACTATTATGGTTTATAAATGCTAACGATTGTGTTTTTGATGAGCCCCTTGAATATCCCTCCAGCCCTCTTCCATTTCATCTCTGGCTACGGCCTGGATAATCATCGAACAAAAGCAAGACTGTCCAGAAACTCACTTAAAACCCAAAGAATTGGAGACGCCAGGCCATGCAAACCCTGCGGGGGGGGGGGGGGGGGTTAGGAAAGAGCCGAATGCCGTTAGGGGTCGCTGGTGGTGAGGGAGGGAATTCCAGAACCGACGGACACTTTCGGATCGCGGAGTTTTCGTCCGGATAACGGGATACTCTGGCGGATGGCGGATCCGTGCGGAATCGGGAGATGCAGACCCGAAAAAAGTTGAGCGGAAAGACGACTTTTGATGGTTGTAAAAAAAAAAGGTTTTTGGATGTTTAAACAGGACTTCGGATATGTGTTTTGAAAGTGCTGTGGAATTTAATTTTGTTTCTATTTTGAGTTATTGAGAGTTTTTATTTTTGCGGGAGTTGTATGGTGCTTGAGAAAATACTTTTCCTTGAGGATACACGGCTAAAAGTAGGAGTAGCGGTGGTGTTCCTCATTTTGATAACAGAATAAAAAAGGAATCCATTATTTGGAAATGTATAAGAGGTATTTTAAAGCATTTCTGAGAACCTCTCTTAGATCATAAGTATTCGAGTGGCCGCTATATGCTTTTGAAATACAAATCGTGCTTTTAATGCGCTTTATTACATTTCGCTGTTAACTGTGATAAAATTATGAAATTAAACTGTTTAATATTTTTAATGAGTAAAATTAATTTAAATTTTTAACGTTACAACGTCTTTAAATAAAAAGGGGCTACTTTCTTTAGCCATTGAACACACATTCTTCATACGTTGAAGAATTTCATTCGGAGTTTAAATTATTTTCTATTATCTGACAATTTATAATTTACTTTACACTATAAAAGCTGTCTGCATTTTAACAAAAATATCTACAAAACACACTTCTTAAAGTTATTTGAATACTGAAAGCTAAAAATATAACTTTTAAACACTGAGCATTTATTTTAATAGATCTTAGATTAAAAAATATTCAGTTATTGAAAATTGAGAATGTATTGGTAATTTCGTAATACTTGTTGGAGCATAAATCTGTCGAAAATACCGATATACTTAATGGAGTTTCATGACTATGCGAAAATACTTATAAAATCGCCTCCATAAAAAATATTCTGAAAATGTAACACAAAAAGTTATTTATTTACTATTGATACAAGATATGAATGCAAAAAGTTCTAAAAAGCATTAAATTATGTCCAGATTTAATATCTTGTTTTTATATCTTTTGTTAATATCTGTAAAATTTTCGTCCGAGAGAAGCTAAATTTAAATGACAAGTAACCAAATGAACGCTGACATGTAACCAAATGAATGCTTGTGAGTAAAGATTTTCTCGATTTTATATTGAAAACGACTGGTACGACATTTTAAACACCATTATTTGAAAATGCATTTAATTAAATAATTAACATTAAAATTTTGATTACTAAATAACAAATGAAATTGAGTTACCTTCTATTTATATGGGAAAGTTTTAGTTAATTTGAAGAAGTTTTTTTAAAAAATAGAATGAGAAGTTAACAATTTATAAATTATATTTCAGCTAGTCAATATATTCGCGCATTTTGAAACGCATTTTTAGCAGTCATATCTGTTTCTAAATTAATGATAAAAATTTCAAAATATTATTTGAGGTCATTTCTGTCGATAAGGCGATATTCATTTCATATATTACGATAAATATCACTCATATCACATCCACATTTATGCTCATTCAAAATGTTCAGGCAGAGACATTGCGTGAACACAGCTGGATTACCTAATTTTAATATGATTACGAGCTTAATTTAAACAGCACTTTGAAACTTTTGATTCATATTTTGGAAGCCTTTTGCGACGTTGGAATTTACTCTCCATTCTATTAGCGCCATGGATACTAACAGTGACTTTGGTAATGAGTCTTACACGGACTACTACGTCAATATGTCTGAATGCCTGAACACCAGCCTTGTCGAGTGTCGTTTAGGTTCTTCACGCGACCCACTGTCCACTGTTATACCCATGACTGTGGTCTACGCCGTCATACTGATGACTGGGGTCACCGGCAACATCTGCACGTGCATCGTCATACGCCGCAACCGGTATATGCACACGGCCACCAACTATTACCTCTTTAGCTTGGCGGTGTCTGATCTGCTACTGCTGGTGTTGGGGTTGCCCCAGGAGCTATATCAACTTTGGTATAAGTACCCGTACGTTTTTGGGGAGAGTTTCTGCATACTTCGAGGTCTGACGTCGGAGATGTCCACAAACGCTTCCATCCTCACCATCACGGCGTTCACGGTGGAACGCTACCTGGCAATTTGTCATCCAATCAGAGCTCACACCATGTCCAAGCTGTCCAGAGCGGTGAAGTGCATCCTGATCATCTGGGCGGCTGCGGCCACAGCAGCATTGCCCACGGCCATGCAGTTTGGGATAAAGCACGAGGTTGATCTAGAAGAGAACACTATACCTGAGAGTGCTCAGTGTAGTCTGATCAGGCCGCTACCACACACATTTGAGGTACGTGATCTATTTTTTACCTTCATTTATTGTCGTGTCATATTATTGTACAGTCGTAAAAGAAAAAAATAAATCCGACCACAATTTATATCGCAGAATACAACGGACGATATTATTCGGTGGGGATAATTGTAAATATCAAAATTTAAAATTTGCATAAGGGGGAAATCTTTATAGTTACTTTGGCAAAAACCTTCAAGGGCAATCTCCATTGTTCACTACATATTCGGATTCATTGAAAACTTTTATGCAGATGTAAAATAAAAAAATCTGATGTGAGCAGCACATGACTTTCCCTGCAGACTTATATTAACGTTCTCTTTATTTTAATTAAATTTATTTCACTTTTAATTCAATTTTCGTTCTCATTCGATAACCGGACTTATTTTCAAAGGTGGCGTAGGGAAAGTACGAAAAACTAAAATATCTCGGGAACGGCTAGTCTTTGTGTAATGGGGTTGGTCTTATACTTTTCGTCGTTAAAAATTACGTATTAAATCAGCATTTATTGGATATATTTGAGTATACCCAGTTTTTTATTTTAGATTATGGCAATTTTTTCGGGTCATTTTGCAAAAAAAAGCAGGTTATTTTTTTCTGAATCGTACCAAAATCTAATCAGCACCAGGGTTACCTATACATGACTCATCTACCGAATTTTGTGAAATTCGGTCCATTAGTTTTTCAGCTACAGTGGATACAAGCTTTTGCGGGCCATTTCACAAAAAAGGCGGGTTCTTTTATTCCGAATCGTACCCAAAACTAATCAGCACCAGCCCCGCCCACAAGTGACTTACCTACAAAATTTTGTGAAATTCGGTCCATTAGTTTTTTAGTTAGAGTGGATACAAAATCTGCACAGACAGACACACAGACAGACAGACACACACACAGACGTCACGCTAAAAATGGTTTTTTCGTATTCTAGAGGTCTCGAAACGTGTAGATCCGTCGAAAACTCGAGTTGCGATTTTCGGCATGATTCCAATACTTTCCCTATACATTACCATGTATTGCAGGGAAAGTAATAATCTGTAAAGGGTCAAAATTAACGGAGAAAACCCTTAAGAACTATTGAAGGTGAGTTTAAAAATTGAACTCTGCAGCAGAAGAGGCGAATTCTGATCTGATAGTCTGGTGGTTTTGCGACACTGCGGTGGTTTTGCGAAAAACGACACTTAATCCATATATTTAAATTTAACTCATGATGGCTTAATTATGGGATAAATTCGGGATTCAATGGCTCTCTTGCTCTCCGGATGTGTTTCTTTCCTTTGATGGTATCTTAAGGTTAAATTGTACGTTACAAACCAGAAAGACCCACAAGAAGCCGAAGGAGAACTTTTGAGTCGAAGTGAACGCCAGATACTTTAACAAAGGTTGGCTGAATACCTCTGTAAACTTTCACAATCCATCTCCCAGGTGTACTATAAAAGATTTGGAAAGAAGAGCATGTCATTAAGATATTAATCTTTCCCATCCTTTTGCACCATCCTGTACTTAATCCCATAGTTTCAGACCCATTGACCGAATTTCACTGTCATAACAACTCCCTGCTGCCGTGGTCACTCTAAGGTTAGCCTTAGAATCGATCGCAGAGCATTAGATTTCATTTTCATTTAAAATCACACTCGGACGTCTATTGCTTATCCGGACACTCGATCCGTCCGAAATGTCATGTTAGGTCGAATCTAACATCGTAATGAATAGAATTTTGTGAAGTGTTTTGATTTTTTTCTTTAAAATTTTAATTTTTGTCATTTCAATACTCATGCGTTTAATCAAACCAATTGACATCGAAACGTATATTATTGCGTAAAAATGTAATCAGTACTAGAAGAGAGATAAGTATATCTTTAAGGCGGTCATCTGTTGCAGGTAATGCATTGAAGTCATTCATTTTACTCGTAAGCAATTCATAAATATATATTTTTTGAGGTTGTCAGCTAGTTAATTTTTCTCTATGACAGATAATAACAAGAAAGATTAATCATGCATAAAGCATTGATTATGAAACACTTTTCAACTGAAATGCAATTATATTTAAACGATACATTTCGTAGTGATATATTTTTTTTAATTATCACAGAACTACTAATAATTTATTTTACTTGAAAACTTAAAACGTCATTGAAAAAAAAATGAACTTGATTCAAATGACGTCATCATATGACGTCATAAATGAAATGACGACAGGCCCGAACTGGTCCAATGGCATTATTGACCGCCATCCAGCGTGCTACAACCTCTTCCATACCACCCGTGGTACCTTCTACCATCTCACTGCGCTTGGCTGAGGTGGGGTTATGCTCACTGCGGCCTTTAAGACGTCTACCTATAATCCCACAACATAGACAGAGTCGTTTGGAGTGGTGTTGTAGCCGAGTATCATGGCTGCCAGCAGACTGGCATCGCATAGTGTTCAGCGATGAATCACCCTTCAGTCTTTCAGAAGATGGCCATCGGATACTTGTGTGGAGGCGCCAGGGCTAGTGGTCCCAACAGCCTTTGTTTTACACAGGTACACAGCCCCATAAGCCTTCGGGATGGTCGTGTGGTCTGGGTTTTCAACAGGTACACAGCCCCATAAGCCTTCGGGCTGGTCGTGTGGTCTGGGTTTTCAACAGGTACACAGCCATTACCCCTGGTATGATGGTGTGGGGTGCTATCTCTTACGACAGCAGGTCGCCCCTAGTCATCCTGCGTACAACTCTACCAGCTCAATGATATGTTGATGAAATCCTGCGGCCATTTTCCAGCAAGATAATGCCACGCCATATACGGCTCACATATCTGCAGGATGTCTCCGTACTGTTCCTTGGCCAGTAAAGTCACCAGACCTTTCGCCAATCGAGTATGTATGGGCATGCTAGACCGCCAGATTCGGGCGCCCCAAAATCTATCTGGAACAATAATTGGGGAATGCCTGGCAGAATGTATAGCAGGATGACAGTAGGACACTTTAATTCCTTACCTAAGTGTATACAAGCATGCATTGCTGTCAAGGGGGCTTCATCAATTACTGATTTGAAAATTCAATGTGCAATTGCCAACCATTGATGGGTCTTGCGACCTTAATTTTGTAATCATTTCATCACCTGTGTATGAGCTGTACGCATATTTAATTTCAATAAAAACAGTCACTTTCTTCGTGGTGCTTCTTTTTTTTTTTTGCAAAAGAGTGTATATAAAATTTCGAATACATTTTAGAGTTTTTGCTCGAATTTCAAAAAATTCTATTTCGTTCTAGATTTTTCGATAACAAAGCTGGATATAAAGCTTCGTGAAAATCTGTTAATATGTGTGGCAGCTATGGTGCACACAGAAAATTGACTACAGGTAGACAGACAGGGAGATAGACATACATCACTCTGAAAATAGTCAAAACGTGTTCAGAAGATCTTCAAACCTATATTGGCATGAAAATCACGAAATCAAAAATTTTATTGAAAACAATACTTTCTCTCAACTAATATTGTACTAGTTGAATGCCTGTTGAAAATCAACGGTTTCACAATAAGTAACCTTCGAACAACGTAACTTTTTGAATACTTCGCATTTCACATTTATTCCGCAAACCGGAAACTTGTGTGCGGAACCCTCTAACGAAGAAAATATTGGAAAAATGAAATTGCACACTTTCTTTCTTTCCAACTGTCTACCCGGACACCAAATTTGAAGTCTCTATCTCCTTGCAAAGCATGTTTTTTCTAGCATTTTACCTTTCGAATGTTTTGTCTGCAGTACCCATCCCCTTAATTGAATATTTTTGAAAAACTTTATTCTTCTTGGGTTTTCTATTAGATGATTGGCCTATATACCAAATATCAAGCCTCTGTCACATTTTACAAGAAACGTTTCTCATTTTTTCCGAAAATCGAACATTTTAGTGTGCGGTACCCTCTAGAGTAGAACATATTGGAAAACTGGCATTGTGTACTTCCTTCCTTTCGAACTGTCTATTCGTACACTCAGTCTGAAGTCTCTATCTTCTCCCGAAGCATGTTTTTATCATTTCATCTTTCGAATGTGTTTTTGTGGACCACACGATTAAACGAACATTTTTAACACTTTACAACAAAGTTGAAAAGTGTTTATGACTTTGTTCATTCATTCTGTCTGTCTGTCTGTCTGTCTGTCCGTTAGCACGATAACTGCCGCAAAAATGACTGCTGTAAAAATCAAAATGAAACTTTAGTATGTTGTTCAGACGGTCTGTAGACCATATGGGAATATAAATGAATAATATTACCCAATTAGTTTTGGATTGAACCCGGGTCGAAAAAATGAAATACATTGAGCCCTATGGGACCTAATTTTTCAAACATTTTTTAAGCGGATTTAAAATTCACAAATTGCTTCGAAAATTTTAGGTAATATTCAAATTGTTCCATAAAATATATAAAAAAAAATTCAACGAAATATATTCAGTAGTTTTTTAAATAAAAATTAAAATAATAATTGCACCTCTTATATGAAACGATCACATGACCCACTTCAAAATGCTATATGGCATCCATCTTGTTTCAAAATCGTGATTTTTGTAAGTTCTTTTTAATTCATATTATTGAGTGTTGTATCCGTCCTAAAACTACTTTATTTTTGCTTAAATTCTGTGCATCTATACATACTGAAACAACGCAATGACAATATATTTGAGTTTAAATGCTCATCTAAATTTGATTATTTCTACAACTAAGCCTATTTTTCACCTATGTAAAATGTAAACAGCAAAATATATAGAATGAGTTGTATTAGAATTCCTGTATTTTTTTAACACAAAATAATTTAGTCCATGGAGTCTGCATGGCTGATATGAATGAAATATTAATTGATTTCATAAAGAGAAGGACGATTTTTCTCGATGAAGTTTCAAGCATAGAGTTTAATTTTTTGTAGCTCCATGGTCTTAAACAAAATGTTTAAATAAAATAAATTATTATAGTATTGTGATGAATGCAATGAATAGGAGAAAGTTATGAATGAAATCCTGTTTTTATAGAGAGATCCAGGCGTGTTATTTTTTCTATGACGTCATTTGAATTAATTTCAGTTGTTTTCGATGAAGTTTTCAAATATAATAAATTATCGTAGTATTATGATAATTCTAAAACTATTACCGAGGAATGTATAACATTTTAGAGATGTTTAAACCAGTTGAGAGATGTTGTTATATTTCAATGCCGTCATTTGAATGAAGTTCATTTTTTTCGATGAAGGTTTAAGTTTTCAAATAGAATAAATTAATGCAGTATTGTGATAAGTTTCAAAATATTACCGATGAATGTATTGCATTTTAGACTTGTTTAAATAAAATTGCATTGAAGTTGGAAAGTGTTTCATAATCAATGCTTTAAGAATGATTGAACTTTCTTGTTTAAAAATTCTATTCGTCTTGGGGCACCCAATAATTAGCCCGTATACCAAATTTCAAGCCTCTATCCAATTTTAAAGGAGTCGTTTCTAATTTATTCGGCAAATAGAATATTTTGGTGTGCGGCACCCCTTACAGTAGCAAAAATGGAAATCTAAGATTGCATATTTGCTTCTTTTCGAACTATTTACCTATACTCCAAATTTGAAGTCTCTCTCAGCGAAAATCATACTTTTCCATCATTTCACTTTTCGAAATTTGGTGTGGAGTATATATTGGAGTATACCTTTATAGAACATTTTCGAAAAAAATTCGATTTTTCCAAGGGGTTTCGTGTACCAAATTGCAAGTCTCTATCTATTCGGGAAGTGCCTAAAGAAAGCGTGACAGTCGGACAGACAGACGGATAGACGGACACTTGGCAATTAGTATATGTAGATAATATGAGAAAGTAAAAATCAGAGGCCCTTTTTGAATCCATCGCGTCGAAATATAAATTGACAACTTTTTACTTTACTATTAAATTATGACAGACTAGTGACATATGTTGCAAATAGCATTTTTTTCCCGAGGGGTATGAGTGTTTGGATGGAAATATGACGCACTCTTTAAGAAGTTGGCAACTTCAAATGTAATGAGAAAACTTTTAAACATCTTTAAAGCATAAAAATAAGTATCATAAGACATCCTCAATATCTCGGCCGTCCTTCGATTTGATTGCCGGAGGTTGCTTCCGCGTATGTCCTATTTATTTCGTCATTGAGAGCAGTAAGTCTTTTTCGATTTCCAACACGGGACGGAATGAAATTTTCTTGTCCAATCCTCTCGGGATTCATTAAAGTCATCGTCTCATCCTGTCGCATATCTCAACTCAACTCAAAATTCCGCTCCTCCTGTTCCATCCACTCCCCCTCAGTTCTAGAGTTTATCTTTTATTCTGCTGCCAGCTTCGTTTGAGTTCTTTTGGGAGTCAGATAATTTTATGTTAAAACCAGCGAGGATGTGTAGCAGTTTATAAAGATTAAAGTAAAATGCAGAAGGAACGTGATTTATTTTGAAGTGAATTCTTATTTTTTTCCCGTAATACATTGTAAATGTAAAAATCTGATGTGGGCAACACATGACTTTCCTTATATAATGTAATGAATTTACAGTAAAAAAATAGGTTTTTTTTTATAGTAGATACTAATATTCTTTCCAAGACATTAAATTTTCAACAATTAGTCGTCATTTTCATTGATTTAGCATCATTTTTATCAATTTGGCGAGATTTTCGTTAATTTGGCAACATTTCAAAAAGTCGCCAAGTTGGCGACATTCCGCCAAATTCGTCGCCAAAATCTCGCCAAGCGTTATGCACTAAGAAATAAGTTATTCTTACAGCAGATAAATGACTATTGGCATTCAAGTACAAAAGTGTTACTCACAGTATCTTTTATCATGAATGGAACGAGCTAGATCCACGAGAATGATGTTACCCAATTTATCGCATGGTATTATATATGAAAAGTGAACATGTTTATCAATAGGAAATATGTTTTTTTTATTTTATATGAATTTTTGATATTTTTTTTGAAAAATGTACAATATCTCGAGAACGGCTCGTGTTAGCGTTCTAAAATTTATGTCAATCGTTTGCTAATGAAAAATTACATAAGAAATGTCTATTTGCGTAACTTTATTAGTGGTTTTGATTTTTTGACGATTTTTTCAAAATTTCATTCGAAAATTTAGGGGGGTTCTGAACATTCGATTACGAATAAAAACAATAGGCTTCCAGTGTTTACGGATTGTGATTTTTGTACCAAATTTGGTTCAAATCGGTTCATTCGTTCGTCAGTTATCGTCTCCACAGACCCACTGACACACACACACACACACACACATACTTCACACACACACACAGATATCTAGAAGGATGAGTGTAAGGTAACTGTTTGGACGGGCGGGAAGTGCCACCTAATTTAGACCGGAACCCAGTGGGGGAGGCATCCACAGGAACCGTACCCTTCTTCCCCTACCACCAACCTCTCGGAAGGACTTACGGACCCACATGTTTAACGTGATCGTACTCCGCGTGAACACGGCGGCAGTTTTGGCAGTGGCTGGAATCGAACCCGGGCCTACAGAGTGCAACTCCAGCTCGCTAACCACAGGACTACCGCGCCCCACATATCTTGGGTGTAAAAATTTTTTGTTTCTTCTATTTGTTCCCATTCCTCTCTTTGCTTCGGATTTGTTGGGGTTCGATTCACATATACTGACGAAGGAGATCCACAGTATCCTCAAAACAGCTGTATGTTGCATCATTGTGTTATACGTGCTTATATACGTTGCTCTGTCTGTCCGTTCGCACAATGACTGCCGTGAAAACAACTTTATCAAAATGAAATTTTAGTATGTTCTTCAGACTCTCTGTGGGACATACGGAAATGTAAATAAATAAAATCCCCCAATTACAATAGTGGCCAAAATTGTGGAAACCTTGGTAAAAGTGTATTTTTGAGGTTGGATGGCTCATAACGCCATTTTTTTTTATACCAATACCATAAAATGAGATATCAATGGAAAGATAATTTAATCAAGATTGTAATGCAATAACATGTGTTCAATTATCTGTATTCTATCAAAAGTTATAGCCAAATAATCAGAAAAAAGAAGCACAACTTGCTTAGGTTTATATGAAGTAGCTTTCCTTCATTTGAATGTAGCCAATGAGCAAGAGTGTTTAGAAAGCCAATCAGGTGTCGTCTTGTTTTGGCAATAAACCAACTGGTGGCAGGACATTTATCAGTGTGTTATGTGATTGCTATCAAGTTGGTTAGATTTTTGTGTGTTCCTTGATTTAGTGAGCTTGTAAAAAGTAATAAAATTAAAGAAATGTCGCAAAGAGTTGACTGGTCACCCAGAAAGTGATGCAAAATAGTACTTTTAAGTGAACAAGGCTACAGTTATGACGAAATTAGAAGAAATATTGGGGGAAACTTCACCAAAGGTGGCATTTCTAAATTTTTGAAGACGTATAAGGAGACTCTCAACAAGGTCACTACAATACCAGACTGGTAATGACAGGAAAAGGTGCACTACAGCAAGTGATGATAGAAGAATTAAAAGACTGTGCCTAGGTGGCAGAAGAAAACGATCTAGGTGAATACAAGGTGGTACGCAATGCAATGTGAAGTTGACTGTAAGTACTGTTCGGCGCAGACTCCATGAATTTAGTCTAAATGCTAAAATTCCACGAAAAAAGCCATTTCTATCTCTCAAACAAAGATTGGAAAGATAAAACTGGGCTAAAACTCATGTTAACTGGACAACGGGACAGTGTAATTTGGAGTGATGAGGCCAAAATCTCCCTGTTTGGTAGTGATGGCGTAAAATACGCAGGAAGAAGAATCGTAGAAGATTTACATTCTGATTGCATTACACTTACCACGAAACACTCAGTTAGTGTTATGATCTAGGGTTGTATGACATCAAGAGGTGTGGGCAGAATTTTCGTGATCAATGGGAATATAAATGCCCAAAGATACATAAATGGAATACTTGTTTCCAAACTGCAGCCTTTTGCGCGTGATCTTTTCCAAGACAATGAAACATTTATATTTCGTTCGGCTCCATGTCGTGTGTGCAAAAAGTGGCTACAAGATCGCCCTATTCAACTGCTGCAATGGCCTGGGAATAGCCCGCCCAGACCTTAACCCCATCGAAAATCTATGGAGCCGACTAAAGAAACTCGTTAGTCAGAAGCAACCCAGCAATAAAACCCAATTAGAGGAAGCAATAATTCAATCTCGGTTTCATATTATAACAGCTGCAGAACTAAAAAACTTGGTTCACTCTATGGGAAAGCCCTGTAAGGCCGCAATTAAGGCTAAAGGCTAAGTATTAACTGACAAGGTGAGAATTTTTGTATATCTCACTTTTTCTATGTATTTCACTTTTCTTCTTTATAAATGCTATTATATTAAAAAATAATTAATAAATGTTATTGCATTACAATTTTGATTAAATTATCTTTCCACTGATATATAATTTCATGGTATGGATACCAAAAAAAGAAAAAGGGGTGTTATGATCCATCAAACCTCAAAAATACACTTTTTCCAAAAGGTTTCCACAAATTTTTTTGGACACTACTATAGTTTTGGATTGAACCCGGGTTGAAAACGTGAAATACATTAAATTCTGTGGGACCCCATTTTTCAAACATTCTTTAAGCAAAGTTAAAATTCACATATTGCTTATATATTGCTTCACATATTGCAAATATTCAAATGATCCCATAAAATATATAAAACAAATTTCAGCAAAATAGGTTCGGTAATTATTAAACAAGAAAGATCAATCATGCATAAGCATTGATTATGAAACACTTTCCAACTGAAATGCAATTTCATTTAAAAATCTCTAAAATGTGATACATTCAGTGGTGATATCTTTTACATTATCACAGTACCACAGTAATTTATTATACTTAAATATTTAAAACTGTATCGAAATATAAATCATCTGATTCTCTATGCAAAATCAATGAATATTTTATTCATATAACTTGCATTCCAGACTACAGAGCTAAATAATTTTGTGTGAAAAAAATTCAGCAATTCTTATATAACTAACTCACAATCGTTTGAGATATTTGCATTCTGCATAAGTTAAAATTAGGCTTCGTTGAAGAAATAATAGAAGTTTAGGGATCATTTAAAATCACAACTATTGTAATTGCGTAGGCACAGAATTTAGATACACAGATAATATATGTTGGTGCGTATGTATGTATTCAAAGTATTGGAATCGTGCCGAAGATCGGAACTCGAATTTTCGAAGGATCTACAAGTTTTCGGACTTCCAGAACACGGAAAACTATTTTTAGGAAGACGTCTGTGTGTGTAAGGGTGTATCTGTGTGTATTTCTGTGTGTCTGTGAGGATATTGCATCCACTCTAACTGAAAAACTAATGGGCCGAATTTAATAAAATTTGGTAGGTAAGTTTTTTGTGAGAAACCCTGATGTTCATTTGATTATAATACGATTCGTAATAAAAGAATCTGCCTTCTTTGCGAAATGGCCGGCAGAAATTGCCTTTATCCACTCTAACTAAAAACTAATGGAACAAATGTAACACAATTTGGTGTATAATATTTCAATAACCTACAAGTGATTTATATATCAAATTTAACAACATTTGTTATATAAATCACTTGTAGGTTATTCTAGTACGATTCGGGAAAAAGGAAAGGTCTGTTTTTGCGAAATGGCCCGCAAAAATCGTTAAATATAAAA
Organism: Amaurobius ferox; assembly: GCA_951213105.1. NCBI lineage: Eukaryota > Metazoa > Arthropoda > Arachnida > Araneae > Amaurobiidae > Amaurobius > Amaurobius ferox. The sequence goes on along the minus strand of OX578146.1, from coordinate 139,250,136 downwards.
ATAAAAGACTACGTGTGCTCAATTATATCAATTAAATTCCTATTTTATACGTGATTTTTGACAACAAAAAGAATAAGACTAACCCCATTACTCTAGGACTAGCCGTTCTTGAGATATTTTAGTTTTTTTTTGCGTTTTCGCTACGCCACCTTTGACAATAAGTCCATCTATCAAATGAGAACCAAATTTAAGTTTAACGTGCAAATTCAATGTTATTTAAAATACTTATGGATGTTATTTTGTGCAGATAAACTCAAATTATTATTGAAGAAATAAAGAGAACGTGAATATGAGTCTGCAGAGAAAGACATATGCTGTCCACATCAGAATTTTTAACAATATTACAACAATGATTTATAGAAGTGAACGGGGATTATTTGCAGGCCATTTCGAAAAAAATGTAGGAGTGTAACTGTAAATGTGTATTTAAAGATCTACCAAATTGTTGTAGAACAAAATGTTCTACAAATTTAAGCTGTGTACCAAATTTTAATTCTCTAGAACGTAGGAAAGTGCATTAAAAACGCCATCAAATAAGTATATCATGAAAAGTTATATAAAATTAAAAAAAAATTTGAAAAATTGTTATATATCAAATTTATTTTAAAATGTGAATCCTCTCTCATATTCAAAATAATTAAACTCTTGGAAAGATATTTATTACATAATATATCTATTTTTTCTTTCTGGAGGATATCGCAAAAGTCAGAATTTAATTGAATTCGTTTTTCTCCCTGTATTAAATAATTTTTAATTAAAAAACTACCTAACATATTTTATTGAAATTATTTTATGAGATAATGTGAATATTTCCTAAAAATTTCAAAGCAATTTGTGAATTTTAAATGTGCTTAAAAAATGTTTGAAAAATTAGGTCCCATAGGGTTCAATGTATTTCATTTTTTCAACCCGTGTTCAATAAAAAACTAATTGGGTGATATGTTTTATTTATATTACCATAGGTCCCACAGACCGTCTGAAGAGCATACTAAAATTTCATTTTGATAAAGTCATTTTTACGGCAGTTATCGTGCTAACGGACAGACAGACAGATAGACGGACAGACAGACAGACAGAATGAACAAAGTCATAAACACTTTTCAACTTTGTTATAAAGTGTTAATAAAAATTAAAATAACATTTACACCTATGATATATGAAGAGATCACGTGACTCATTGCAAAATAAATTATGGCATCTATTTTTTTTCACGATGTGTCAAGATCGTGATTTTTAAGGATCTTTTAAATTCATATTCAGTGTTACATCCGTCTTAAAATCGCTCTATTTTTGCGCATTTTCTGTACATCTATATTCTGCTCCCTCTCAATTACAATATTTTTTAGTTTAAATGATCATCCCACTTTTATTATTTCTACAACGAAGCCTCATTTTAATGGATGCAGAATGCAAATAAACGATTGTAAGATGACTTGAATAGCTGAATTTTTTTCAAGCAACATTATTTGGCTCTGGAGTCTGGAATATAAGCTATATGAATAAAATATTCATTGATTTTACATAGAGAAGCAAACGGTTTTACAGCATTGCCCTTTTTGATGAAGTTTTAAGTTTCTAAGTAGAGTATATTATTATATTATTGTGATAATATAAAAAATATCACTGCTCAATGTATCGCATTTCAGAGATGTTTAAATAAAATTGCATTTCAGTTGGAACGTGTTTCATAATCACTGCTTTATGCATGATTGATCTTTCTTATTAGAATATTGTATTCATTGGTGCTTATAGAGCAATAAGTTGTTTGTAAATTGTTCTTCTGTCTGTTAATTATCTCAACACGTGAGAACTCGCTTCTATTCTTTCTGTGACATTCATTACAAAATTTTGAAAAGAATTATTCCAGATATTAAAGCTTGACCGCAAATTGAATTTTTTTACATTATATTGTGAGAACGGGAATACAGCTAGTTTAGAATAAAATGTGAACGCTCTTTAGACTTTTAGGGAACCACCGCCAGGGGACGCTTTTGCGTGTCATATTGTCTAACAAAGTGAAGTCCATTTCAATTTATGTCACGAAGTATAAGAATGTTTCCTTTTCCAATCCCCAAGGTGTTCATTAAAGTGATCGTCTCATCATTTCGACGCACATCTCAACTTAACTCGAAAATGGCGCTCTTGATGTTTCATTCAATTCCCTCTTCGGCTCCTGAGTTTATTTATCATTCTGTCCGGCGTGTTTAGCCATTATTTCGATGAAAAATATTTCTGTGTTTAAGACCTGTATTGTTTGTAAAATGAATGCAAAAAATGGCCAATATATGACTTTTCGTGTAGTTACATCGAATGAGGGTCAAGTTAACTTCAGAATACATAAGCAAATTTAAAATTTGGGAAACTTCAGCGTAACTCAAATCAACTCTATATTATTTTCGGTTTGGTTGTATACGTGTATGTATGCATGTATGTTTGTATGCATGAATGTAAATCACATATATACATTGTAGATAATTAGGTTTAATAATAAACTGGTTCATAACGCAACATGCAGCATTAATATAGATAGAAAAAGCATACGTACGTTTCGGAAATTTGTGTATTTCCTTTCTGAGTGCAATAAACCTAGACCCGAAAGTCCAAATAAGCCAGATTAAGCGAGTCGGACAGAAAATGGCTAAATGACCCAATTCAATGAAGTTGTGTCAGCTCTTGTGACGAATGGACAGTAAAACGAGGAACGAAATAAAAAAATCAAGTAAATGTATAAACACGAGAAATAAATAAGAAAATAAAGAAAAGGCAGAGTATGTGAACTCAACGTGCAGGGAAAAAAGTGAAACAGACAAAAATTAAGCATCATCGTGACAAATCATCGTAGGATGTTATTGATAAATCATTAACCAGATGACTGAAATTTTTATTGATATGAAAAGATAAAAAAAATCGAAATAGAAAATCGAAGAGTTTCTTTGAATAATGGAGACAAAAGAAAAGTCAAACCGGTGACTCGTCATCCAACAATAATGAGCGATTTATGGATGTCTTGGTTTTCACACAATTTTGATGTTCTCTCAAGCGGTACTTTAAGGCTCTTCAAGGAAATCGTTGCCAAACAATAAATGAAAAAGATGAAAAGTGAACCTAGAGGGGGAGAAAAAAAAAAAAAACCCTCCAGTAAAAGCATTCAAAATTTTCTCGAAGAATAAACCTATAAATTTAAGTGCCTTATGATAAAAAAAAAACCCAGAAAACAACCGGTTTCAAAAGCTATATGAGCCTATTATTAACTAACTTAGAAGAACATGCTCTGAAATTTTCGTAAAAATGCTTGTGCAAAAATGACTACGAACCTATATAGTATGAAAAAGAAACTGAAAAAACAATTAGGAAAGAACTAACTTCTGAAAGGATTTCAGCGAGATTCAGAAAGAAGAAATCTCTAATGCGTGTTATAGCTTTCTCCAATACAGAATTTTGTTAATCTAAACAGAAAATTATGTGGCAGACGCATCCGATTACTTACTCCCTATATTATAGCCTGGGGAATACATAAAATATTATTTCTTATGTTTATTTAAAAAAATTTACAGAGATGTTTTAAAAACATTATTCGCACGTAACCTGCATTTTTAATTCTTTTCACTTTACTTAGAAAGAGGTTTCAAAAATCTATATTAATAAAATTGAAAATATCCATCTGTTCCTCTTTCTGTCTCATCATCGCGAGAGAACGGCTGTATCAAATTTCATGAAATTTTAATGGGTGACCTTGGTAGGGTCGCATTTAAAATATAGGAGTCTGTAAAGAATATTGCTGCCCCAACCGGGAATCAAACCCTAGCTCTCCTAACTAGCCGACGCTCTATCGTTGAGCTACTGGGACGAAATTGTAAACTCTTATTGTCGGAAGTGGACTCTGTATGTCTTTTTATCTGTCTTTATCTATGTCTTTTGGACTGTTGCTCACCTTGAGCCAGACATTAAATTAGACTCGAAACAAACTGGACCTACTCGTTTGAGCCTCTCTACAATAAATGCAATTCAAAATCCGATAACGTGACAGGATTGTTGTGTGTGCCGCTATCTCCAAAATTATAAAGACTCTAACTTCTAAAATGGCTGTAAAATCACCCGTTCACAGAAGATGACGAAAGAAAAGAAAAATGATGAAATAAAATAAAGCAACCGGTTTCGGAAAGTGACGACTTCATCAACTGCTTTTAAAATACCAATAAATAAAAAATTGAAAGATGAAGAAGAATATAATAAAACGTTCAGAAAATAACTGGTAACAGAAGATATAGGATCTAAATTCATCCTTTAAATTAACAAAAAAAAATGTTACAACAAACTAGTGTCAAGCAGCATCGGCCGCGATTAGTACTTGGGTGGGTGACCACCTGGGAACACCGCGTGCTGTTGGCACATTTCGGATGCGGTAGCCTGGTGGTTTGAGCTCTGGATTTGTACGCTGCCACAACTGCCGCCGTGTTTATGCGGAGTACGATCACGTTAAACGTGTGGGTCCGTAAGTCCTTCCGAGAGGTTGGTGGTAGGGGAAGGAGGGCACGGTCCTTGTGGATGCCTCCCCCACTAGGTTCCGGTCTAAATTGGGTGGCACTTCCCGGCCGTCCAAACAGTTACCTTACACCTTTCTGGTAGGTCGGACGGTCTGGGTCTCAACAACAACAACAACAAACTAGTGTAAAAAAAATGCTGTGAATTAAAATATGCATAATTAAGACAATAACGAATTAAATGATAGAGCCAGCTTCGGAAAGCTACTTTATAAACTTCACTTCTTTAAAAATACAACTGAATAAAAACTGCGGAATTAAGAAAATGATGACTGCCTTTTGCTTTTAAAATTGGCTGATATCGGTTGAATGTTAAACATCTTCTTATTCTGTTATTAACCCAGTTTTTTTTATTTATTTAAAAATAGCAGATATACTCGACGTTGCTCGCTATTTAAAATGGGTGCAAATTATAAACGCATTCATGTTGCTTTAAAAAAATCCATTAAAACATTGAATGTAATTCTGCTATAAAAAATCTAATGTGGGCAATACATGATTTTTCTTATGTAATGCAATGAATTTACAACTTTTACAGTAAAAAAAAAAATAGATTATTTTTATAGTAGTTATTTATATTATTATTTATATTTTTATAGTAGTTATTATTAGTAGTTATTTTATAGTTGTTACTGTCATTGATGAAAATTCAATTTTTTCCAAGATATTGAATTTTCATCAATGAGTCGTCATTTTCCATGTCGTCATCATCAATGAGTCGTCATTGATTTAGCGTCATTTTTATCCATTTGGCGAGTTTTTCGTTAATTTAGCAACATCTAAAAAGGTCGCCAAGTTGGCGAAATTCCACCAAATTCGTCGCCAAAATCTCGCCAAGCGTTATGGACGAAGAAATAAGTTATTCTTACATCAGATAAATGACTATTGGCGTTAAATTACAAAAGTATTACTCAAAGTATCTTTTTCATGAATGGAACGAGCTAAATTCCCAAGAATGATGCCACCAAATTTATTGCATGGCATTACATATGAAAAGTGAACATGTTTCTCACTAGGAATTTTTTTTTTTTATTTTATATGACTTTTTAATAATTGTTTTGAAAAATGTCCAATATCTCGAGAACGGTTCATGTTAGCGTTCTAAAATTTATATCAATCGTTTTCTAATGAAAAATTACATAAGAAATGTCTATTTGCGTAACTTTATTAAAGGTTTTGATTTTTTGACGATTTTTTTCAAAATTTTAGTCGAAAATTTAGGAACGTTCTGAACATTCGATTGCGTATAAAAACAATAAGCTTCAGTGTTTACTGATTGTAATTTTTTATACCAAATTTCGTTCGATTCGGTCTATTCTTTCGTCAATTATCAGCTCCACAGGCTCATTGACACACACACACACACACACATCACTTCAAAAATGTTTGATTCGTGATCAGGGATGCTTGAAACGTGCTCTTCCGTCGAAAACTCGAATTCGAATTTTCGACTCTGTTACAATACTTTCCTTATACATTATGTATATGTTACCGGCAATGTATGAAATGCCGGCATTCTATAGAGTACCTAGGCATTTTATAGAATACCGGCCGTTTTTAGGCAAAGTATGAAATAAGAGAATTATACTTTACCTGGGCATTGTAAATAATACCTAGGCATTCCATAGAATGGCAAATGCTATTTAGGCAAAGTATGAAAAAAGGAATGAATTAGAGATATATTTCATACTTTGCCGGTTTGTCATTTGTCATTCTATAGAATGCCTAGGAAATGTGTGAAATGTTAATCGTTTCATAGATTGTCGACCAGTTTTGGGTATTCTATAAAATGCCTAGGTATTCTATAGAATGCCGGCTTTCATACATTGCCGGTAACATATATAAGGAAAGTAAAAATAAAAAGTATAGGATTATACGTATAGGCTCTCATTTGACAAAAGCATTTGTTCAGACAAATCTGAAGAATAGAACACCCCTGTCCGGTTTGTAAACTAATATTCAGAAATGAGAAGTTTGATAAATATACAACATGAAGCATCTGTAATGGGAACAAAAATGATTCCCATAAGATATTTTACCTCGATGCAACTAACAGTCATTTAAACACATTCGGAAATAGATGAATTAAAAAAATTATTTTTCAAAACTATTACCTTCATTTTATATTTCAGGATCGTAACTAATATAACACTATCGAAAATGTAATTTCATTTATTTATTAAATTTATTTTAAATAAATTTCGTTATAATTGGCAATAAACAGATGTACCCGACGTCGCTCAGGATTAAAAGTGTATAAATTTCAGTATTTTTTAGTAGTCATTTTTCTAGCAATTCTAGTAGTGATAATGTTTCTAAAAAAAAAGAAAACACATTTAATTTTCCTAAAAAGAAACATAGTAATCTCTGTTCTCACTTTAGAAAATTATCTTTACTAGAAAGAACTTGAAGTTTGGCAACACAGGCTAAAATGAAGACGTGAAAATGACAGAAGCATGGCGTTAGAAAGGAGGAAATAAAAACTCTTACGGATGAAACGCTTCAAAATGTCATAATGCTTTGAGAATTAGATCTAGGCGTCACTAAATGTTAGTAAAGTAGCTGCTATTGTTACATGATGCAACAGAAAGGCGTAGCATTTAGTATATGTATTTTTTGATTGCTCTTAAATGAAGGGTTCTCTCATGATGAGTATAATGAACCAGTATTTCTTACTTTCTCTGCAATACATGGTAATGTATAGGGAAAGTATTGGAATCGTGTCGAAAATAGCATCTCGAGATTTTGATGGATGCACACGTTTTGGGACCTCTAGAATACGAAAAAACTAGTTTTCGCTTGACGTCTGTGTGTGTGTGTCTGTCTGTGTGTTTGTCCATGCAATGTATGTATCCACTCTAACTCAAAAACCAATGGACCCAATTTCGTAAAATTTGGTAGGTAGGTCACTTGTGTGTGACTCTGGTGCTGATTAGTTTTGGGTACGATTCGAGATAAAAAAAAACTCGCCCTTTTTTGCGAAATGGCCCGCAAAAATATCATACGCTCACTATAGATAAAATTCTAATTGACTAAATTTCACAAAATTTGGTAAATAAGTCAGTTGCAGATTACCCTGGTACTGATTAGATTTTGGTGCGATTCTAAAAAGAAGAACCTACTTTTTTTATGAAATGGCCCGCAAAAATCGTCAAAAATGAAAATAAAAGACTACGTATTAGCAAATGAATCCATTAAATACTTGTTTTATACGTAATTTTTAACGAAGAAATAAATCATACCAACTCCATTACTCTATGACCAACCGTTCTCGAGATATTTGAGATTTTTTGCATTTTTGTTATGCTGCCTTTGGGAAAAATATCCAGTTACCAAATGAAAATAAAACTTGAATTAAAAGTGCAAATTCAGTGGATTTTTTGTGCAATTAAACTCAATGTAATGAATTAAAGTAATAAAAAAACCATGATTTTAAGCCTGCAGGAAAAGTCATGTGCTGCCCACATCAGATTTTGATAGTTGTAGGATAGAGTACAAAATATAGTGAGATATAACAAATTGAAAAGTAAAATAATGTTGCATGCGTTGTAATATTCTTTATTATTTCAGTTATACTTCGCATTGCGCTCATAATTTATTTTTACGAAATGGACGCCTTTCAGCCTAGAAATGCATGCGCTCCAGGGTTACTTATCTTAATCCAGCGCCAATTGCATTGTCTCAGACAATATTGGCGTTTTCTTAATAGGAAGCTTTAACACCATGGGTAGAAGATATATCACTTTTATCCTGTTTCTATAATCGGTTAAATGCTATAGAAAATATGAGTTTCAAAAATCTTTGCCAAAATAAAACAGATGATTGTAAGTATGAATTGAAAATATTGATGATTCCCTTATATTTATATCTCAAGACCGGAACTTATACAACCGAGTCCAGCATATAATACCTTTCAATTATGAAATTTAGTTTTATATCTGTTTCTTTACTCGTATTATTTTACAAAAGAAAATTCTTTGGACATGTCATGATCCAATGGGATCAGACATTGTTTTTGCACTTACATAACTGTTTTAAATCAAATCAAGTTATTCCCATCCCGGAAGAAAGTGAGCCGTCCGTGCAATAAATAAAAGACGAACATCATGTCGCTAATGACAACAGCAGGTCTCTCAAAGTACAAGCCTCATCGCCTCAGTCTCATAAGTTTCTCAATTCATAATATTATGATCTAGCTAGCAAGATTTTAAATCATTGAGAATAATATAAACAAGTAATCTAAGATAGAAATGAAAGAAGTTTCATGTGTATCCATTGACATAAATAATGAATCGTAGCAAAGTATTTTTAGCAAGTTTAATGGATTAAACGATGGTATTTTTTTACAATGTATTATCTGATTCCCCCCCCCCATCTAGACCTCAGGGGAAGTATAATACGAATTGAATCATTGCTATTAAAATGTAAATTTATAATTATGAGACTTACATGAAAGATATGGAGAAGTGCGATATCACTTGCAATCTATTTAGATCTTGGTTATTGGATCATGCCTTAATTTGTTGGTAAAAAAACTGTGCTAGGATTTCTAATAAACATATAACTTCTCATGCATATACATGGAAAATATATATAATTATATATGTAACTAAAGCACATTTGGATCCACACCTGCCTTTTGATCGCCTCTGATCTTATGGAATGAATTTTTATAATGATGCTTATTTTCAGCTACTTTGGAGTGTAAGTCTCTTTATTATAAAATCTAACCACTATCCTTATTTTTTAAGTAATAGACCAAGATTAATTTTCCTTAATTAAGGTATTTAGATCTAACTAACTGAATAGTCTTTGAAAATTAAAAGTCTCGCAATAAGAACTTCCTGAATAATGTAAATTTTTGAATAATTCGTGTTTCACATTTATTCGGCAAATCGAATATTTTGGTGTGCAGAACCCCCTAAAGAAGAAAATATTGGGAAACTGAATTTGCACATTTCTTCCTTTCGAACTATCTACCCGTGCACCACATTAAATTCTATCTCATCCCGAAGTATGCCATTTTATTATTTCTCTTTTCGAACGTTTTTTTTTTAAGCACATCCATAAATGAACATTTTTGAAAAACTCTGTTTGTCTTGGGTGATGATTGGCCCATATGCCAAATATCAAACCTCTATCACATTTAAAAGGAAGCGTGCCTCATTTATTCGGAAAATCGAACATGTTAGTGCACGACACCCCTTAAAGTAGCAAAAATTGGAAATCTGAAATTTCACACTTTCTTCCTTTCAAACTATCTACCCGTACACCAAATTTGAAGTCTCTATCCTATTCAGAAGCATGTTTTTTCTATCACTTCACCTTTCGAACGTTTTACTGTGTAGCACCCCGTTACTGAACATTTTTGTCAAACCGTATTCATCTTTGGTTTTTTTGTCAGATGGTTAAACCATATACTAAATTTCAAGCCTCTATCACATTGTAAAGGAGGCGTATTTGTTCGGCAAATCGAACATTTTAGTGAGCGTCACCCACTACAATAGCAAATGTTGGAAAACTGAAATTCCACACTTTCTTCCCTTCCAACTTCTTACCCGTACACCAAATTTGAAGTCTCTATCTCATCGCGAAGCATGCTTTTCTAGCATTTCACCTTTCGAATGCTTTTGTATGGAGTACCATTGGTTAAACCATACCCACCCTCTTAAATATGCATTTTTGAAAAACTCTATTCTTTTCGTGATTTCTCTCACATGATTCGTCCATATACCAAATATCAATCCCCTATCACGTTTTAAAAGAGGCGTTTCTTCTTTATTCCGAAAATCGAACATTTTGGTGTGCGGCACCTCCTAAAGCAGAAAATATTGGTAAACTGAAACTGTACACTTTCTTTCCTCTAAACTATCTACCCTTACACCAAATTCGATATCTCTATCTCATTCCGAAGCATGGTTTTTTTTATCAATTTACTTTTCGAACGTTTTACTCTGGAGCACCCTCTTAAACGAACATTTTTGAAAAACTATATTCATCTTGGGTGTTTTTGTCAAATGATTAGCCCATATACCCAATTTCAAGCCCCTATCCAATTTTAAAGGAGTCTTTTCTCATTTATTCGGTAAATCGAACATTTTGGTGTGCGGCACCCCCTTAAGTAGAATATATTGGAAATCTGAAATTGCACACTTTCTTCCTTTTGAACGATTTACCCATACACCCAATTTGAAGTCTCTATCTTATCGCAAAGCATACTTTCCTATTATTTCACTTTTCAAACGTTTTGGTGTGGAGCACCCCCTGTTTTCCAGGGGGGTTTATCGAACGACCGAGCCGTGTACCAAATTGCAAGTCTCTATCTATTCGGGAAGTGCCTAAAAAACGTGACAGACAGACAGACGGACACTTGGCAATTAGCATATATAGATGGGACTTATTTGTCCTATTTAATTCCATTTATTTTGTATCAGGAGTACTAATGGT